>JAFJYI010000180.1:1252500-1657500 GCA_019022655.1 Acacia acuminata | reverse complement strand
CACTGAGATAGGAGGAATCAAAGGCTACGGAAGCGGTAGAACCAGATCGCGCAACGCCGTGGGATAAAAAACGACGACCTTCTTCTCTCTCGCTCAATCTAAACAGATCCAGATCTTTGGAGGCGTGTCGATTGGGCTTGGTTGGGAGAGGAAGAGCGAGATAATTGTAGTAGAGGACATGCCTGATTTCCCTCCCTTCTCTCAGGCCGACAAACAGGGAAAGCACATTCATTGCAAGCAACAAATGGCTCCCCATCCACCATAATCTCTATCTCATCCCCACAAATCTAACATATCTGTCCGCTTAATTCTCGGACAGACTTAATCTGCAAAGGAAAAATATGAAAAAGATCATTATTATAGGCACCTGATATGCAAAAGCACAAATTCAATTAAGTTCAACGATATGTAGGGAATAAAAATCAGTGAGAATAAAACTTCATACTCAGTAGCAATTTCGAGAATAAAAATCAAATCATACATGACCATCAAATCTTCCCAATTCGTGGCAAAACAAAAGCAATTTTCAAGCTTATCAATTAATTAACCTTTTATATATGTAGGGAAATTACACCTAACCCCGTCAAGGTTTCATCATTCTCAACCACATAATCCATATGGGTCAAAGCCGAACTACAATCAGTTAAAAGATGGCCCCAAGTCAACCCACAATGGTTGTGGCGGTGGCGGTGCACTCACTGGATGCTGGTGAAAAGAACTAAAATGAAACTTTCTCCGGCAAATTGTGGTTGATTTTTCTCTAAGCCAAGAAAATTTGGGCTTTCGTCAGCATAATCCAGAAGGCAGCGTTTAATTGTAGTGTTTGAAAATCAAAATCAAGAAACTCTGTCACTCCCTCTAGCAAGTTTTAGCAGAGAATCAGCGATTGGAGAGATTGCGATAGAGAGAGGAGATGGGATTTGGGTTGGATTTGGATCAGCACTGATTTTTTTTTTTTTAAACTAGGGGTAAAAGGGTAAATTTATCCGAATTTGTAAATCCCTATATAGTCCTTAGTACCTTTAAGTCTTTTAACAAATTCAACAGATATTTAGGGGTTTTACAAATTCATATGGTATTATTGAATACAAGGAAGTCCAATATATAAGAAATATAATAATATTTATATCTTGATTGAAGAGAGCACAAGGCGGTAGGAAGCAGCACCACCATCAATCATACTCCTTGTCGTCCCTCTCTATGGTGAGATTTTTTTTATTTATTTTTTTGGCTCAAACTGTGGTGAGATTGAAATGAAGGACATTGTTTGATATATAAAAATAGGGGTGAGCATTCAGTTTTCGGTCTGGTTTTTCGGTTAAAACCGAATTACATACATTTTCAAAACCGAAATATTTCGGTTCGGTTTTTGGGCTTAAGTTGGGCCTCATTGTGGGCCTTCTTATTTAGGTTAATTCTGTAAAATGGCCAATCTACTTTTTTTTTTTTTTTTTTTTTTTCTTTGAATCAATTTACAATATTAACTATTGAGTGCAACATGGCTATAGTATACTCTACATGGAGCACCTGGTATATATCGATTTTCACTTTTATGACAATAGGTTACAGATTTTAAAATCAAAACATGGAATAAATCCATCACAAAGCCAACAACCAAGCAGTGACAAAAATAATAGTGACAAAAATCCTGCCTCTGATTAAAACAAGAATAAATCTAATAAAAAGAAAAGAAAAAATCTAATAAATATTAACAAAATACAAAGATAATGAAAAATTACTTATAAAGATATATGCATTGCATCTATTATATGTCAACAGTTGCCTACAATGCAATGAAAATTTTCGATTTTTTCGTTTAATCGGTTTTAACCGAAATAAAATTGCAAAAACTGAATTAAGCTAGTTTCAAAAACCAAACTGAACCGAAAAACCGAACACTGAATTATTCGGTTTCGGTTTTGATTTGCTCACCCTATATAAAAAAAATGAAGAATTCTTTCCGAATGAAAGGATTCCATTAATATAGAAAATGGATGTACAAGCGAAAACAGATAAGAATTACAAGAGGAGGTTAAACATAGAACAACACTTCTGAGTATGAACTACAATTGCCTTAATCTGAACTAAAATACTATCAATGGTAAAGACCCCATCTGCAAAAATCATCTTGTTACGAATCTCCCAAAGCTTCCAACAAGTGATACAGACGCCAATTTTCCAAGAAGAATCTAGGGGGGATTGGATGATCAAGGAATCCAATTTTGAATGTCCAACCAGGAAAAGTCATGGAACATATCCGAATGGAGGATTTTCCTCCAAACTGTTGAAGGCGTGCAAACAAGACATGATCAAGGCTTTCCATGCTGGAATGGCAGATAGGACAGGAAGGGTCTTGAGACATGCCCCTACGAAAGTGCTCCTCATGAGTTAATAATTTCCCTTTAAGAAGGAGCCAGGTGAAAGTTTTGACCCTTTGAGCCATGGGAAGCTTCCACATCCGAGGCCAAATGGAACTTTGATCATTCCAATTCAAAGATTCAATAGCATGGTAGGCGGACTTGGTTGAGAAATGTCCATTGCTGCCTAAGCTCCAATAACATGAAGACTCCATGGTACCACTGTGAACCTTCATGGAGGTAATCTCCATCAATACCTCAGAGGGAAGGAGGTGCTGAAAGAGGCTCAGATCCCATGAACCATCATTGTTTGAAAAATTCAAGATAGGCCTCGTGAGCTCCTGGGAGGAAATAGGGGAGAAGGATATGTTCTTTAAGGGACCATACTCTCCCAACCAGAAATCATCCCAAATGAAACCGTTCCCCCATCCCAT
This sequence comes from Acacia acuminata, assembly GCA_019022655.1. Lineage (NCBI taxonomy): Eukaryota > Viridiplantae > Streptophyta > Magnoliopsida > Fabales > Fabaceae > Acacia > Acacia acuminata. The sequence goes on along the minus strand of JAFJYI010000180.1, from coordinate 1,654,709 downwards.
CGATTCCATTTGATGTGGAGCAAAGCTTCATCCCACAATTTAACCAAGTTCCTCCAGAAATAAGACATGCGTGCTCTAAGAGGAGTTTTCTTGAGATCACTGACTGCGTATCTAATGAGGTCAAGAACACATAGGCATTACTATAAACAAAAGCAAAAAAAAAAAAAAAATTACATCTACAAACACTTTTCTTTAAAAAAATAAATCATTCACTACATATATAATTTAGGTAGGAATGAAGTAGGTTATAAAACACAGTAACAAAGAAAAATAAACTAAACACTTAGGATGTATTTGGTTTGCGGGGAGGGGAGAGGAGTTATTTTCCTTCCTTGGTGTAAAAAGTTAGATATGCCCATAAATTACATAACTTTTCGCATCGTTTTCCAACAAACATTTCACATCATTGTTATATCTGACTTTTCACACTAAGGAGAGAGGGAAACTCCCCTCCTTTCAAACTAAACACACCCTTAAATTTTGTGCCTAACTCTCTCTCAACCTGTATTAAACGAGAATCACTTCTCAGGTTGGACATCTAAGAAACAACTTCCAAATCCTTCATTCCTTTCTCGCTAGACAAAATCATGCAAATGAACAGTTAATGGATGGCAATGGCATAAGTAAACTATCAACAAAAATAAAAAGACCTTCCAAAGCGACCTTAACTAAACAATGGAAACATAAACTAAAGGAGATTGCAGAATCAACCTACCAGATGGTCACCACCAAGGCTCAAATCATGTTCTTTCCCTAAAAAAAATGCATCAAAACGGAAAACAATAAAACATGAATTATTAAGAGTTCAGATGCACCCATAACAACCTAACAGTATTTAGCCATCCTGATGTTATTGACAAAGAACCTTGGGATTTTTTAAAAAAATTGAATACTTGTATCAGAATAATGTGTCAGCTTATGAATTGATGCCTTTACCTACTCTTTACCTTTATGATGAAGAATGACACAATAACCCATTGATTTCTCTCCCATTAAGAGAAAGAATGACATAGTAACCTTTACACGTTAAGTAATAAGGCAGGATAATGTGGCAAGAACACAGAGCATTTATAACAAAATGAAAAAAATTTTGAAACAGATCACGCTTTTAAGACCTAAAATATTGACTATTGGAAAAGACCACATCAAACCCATAAAATAAACCTTGTACATAATTTAAATCAACAATTATGCTAGTCACAACTGCATAATTGTCCAAGCCTGTGAAGAAAACACAAATACGTACCAGTCCTTCCATTTGGATCACTCCAAGAGGTGTAATAGCCTTCTCAATTTCTTGTTCATGAACTATAATTTGCATAGAATTTTGTGTGAAAAACTAAAAGGAAAACCAAAAACCAGTATAATTTGGATGGCAAAATTGTATCACTTGTTCATGAACTTACAATGGCACACACAATATCAATTGAGTTTGCAAAAGACTTACAACTACCGACATCTTAGAAGTCAGGGTAGCCATCACTTGAACTTTCAGTCAAGCAGAACCAATAAATATAAGCCTTCAACTTTCAATCAAGTAGAACATACTTTGATCGTGTGATGATTTGAGTTTATACTGACGCATATTAATCCCAAGGACCAAGCTTATGAGAAATTTAATAATTTACAACCCCACAAATAGAAACACATAATGATGCAGAGAACTAAAATAGCTGATAAATTTTCTTACCCAAACCGAATCACATACCAATAAATGAGAAGTACCCAAATGATGCCTTATGCTTCCATCCATAGCATTTTTGAAACTCTTGGAAGAGGGACATGAATGTGGGCGAAGAAGGGAAGAGTTCTTTGGCAAATCGACACGGAAGACCAAGTAGTAAAATTTCTCATAGTCAAAGGTTTTCCAACTTGCATAACTTTTTTGTGCCCTAGGGTTGGGAAAGTATGTCCAAGACCTTGACTAACTTTTGCACTGTGCACACTCAAAATGGGCACGAAGCCAAATGAAAAGGGAACGCCTTGTAGGTGGAGCCGTTAAAAGGTAATGAATAGGGAACGGCTTAAAATGCTATTCCTATTGAGTTTATGATGATTGATAATGAAGATGATTATTTTGACACCATTGGGCTTGCACTTGTCATTTGGGAATAACGCACTTTGGTTCTAAAAATAAAATATTGGCTTGTATCAAAAATAAGAATATAGAGCCAATCTGCAGGGTTGCCGAAAAACTTTTGACATATACGAGTTTTAAACCAAGCCCATCTAATTGAAAATTTTGATCCGGAAGAGAAGCCCGGTGCCCAAAACACCCTATTGTTCTCGTCCACGCCTAAACATCGTTTTCCTTTCCCACACGCTCTTCCTCCCCACTCCCCATTCCCCAGCTCTCACACTTTGGTTTTACAAAAGGTATTTCTTCCTTTCATCCTTATCGCCATCGCTGTCCTCCTCACGCCTCCTCAAACGTCGCCGCTCTGCCTCTCTCAGGTCTTAAAACGTGGCGAATCTCTGCTGCTCTTGCCTCTCACTCGTACCCTTCCAGCCTCTCAAGACTCATCTCCGCCTCGCCGCTGCTGACTGTCACCTCTCCTCCTTCTTCTTGTGCCTTCTTGGGCCTTCATGCTCCAGCTAAAGCTTCTCCTACGTTGCATTTACTTCGTGTGCTTCTCATGCTCCAACAGTTGAGCTTCTTGCCCTTTGCTGTGGTCTCTCCAAGCTTCTCTTTCCGAGCTTCTTCCTTGTTTCTCCAGGTTCGTCTACTCATTCCAGTCCATCTCCAACTTCAATTTTTGTTGACCTTGTTGAATAAATAAATAATAATCGTCTGCCCTTATAATTTTTTGCTTTCTCAGTTCAATCTCAGTTAAATCAGCATGAGGTAGCTTATTAGATTAAATTTTTGTTTTCACATTTGTTATTTCTATGGCTTTACCTTTTTCTCCAGTCCTGAATTGTTTGTTAATGACATTGATAATTCTATGGCTTTACTTTTCAGCTTGTTAGGCTTTTTTGGTAATTTTCTCGTAAGTATTGGAACATGAGAAAATTTCTTTATGTTTCTATGGGTTAAGAAAAGAGAAGTCCGATAACTTGATTCCTATATGTCATTTAGGAACTCTTATGTTCTCGGTTAACATATACAAAATATAGAATTGTTATATTGATATAGCTTGGCTATGAACAATAGAGGAAGAGATGCTGAGTAAGATGGGTATTCTGTCTCCTCAATATGTTTTTGCTAGTTATAACTATGACACAAAGTGTACATATAGGAGGATATGCTTGTTATATATAAAGAAAATTTAGATAAGCATATTATTATTTGTTTGTTATGACACATATTTTTATGTGTGTGTGTAGGCTGAAGGCATGCCATCATGTTGAAGGTGGCATGACCTCATTTGAATTTTATCTCAAATGTGTCCTTACTAGTGAATGAGAGACGATTAAATGTACTTCTAGTCTTTGTAGTATATATTGTTAATCTTTAAGGCTATGATGAGGTGGTATAACTGCTTCATATATAACATAGAATCAAAATGGTAATGGGATAATATTTGGAAGATTAAACAAAATACTCATTAAACCGGTCCTGCTCATGCTCACGCTCCCTGACTTGAGTAATAATAAAGAAAAAATCTTCATGTAAGGAAAAAGTATAATATGCATGTATGTATATGCATATGAGGGCTTATTGGCTCATCCCTAAGCCCAAATAAGGGAAATAAGGCTTCAGGACTCGAGCCCTAAGTTGGGTTGGCTAACTCTAATGTTTGGTGTTGCTTTTGTTATGTGTTTTGTTGCCAATCGCCTTCCTCATAACTTTAGTTTGTTGTTATTGCTCAGCTTTTCTTCTTTTCTACTATTTTGGAAGCAAAAGATGGGTATTTGATATATCTCTGGTCTGTTTTATACTATATGTATTTAGGAGTTGGTTATTAGGAAATGTGTCCAGCAGTTGTATCAGGAGTAGTTATCGTCAGTTAAGTTGCAGATTCTGAAGATGACCGATTACGACAACGCTGCCCTCGATAAGGATGAGAGAGTCCTTGAATGGGAGTTGGGCCTCCCTACTCTTGATGATCTAACGCCCCTCTCTTAGCCCTTGATCCCGTCGAGCTTGCATATGCCTTTAACATCACGCCAGAACCCAATATTCAACAGCTTCTCATTAAATTTCTTTTTTCGGATGTAATACTTTTGTTTCAATTTTTTCTCAACGAATAAACTCTTCGTTTTTCTCCATCACAACTTTTCTTCTTTTATTATCTTTTCTCTTTTTAATTTTAACTCTCCACAATGAACATATTATTGCCACAGCAGCTTTAGCTTCATGGCACATCACCATTTTTTGATCAAACTGTTTTCACTCTCTCCCTTAAAAATGATCAATGTTAAATGGAGTTAAAGTCATGGTAAAATTGCTCCTCATAAGTGCTTATTTGGATTAGTGGTAGAAGTTGTTTTTCCAATATGATTTATGATATACAGAGAAAGTATATAAGAGGGGTTTTATCTCAACTTGTATGAACGTGCTTTTTCAAACGCTAACTCAAACAAACCCAAACTTTTTTGTGAACTTTTTTCCCTTTTAGAAACATTACGGTGCTAGATGCCCTAAACCCTAAAACCCTAAGCCCTAAGCTCTAAACCTGAACCCCAAACCCTGAAACCTGAAGCCTTAAAACCCTAAACCCGAAGGGTTGGGGGTTGGGGGTTTTAAGGGTTCACAATTTAAGAGCTTGGGATTCGAGATTTGGATTTTGGGCATTCAAGATAAAGGTGTATGATCTTGAGTGCAGGTTTTAGGGTTGGGGTTTGGGAGTTGGTGAGATTAGGACTTAGAAGTCATGTTTTAAAGTAGTTTGATTATTATAATTAAGGTTTTAGATATTTGGAAGTGACAAATATTGTAATAAGATATGAAAAGGTAAGAAATGAGGGCCTAGGCGATAGGTTGAGGTTGATAGCTCTAACGCCCAGGTGTTCAAATTAGGGCCTAGTAGATGGGCAGGCAGGGAGCTCAAGTGCCTAGGCGCGTAGGGGCCTAGGTGCTAGTGTCGCAGATTTTATGAAATTGGGTGTTAGAGGAAAATGAAGAGGGAATGGCTTCGGCTCATGTAGGGTTTTTAATTTCAGTCCATTGGAAGTGTTTTCAAGATTTTTAACACTTTAGTAAGTGGTTATACCTTGATTTCTCTTTCTTCTTTTTGATATTTCAAATTTGAAAGTTTTGAAAATATAGGGTTTGAGCTAGATTTCGAGATGGGTGATGTTTTCACCAAAGAATTTGAGTTTAAATGAGTTATTTGGGTAAAATTTAGAGTTTAATTGGTTTAGTTTTGTTGAATTTTAGGATATATGGATTTTTGAGTTAGGGTTTGACTCTAAAGGGAGATTTTGGCTAAGTCATGATAATGTGATGTTTGAAGTTGAGTTTTGATTATTTGGTTATGATAATATGAGTTAGATTATGGGTTTAATCAGTTCAAATTGCTGTCTAAGCTTGATTTTGTGAAATGGGTAATTTGAGCTTGGAACCCTGAGTTATGAAGTTGGGATTTTTGAATGATTTGAGTATTTGAGGTTGTTTATTGTTTTGGATGAGTTGTTTGAGCTAAAGGAAACCTCAAGTCATGTTGAAATGATTAAGTATGGCCTAAAGTGGGATTAGGAACTAGAGAGGATTAAGCCCCTAAGTTGTTATTTTTTCCACCCAATTAGTTGATAAACTAATGTGTGGTGTTGTTGATTGTTTAGATTGAATTGTGATTGATTGATGTTGAGCACGGAGCCTTAATTGTGGTAATATTTCTTTGCTTGGCAAGAGGTAACCACTTTCCAATTGTCATAGATGCTAATATCTTCCTTTTAAGAGATTTTGACATTTTTAGATGATGAAATGAGATATTAACTTTCTATAGGTATGGTATATATTCTTCATTTGAGAAAATTGTCTTGTGGGACTTGTGATTTTAAAATGAAATTGGTATGGTAACCTTGATTATTGTTTTTGTAAGAGTATGATCATGAGTAATCATGAGATAATCATATTGCATTATATTGTTGTCATGATATTGATTGATTGTGATTGATATAGAGGAATTGGAGAAAGGATACCATCACGTGATACGACCTCACATTTGTACACATTGAGTTGGCTATTCGTCTCTATTGGTATAGGCCTTTGTGGCTCATTCGTCATAGAAAGAAGGACAAACTCTTGTAGCTCTTTTTATTCCTAGGAGAAAGGAATAGGCCCTTATGGCTTGTCTGTGAGAAAAATACTATAACATTATAAAAATTCTCATTGGTACATGTGGGGTTGGTTATTTATCCCTATTGAGATAGGCATACGTGGCTCATTTGTCCTATAGAGAGACAAGTTCTTGTACTCTTTTTGTTCCTAAGAGAAAGGAATAAGCCCTTGTGGCTTGTGTGTATGTCTCATAATGATGGGGATAGGCCTTCTTAGGATTTTGTGTTTACATACCTCCTCTGAGAAAGACTCAAATGAATTGATGTGTATAATTGAGATTATTTGAAGGACATTGTATGCAATGATATTTTTTTATCATTTGACACGTTACTAGCACATGTTGGTATGTATGATGAGTTGCAATGTTGATTACTGAGACTTTTGTCTCATCCTGTTGCTCTCAACATTTTTCAAGTAGTAGTTCTCGTGTTGGAACTGAAGGGAGAGCTCTTTGTTTATTTATATGTTGAAATTATATATATTACCACTCATAGGGCTCATATTTTGTAAACTTTGATTTATATTTTGATTAATTGTCGCTAGCTAGTAGAAGGCCGAAGGCCTTTAGATATTTCTTTAAATGATGATTGTGGAACCACATATGCATGTTTGGAATTTTCTGATGCTAAAAATGTGTTTTGGTATCACGTAGAAGATAGTTTCATTACTTGAGTTTATGGTTAAATGCTATGTTCTACGCTTCAAAAAACTCAAGGCCCAAGTGTTGCGAATATTTATGATAAAGAAGAGATTAGGATGCGAAATGATTAGAAAGGAGTTTTATTATCCATAACAGCTTTTTAAATGGTTAGTTTAGCTCTATTTTGTCATGGATAAGTTAACTATGTGGTTTTAATCATTTTAACCATGATAAGTGTTTTCAAATGAGTTCAATTCTTTTCTATCATATTAACTTCGATTTAAAAGATAATCTTTTGATTATAGGATTTAATGTTTGAAAAGTAAATATGGGAATTTTCCACTATAGTAGACCTTTTGGGTTTAATCTTCTTTGTTCGCCATTGTATTGTTGATTATCCTGAGATTTTGATTAAGTGTATAATAAAGTTTTAAGGAAAGGATTTTACATCTATGCTCATTAGTGCAAGCTATTTTAAATGGTACATTCTGTGCAGAAGGGATATTCTTGGCTCTAGTGGAGAATTCTCATATGGCAAAGCTTTGTTAATTGATAGCTTCAGGTAAAATCCAAGATTATCTCATTCAATTGTTGGATATATCTCCTACACAGCTCTCCGAGGGATGTGCTCTTTAGATTGGGTGTTTACAGCCCCCATCCCGGCGCAATTTCTTTCTAGTGGCTAGCTTGGAGTTGCTTGGATTATGCTCTGTTTTCCTTTTCATTGTTGTATATCCATGCGTCTTTTGTTGGTGTAGGGCCTGGTTTGGGGATTTTTTTTCTAGTTTTATGCTCAGGATGTCTTGTTTTTCTGTTGTATAAGTTCCCTTTTCTTCTATATTCAGACTAACCTTTGTAATAAAAAGTAGTAAGCTGTTAGTTAATATAAATGTGCCCATGTCACAATGGCATAATAATTAACTTGATAGTGATCTCAACAAATTTGCATTAATGTGATGTCAGCAATTATGGGCTTCTACCCTCTTTTTGGATAACATTATGTTTTAAAATGAATGAGGTACAGTAACAACAACAACCACCACAACCTTATCCCACTAAGTGGGATCAATGCTATCGTGCTATGTTCAAGATCAATTCTTCTAATAAGTCATTAATTGAGAGATCTCAATTAATGACTTCTTTAGTCCTTCTTGGTTTCCCTCTATCTCTCTTCACAAGGCTATAGACTAATCCGTTCAGTCCTCCTTACTAATCCCTCCGTTGGCCTTTTTTGTACATGACTAAACCATTTTAAATAATTTTTTAACATTTTCTCTTCAATAGATACCACACTTACTTGTCCTCATATATGATCGTTACATATCCTTTCTTGTATGGCTACAGATCTATCTCAACTTCCTCATCTCTACAATCCCAATATTACTACCCTTATATCAGTTCTATATGATTTTCCTTAAAGTTTCATACGGACCTTACAATCACATAAAACTAATACTGCTGCCCTTTTTTTTGGTAAACTTTGTGACTTGTGGTGTCATTTGCACTTTGATCTTTACCTCCAAAAAATTTCTATCTTGCCTCTTATTAAATTTGCAATGCATGTAATTTGTCTTGCTCTTATAAAAGCAAAAGCCCTTAGGTTCCAAAGTTTGCCTCCATAATTCCAGTTTAGAGTTAACCTCCAAGAGCATGCACTTGGGGATTCCCCCTTGAATTGACTCTATCAAGACATCTAAAACTACGTCAAACAAATTAGAACTCAAAGATGATGCTTCATGTAAACCAACTCTATAGAAAAATCCTTTGTCTCAATTCAATTTAAAATGAACAAAGTAAAGAGAATATAAAGTTAAGGATGAATTTGATGCCTATTTAAACCTAAAATCATAATCATGAAGATGAAAATGAAAAAGAAATTTGTCTAAGGCAGGTAATCATTGCAACAACACATCATTCTATATTTCTATTTCTCACTGTAACCAGTGCCACAAATCAATGAAGAACAAGAATGTGGGGGAGGAGCTTCACATCAAGGTTATGACTAAACAGTTAGTAGTTCAGTTCTATCACCAGGTAAAGCCCTATGAAGTAAGCTATATTTGATCTCCTAAAAGTTGAAATCGATGTCACCAATTTCTGTTAGAAATTATGTTCCAAGGGCTAATCATTGTACTTTAGACATTATTGTTATTTAAAGTATTTATCCATTTTGTTATCATATCACTTGCATGTTTATTATGATGACTGTATCCTTGGATGTATTATAAAGATTGTCCTAAATGTCTCTGATCGGTCATATATGTGGGAGCAAAGATGAAATAAGACCAGTATGATTTTGATAAAGTATGAAAATACAAATCAAAGTCTTAGGCATTTGTAAGAGTACAAGATGTTGGACCGACCCATTATGAGAATACTGAGTGGATTAAGTCATAAGCTTATCTCATGTATAACTACGTCACAATGCCCTTTGATTTGAGATCATCATGGATTTCTACATGAGAGTCGCTAATCTTTGACCTAGTCAAAAGGCACCTTTGACCGGGTGATAATAAAGGCTTCGATTAGAATTAGTGGTTTTTATGCAATGAAATGTGAATGGTTAAGATGAGATTTATCCCTCACATTTGTAGAAAGATATTACTGAGCCCCTCAATGAGTAAGTCTGAGAATTTTAATGACCAACATGCTTTGACCGAATAAATCACTTTAAATCTATATTTTGGCTAAATAACATAACATACACGCATATATATAACGAAAAAACATAATAGATATATCAAAGAACTGAACCGACCATGTTTGTGGTAACAAATAACATAATTACCAATATATATATAATAAAAAGATACTACACGTTCGACACAAAGCTATGAACAAGTATATACAGGAAATGACATTTAAGTTTTAAATATTTATTTAATGACAATTAGGTCTCCATAAAAACTTTCTAAAATATAAGCTACAAATATGGATTAAAATAATTAAAAACAAAAATCTCAATTGCAAACCGAGAGTCAAAGTTCTCTAACCGGTAAACCTCTCTCTCTCAACCATGTCTTGAATGAATCTCTCAATGCATCCCTTCTGTGTAACACCTTCAATCTTATGTCCCTATATGGAAAATACAATTGTCATAACACAGAGGGCACAAAAAATCAAAACTCAATAATGAAATAGGCGTGAATCACAAACTTAAATTTCCTCATCGGCTAAAATCATACCAACTTTGAACACATCAAAAGGTGACATCTTTTTAGCCACCGTCCACTTCTTGATAACCCGAGCAAGGATAGACCATATATTCTTGCGGTTGTCAATATCCCTAATTAGTTCATAAGGATGACCTGCCATAATATTGGGGTTTGAGGATGAAGAATTCATATCAATAACAATGAGGGATAGAGAACACAAAATGGAATAAGCATTACTATAATCATGGGCAAACTATGATTGTTTGGAATCCCTGAAAGTATTTATTCATATAAATTGAGATAAAACTTCTCTATTCTCTTATATACTTACCTCGTGTATCATAAATTACGATTAAAAAGCTGCTTTTGAAAGTTCTAATTGTTATTGTAACACCCCAATTTCTAACAGTTATAATAATCTAAAATTTTATTGAAATTCGAAATAAATAACCTTGGGGAGTGTTATCACCGCACTTGTACTTGGGACAAGTGCAAGGCTACCTTATTACATTAACAAAAAAATCTGAACTTAAATAGATGTGTTTTATTCAAAAAGAAAGAAAATAAAAATAGAACTAGCTAGGTTCCTTGAAGGTTCTTCCTCACTTCCCACTGCTAGCCCCAACTCTTGCACCTGTTTCACTGAAATTCTGCTCCCCCGAAGGATCATCGCACCATGAACACACACATCAAGAATTGCTTTGGTAATCCTAATAAACAAAGATAATATAGAAGAACAATAATAATAACAATAAATAAAATATTTACATGATGATAAAGGAAAATACCATATACATATTTATAATCTAAAATATCAATATCAATATTCATCATATCTATATATTCTCATCGAATCAAATATTATTCATTATCTTTTTATTTAATTTTATTTAGACCCGGGAAACCCTGCCAGTCTATTTAGTTTAGTGGGAAGAGAACCATGGTAATACAAGTTACCCACGGAAGCCGAGGAGGAGTAATGGTTTGCAAATAAAATAACAAAATATGTACAGGCATAAATTGCAATTGGATTCAATCTTATTCAAAAAAGAATGACGCACGGATGCCAAGGCGAAATCAATTGCAATCAATTCATGAGGGAAAAATGAACAGAATCATTTGTATTCAATCCATAAGAAAAAGACGATACGGAATAAATCACACAACAAATTGGTTTCTATGACCTAGGGTTCAAGATTACCTATCAAGATATTAAATTACGCTAAGACTCATGGGAATTAGAATTACCTGATCTCCGTGTTGCTAACCTCCTAGAAGAACAATTGACGAGAGTACGGAATGAGGGTGTAGTAGCGGAGAAAAGTTTAGCAGCAAATAAAATATCGAGTGTTTCCTTAGGTTTAAACCTAACTTTTATAATTAAAACTAGGGTTTTAGCTATTGGGTTGGGCTATTTACTTATTCCCGATAAAATGAATTAAAATAAATTATAGAGTTTTATTATTAGATATATTTAGAGTCCGATGATGAATTCAAAAATTTAAAATATAATTTGATCTAACTAACTCCTAGATTCTTGGATCTAACCTTGACTAATCTAATAATACTATTTACAAAATAATATGACTACTATAGAAACAATACAACATTATTAATTTATTATTATTATTTTCTAATTAATCATTATTACTTTATTAGTATTATTTTAATCTATTCTCATCATTAGTATTTCTATTATTACTCGGGGTATTACAGTTATTCTAAACAAACACATATTTCTTAGAAATTAAGCTTATTGCAGATTTGGCTTTGAATTATAATTATGATGATTCCTTGATTTACAAGGCTAAATTATTATTATGATAATTCCTTCAATCATGGGGGCCAATTAATAATTTAAGGATATAAAATATTGATATTGAATTATAAAAGGGAATTTCAAAAGAAATAGAATACTCTAATGGTTTTACCATAAACATATTACGTCTTATCTGTAAAAGTGCTAAACAATGGTAGGTAAGATTTACAAATTGTCTGAAAAATGTAAGAATTGAATGCTTTGTTCCCCCATACGGTTAGGGATATTTCCACTGCCAAACCAGTCCCATTACTTGCTTATTGTTTTTATTTTAAAAGGAAATAAATTACTTGCTTATTATTCGCTCGTGAAACGTTTTTTAACAGCTTACTTTCAATGAATTTTCTTTTATTTTTGTCCTTTTCTTATTTTTTGTATCATTTGAAAGTCACAGGGATGGTTGTTGTAGTTAAGGAAAAGATTATTCCTTTTTCCCTAATGGTTTTACCATAAACATATTACGTCTTATCTGTAAAAGTGCTAAACAATGGTAGGTAAGATTTACAAATTGTCTGAAAAATGTAAGAATTGAATGCTTTGTTCCCCCTACGGTTAGGGATATTTCCACTGCCAAACCAGTCCCATTACTTGCTTATTGTTTTTATTTTAAAAGGAAATAAATTACTTGCTTATTATTCGCTCGTGAAACGGGATTTTTAACAGCTTACTTTCAATGAATTTTCTTTTATTTTTTCCCCCTACGGTCCTTTTCTTATTTTTTGTATCATTTTTTTAACAGCTTACTTTCAATGAATTTTCTTTTATTTTTGTCCTTTTCTTATTTTTTGTATCATTTGAAAGTCACAGGGATGGTTGTTGTAGTTAAGGAAAAGATTATTCCTTTTTCCCATCACTCTAATAAAAAAATATTAGTGCCAACTGCCAACAATAATAACAGCATTTAGATTGGATAGAGATTAAAAAAAAATTTGGACTAAAAAATAAAGGGATAGGATATTTATTTCATCTACCTTTATTATTTCTCTCTCATATTAAAATTCTGATCTAATGGTGAAAAAAATAATGATGACTAGTAATGACCAAAATTGATAATATCCTATATATATATGGGTAAAGGATTTATCCAAATATTAGGAGATAGAGTTATCTCAGGTGGTAGCAAAACTAAGTCGTTTTGAATCGATGAAGGGTGTGTTTGTAATTTTAGGTGAATTAATTAAGGTGCAAAATTACGAAACACCCTTCATTAATTCACCTAAAATTACAAACATCCCTTCATTAATTAAAACGACGTAGTTTTAAAATACTGAGATAACTCTATCTCTAAAGTGACAAAAATGATGATGAGAAATACTTTTCCCTTATATATATATATATATATATATATATATATATATATATATATATCTGTGTCCACTAAAATCTAAGAAGGAAGGTTGACATTTGACAGTTTCGTTATGCAGGAGTTCGGGAGAAAGTTAGATCTGTTTGACCAAAGGCAGAGAGGGAAAGGACAGATCACAGAACAAACAAATTAAGGATGACAGATTAAGATTTAGGGCTCATTGCATTTCACTGTTGGTTTTGTAAAAGGAAAAGCAAAATGGAAGGAGGAGTGGGCGCTCAGCCTGGTGACACCGTCATGTCGGAGGCAACACAACCGGATCCCCGACAACAGCCGCAGCCAACGGCTATGGGGATTGAGAATATCCCCGCTACTCTTAGCCATGGCGGCAGGTTCATCCAATACAATATCTTCGGCAATATATTCGAAGTCACAGCCAAATACAAGCCCCCCATCATGCCCATCGGTAAAGGCGCTTACGGTATCGTCTGGTACTCTCCCACCCTTTCTCCATATTCATTTCCTTTCCTCTTCTTTCCCCACTCCTTCGATTGATAATTTGATTATAGTTCGGCTCTCAATTCGGAGACCAACGAGCACGTAGCCATCAAGAAGATTGCCAATGCATTTGACAACAAAATTGATGCCAAGAGGACCCTCCGCGAAATCAAGCTGCTTCGACACATGGATCATGAAAACGTCAGTGAGTAATAGTTATTGTTTCTTCAAATCCCCTTCTTCTTACTGTTATTTCGCATTATTCTAGAATGATATCTCTTCTGGATGAGTAGTTTTAACGATGTTAAGATGATTGTTGGTTTGCTTCTGCAGATCAAGATGTATTATTTGTCAATGCTTGACCGCCCCAATCAACCTTTTCTCCTTCAAATATGTTAATCTCGCTAGAAAGCACATTTTTTGACATGTTGATTGACGCATAATTCTGTATTGATGGTGACAATGATGGGCGTTTATTTGTCATTATCTCAGGACTTATGGAATAACTAGGGGGAAAATGGATAGCAGAATTAACTTTTTAGTTCAAAATATCAAACTTAAAGTTGGTGACAGTATTTGTAGCCTTCTCTCTCTTTTTATGCTTTATGATGTAGCCGCTGGATCTTTTGAAACATTTTAGTAACCAACTAGATGTGCGGTCATGCAATTTACAGACGGAGGCTTAGGAATGAGTTATGAGTAATGAAAGGACTTTTAGTTTCAATCAAGCTATAATAATCCTTTCTTTTAGTCGTCTTGAGTCTCTATCATCTTTCCTCTCTGGATAATGTCCCCAGTCAAAAAAATTTCACAACAAAGGAGAATATGCATTCTTAGAATTTTCACTTTTTGGAGGATCTTACTTGTAGAGATTTATTTTATGTATTTACTGATGATCCGATAGCTTCCTGTTTAAATGTTGGTTTTGGTCAAATACTGTTATAGTCATGCATTTGAAACATTTCTACTTACTTAACCACTGTATTTGTTTTGCAGGTGGTTGCAATCAGGGACATAATACCACCACCGCAGAGGGAAGCATTTAATGATGTTTACATTGCGTATGAGCTAATGGACACTGACCTTCACCAAATTATTCGATCAAATCAAGTATTATCAGAGGAGCACTGTCAGGTGCATATCTGAATTTGTTGTCTTTTGAACCTGTGGCCATCTGTAATTGTATCACTCCATTCTCAAATTATCATATGCTCTATGTGGGTGTAAGGTTTTCCTTGACAATGGTCGGGGTAGTAAGTACCACTACAATTGACACTTAAACTGAAATGTAGATTCTGATTGTGTGGGAGAATTTTCATTGTTCATTTGTTCATTTTCCTCCTTTCATCCTCTCTTAAGTCCCATTACCATCTTGCAATACTAGTTTTCTCACATGCCATTGATGCTATAATAAGATTTGTTGAAAATGTTAGAAATCCTTGTAAGCAATGTAATTATTTTTAGAATTTTGGCAGCTGTGTTTGTTTGTTATTTCAGTTGTTCCCAAATATGTTTTTTCTCCTAGAGTTGCCTTCCTTATTTATGAATGCCTGTGTGCTTTGTCTCATTCAATATATGAGAAAACTGCAGAATTTTTCTCAAGATCCTTTTCATTGGAGGGCTGTCAAAGTGTCAGGATGAGAATTAGAAGAATATCTGCATTCAGCTTTTGACTCTGATTAACCATATCGATTCTTCACATTTTGGCACAAACTATGTACTTGCATGGAAACAATCATTTCACAAAAGTTCTGATGCTTAAAAAGCAAATTCTGAACAAAATAATGATTGTCTCTATCAAACCTTAGATGAAAATTCCAGTCAATTAGCTTGACTTTTTACTGAGACAGTCAGAATTATTTGTAGACATAAAATTTGAGTTTCATTCATTGACTCTACATCTGTTTCTCAGTTAAGTTGGATGCATGTTCCAACAAGTGGGAGAATATATTTTACAGCATAAATGATTTCAACTTGTTCAACAGTCAATGATAGATTTTTTTCGCTCCAGCTAATTTTGATTCTCCTTGGGGGTTGTTATTCACTTTTCCTTTGTAAAATTTATTATTTCTTATCCTTGTCACCAGTATAAACTCTTCCTTTTCTTCTTGTTTTTTTTGGAGCAGTATTTCCTGTATCAAATCCTACGTGGGCTGAAGTACATTCACTCCGCAAATGTTCTGCATAGGGACCTAAAGCCCAGCAATCTTCTTCTGAATGCCAACTGTGACTTAAAAATCTGTGATTTTGGACTGGCTCGTGTTACCTCTGAAACTGACTTTATGACTGAATATGTTGTTACAAGATGGTATCGTGCACCAGAGCTGTTGTTAAACTCGTCTGATTACACTGCAGCTATTGATGTATGGTCTGTTGGGTGCATATTCATGGAACTGATGGATCGAAAGCCATTGTTTCCTGGTCGAGATCATGTGCATCAGTTACGTCTACTTATGGAGGTAACTCATTTAGCAGTCTCTGGCTATTTATTGCAAAGTTTGAAGAAGTTCAACAATTACTGAGATATTTGATTTTATGGTTGGAATGAGTAGTCTTTGGTGTGGAACTGCTGCATTAGTAAGGTCCATTGAAATTCTATTGCAGTGTCATTTGGATCAATATTCATGCTTTAATTATATATTTTTGTTCAATCTTGATTGCAGTCAAACCCTCTGGCCAAATGTTTAACGTTCATGCAAAAAATCAGGATTTTTTTTTTTTTAAATCTATCAATGTATTGCATTATGATCTGTAAAGTTTACCTTTAGAGACAGTCTTCAATGAAATCAATGTATCAGTATGACTGATCTACACCATATCTTGCAGCTGATTGGCACCCCATCAGAAGCTGATTTGGGCTTTTTGAATGAAAATGCCAAGAGGTACATTAGGCAACTACCACTTTACCATCGCCAGTCTTTCCAAGAGAAGTTTCCACATGTCCATCCTGCAGCTATTGATCTTGTTGAAAAAATGTTAACTTTTGATCCTAGACAAAGGATTACTGGTGAGTTTCATTGCTTGCAGCTGGATATGGTGATTAAAGACGTAGTGCTTGTTAAGGATCACCTATTAAATTCATGATTAGTAGGTTGGTTATTGCATTTTTTAGTTCCACTAACAATGCTCTTAGTTTTTTTTTTTTTTTTTTTAAATGTTTCTAATTTTAGGTAATTTGATGAAAGCTGCATGGTATTCTTGGAAAAGGGAATATGTAATAAGGTGGCACCATTTTCTCTAAAAAAAAAATGTATTGAATTCAAGGAAGAAATCAGAATATAAGATTGTGGTGTTTGATGATCCATTCTAATTCCGTCTCCTCGTTTTTTGTTTACTTTCCTATCTCATCCCAACTTCCCAAACAAGGGCTATAACTCAATATTGTCAACTGGTGTAACACTGATCTTTGCTTATCACTAATCTGAACTCCTTGGATGCATAAAACTCTCCCTTTTTTTTTAGATATTATTGGATACTCATCCAATTGGGATGGGAATCCTCATTAAAAAGCTGGATATTAAGATGGAAGAACCAAACCCATTTAAATACTCTGTCAAGCATCTTGTACTACTCAATGGAGGACCTAAGCATCCCATAATACCTTAATTTCAATCAATTGAGCCCTCTTCGACAGTTGATTTCCTAATGGCTAAACTTTGGGACACTTTACTCAACTTCTTAGCCAATTAGATCCTTTAGTAGATAGTCCTGTTCAAAATTGTCGTCCACTAACTCTAATACCAATTAATAGATACTCAAGTAGGATGAGAACATTTACCTTGAAAGCTAAATATTGAGATGAGAGAACCAACCATGGTAGGTACCTTTTAGAACAACCCATACGATGCAATATAAGACTTAGGCACCTGTGTTACTTTAATCTCCATCGTATGAGAACAATTTGTATGTGTAGTGTTATTTATGATATTTATTTGATGGTGTAATTTTGATTATTAGATAATGAAAATACTACCCTCCATGGATATGGGGAAAATTTTCTCATTTGGATCTGGATATGGGGATGAAAAATGAATTATTCAGATTTTCTTATATGAGACATATTTACATCCTACGGGTACTCAAAAAGCTTGCTGACTTTAACTTGGTTATGAGGAACGATACATGATTGCGTGTGTCAGTTAGAGTAGATAACACTCATCATCAACTATGACAAAAATAACTACCTAAAGAGGGTGTTATAGTTGTTAAGAAGTAAGGATTTTATAAGTATATCAATGTACAACCATGATTCATTGAGCCCCTTTCTGTTTGGTATAATTCTAGTATAAAAGCTACTTTTTGGCCACATGGAATGGGATTGTAGGACTAATGTGGGGAAGTTGCATAACATCTTGACTTCACCACCACCATCATGGAACAAACCCGGCAAGAATGAAACAAAACATCTTGGAGATGGGGGATATATGTTCCCATTCTCCATCTTGATGAGATTGAAGGCTTTTATGTTCAGTTTAGAAGCAAAGTTAAGCCAACTTGTTGATTGGGAACAAGGAATGCCATAAGGATAATCATATGGAGAATGATGAAGAAAAGGAAAGAGAGAGAGAAGAGATAAGAAACAGAGATGAGGTTGGGAGGAGCAGAGACAAGAGAGAATTAAGAGAAACGAAATATGCACTTTACTAATCATCAATCAATGAGTCACAAATGAGTTAGGGGCTTCTTATTTATAGGCATCAGTCCCCACCTGCTTCTTAACAACTAGTAGTCTATAACAGAATAACGACCATAACCACTCTTCATATACTTGTCGATATTCTACAATAACCACCCCCCCCCCCCAAAAAAAAAATAAATAAATAAATAAAATGCCCTCAAGGGCCTGTTACTTGAAGTTCTGCAATTGTTTCTGCAAGTTGAATAGTGATACCCAAGTAGTTTTTTCATTTGGGAGACCTCTTGATAGGTCCCCTCATCCTCTTCTTGTTTTTTCAAGAAAGAGACGTTTGGATAAGGCAGAATAATTATAGTGGGAAGTTATGTTTTATGTGTTTTATCATAGTTATTTAGGAAGTTATTATCAATTTGGCTTGTGTCTTTGTAACTAATGTTGTCAGTTACATGTTTTATTATTTATACTCCCTTGTAAGACAGATTGTGTTGTTTATGAAAAGTATTATGCAGAAATATTGTCTTGACCTAGAGTTACAGATTTTGACTCTAGTTTTCCCCTTTTTCTCTATTAATTTCCTAAGATCTATCACCTCTTCATTGGACTAACACTTCAGGAATGATTCTTCTTCTTTTTTTCTTTCCTACCCTCTTATTCAAAACCTTCTCAGGATATATTGTAGTTGGAACAGCTGGCCATTCTATAAGCGGATGCTGTTGTTTAACACTAGGATTCGGGCACAGCTTGAGTAGAGAAACCTGGAATGCAGACTGGACTCGGTATTCAGGAGGCAAAGGGGCAATTCTAGTTTATAAGTGACTGGACCAATTCTTTCTGGAACTTTATGGGGACCAAAAAACCTTAGTGCCAATTTTTGTGAGCTTCTCCTTGCAGCTAAAACTTGTCTATACGGTTGCAACTTAAGGAAGACCCGAACTTCAAATTCACGATCTGAACTCTTCAAATCAGCCTCTGCTGCTTTAATACAGCAATCCTTCGTTCTCTAGCTTGAAAGCTTTTATCTACAGCTTCTAGAACTGCCTCTCTAGGAGTGTATAGAGTGTAAATGGGAAGTTTTTGAGCATAGAGAATCTCATAGGGAGTTATTTTAGTTGAGGTGTGGAAATTAGAATTGTACCACTACCACCTCTAAACTAATGGCAGCCATAGACTCCATTACTTAGGACTCTCCCAACACATGCATCTAAGATAGGATTCAAGACAACGATTTCGAACTTCTGATTGCCCATCACTTTTGTGGGTGATAAGCTGATGTAAACTTCTTATCTACCTTTTGAAATTCTTTCCAGAAATTACTAATCAAAATAGGATCCCTGTAACTAATGATCTCAAGAGGTGCTCCATTTAGCTTTATCTAGGAAACATTGAGCAAGAGTGGATGCAAAAAATGGGTGAGAGAGAGCTAAAAAGTGAGCATAGTTGCTCATTCCGTCTGTTATCACCCAGATGTCCTCCTTTCCTCTTGACTTAAGTAATCTATCAATAAAATCCATTGTCACACTCCCAAACCTTACTTGGAATTGGTAGAGGCTGTAGCAAGCTTGGGGTTGATGTGCTCTCATACTTGCAGTGAGCACAAATGTTGCACCCTTTATTTCTGCAACTTTTCTACCAAAACAACCCTTTAACCTTCTTTTAAGTGGCTTTTATTCTGAATGAACCCCTTGTGGTAAGTGATGTGGTCTCAGTCTTGCATCACTTCCATTCACAAGTTTGCCCTTTTTCTTCAAGAAACTTTCATCCCAAGTATACTTGCCAATGCTGACACCTTTCCTCTCCAATTCGGATATAATAGCTGCCAAATCCACATCCTTCTTCCAATTATCTCTAATTTGGTCCACTAACTCTGGTGAGGTGTTGTCAAGAGTTATTTGCAGCAATTGAGATCCATGCAATATGAGAAGGCATCAGCAACAGTTATGATTACCTTTCTTATAATGGATCTCATAATCATGACCTATTAACTTGGCAATCCAAAACATTTGGAAGCTAGTCTTTAGTTTTTGCCCTTGTAAATACCCCCGAGACTCTGTTGATCCAATCGAATAATGAAGCCTCTTATAGAGGTATTTACAAATCGTCCACCAACAAGATCTTCATTGACAACAAGATTTGAACTCATGACTATGTGAGTTGTGAGCCAACTCCTTACCAATTGGATCAACTCCTTCAGCTCATCCTTCAAAGTTCAAAGTTCAAAGTTCAAACCATACAGAAAAAACACCAAGAAGACAATGCTTCGACCAATGTTAGATTTGAGCATATCTCTTGGCAAACTCTGTACCCTTGCATAGTACCTTTTTTCTTCTAACACTCAAATGGTCATCACGATTTTGAAACTAACAGGGATCTCCACCCTCATATTTGGGAAATTCATCTTCATCATCTTCTTGAGAACCATATATTACATCTTTACTTTTATCCAGCCTAGAATGAGAAGAACCTTCAGTGCTTTGAGCCTTGAGGTCAGCAAACTCAGCATCAAAAGAGTTCAGTTTGGCTCCAAGTGAGGCAATTTGTTGAGATAAGGTTTCTGTAGATGGTAATGGATTCTGGGAGGGTGGTGAGTCGGTAGGTCCTGGGGGTGCAGTGGTGCGGTCACTGTGTCCAGATCAGAGGACTTTGATACCGAAAACCATTAGTAACCAAACTTGGGAACCAGGGTTCTTTTAGTTGGGAACTGTCAGTGATGGGGCTTAAAGTGAGGTTAAAATCTTTATGAGCAATTAGAGCTAGAATCTGGAACTCACCAAACTCATAAAGCCACCAAGTATCAGGGCAAGTACTAGACAAACATTCAAGTTAGACCCTGAATTACATTCTACAGCCAGCGAACTGCTAGAGACTTATAACTACCTACTAGATAACATTTCCTAGAACTTCCTCAGACATGACATAATGTGATACAGACCTGCAAAAACTGACACAAACTGTAATACAACTCAGTCCTAGAACATGATAAAACTAAAATACAGTTTAAGAACTTCCTCCTGCCCTTGTCCAACTCAGTAGCTTCTCTGGCATGCAATTATTCTATTTCAATGTTTTCTGGGGCTGATGTTCTCTAACTTTATGTGTAAGCATTAGTTATTTAAGATCACATTGTCCAATATATAAAATAAATAATATTACTATGGTCCTAAATGTAAGACTTAGTTTGTGGTGCAATTTGCGTTTATCAAGGTCCTATATTTAGGATTGGAGTATTTCTCATAGAAAACGCCTAAGAACATCCATTTTTCACCTACCCACCCAAATCCAAGCTCATATAGTTTACTAATATCTGGATTGTCTAAATATTTTTTTCCAACTTACCTGTACGTCATGTATATATATAATTAACAAATTAAAGTATCTTAGCTTCCAACATCTGAAACTGCAGCCTGATCCTTTTTGAGGCTGAAGTACAAGGAAAGGTCATGTCTTGTACTTGCCAATTTACACAGCATTACATTGACTTCTAGTTAACATCACTACTTATCTCTAATAAGTGGGTTCAACATTAGGATGATAATTCCTTTGAGAAAACTGCTTTAACAATATTGTGGTGTTTTAGTATTGTATTGCTTGATTATTTTAATTCTTACTAATCCTTATTCTTGTTAGCATTAGATGACAATTTCTTTGAGAAAACCATTTTAGCAATATTTTTTGGTGTTTTATCATTGGATTGCTTGATTATTTTAATTCTTTTTTAATCCTTATTCTAGTCATTCAATGCATTAAAATCTCTTATCTTTTTCTTGCCAAATGAAACTGTTGTCTCATATTCCACTTTAGGTACAGGGTAATTATCCTATATCTGAATCTTCTTGGTACAACAACAAGAAGCCTTATCCTACTAGGTGGGGTCGATCACATGGTGCTGTTGTACTCTATCAACAATCAAATCTTTAGATAAATTGTTAACCAAAAGATCCCGCTCAATAAATTCATTGAGCGTTCTCTTCGATGTTCCTCTACCCCTTTTTAAAAGGCTCCATACACTTTGATTGACCCTCCTCTCTATTGCCCCCAACGGCTTTCTTGGAACATGTTCAAACCATCTTAAACAATTTTGTACCATTTTCTCTCCAGCAAACGTACCATTTTCTCTTCAGCAATCGCCGTACCAACTCTTCCTCATAGACGTTCATTACAAATCTTTTCTCGTTTGACAACACATTCATCTCAACATCCCCATCTATGCTACCCCAACTTTATGCTCTTGTTGACCTTTAAAACCCAACATTCACGACCATATATCAATGCTAATCTTAAAGTTGTTCAATAAAACTTCTCTATGAACTTATTATGTATTTTTTGATCACAAGTACCTCTGATAGCCTTCCTCATATGACCACACATTATCTGAATCTTCTTGGTGATTAGATTAAATCTGGAGTCACTTTTTTTCATCCATAATTCATACACAAGATGGATCTGCTCTATTTATTGACGTTCTCTCTTTATTTTTTTCTCTTTTTTCAGATGAAAAGAATCTTTTTGGTGATTAGATTAAATCTGGAGTCACTTTTTTTCATCCAAAATTTTCCAATTATCCCCTATATACTTGAAATGTATGCTGTATTAATGCAGAATGTCAGGATTGGCATATCAAGATAAAATGTTTAACCCATACTGTTGTCATTGACTTGAATAAGGGTTACCACTCTAGTTTCAGTCAAGTATACGCTTTCTGGTGGTCTCTTACCCTTGACGCATGCACTGAGAGCTAATGCTGAGATGCAGGTATTGCCCTGTGGCTTAATAAGTTGTTTTTAATTTTTGTGTTTGCAGTTGAAGATGCACTGGCACATCCCTACTTGACATCTTTGCATGACATCAGTGATGAACCTGTGTGCATGACTCCCTTCAGCTTCGACTTTGAGCAACATGCTCTGACTGAGGAACAGATGAAAGAGTTGATATATCGAGAGGCTCTTGCATTTAACCCTGAGTATCAGCAAATCTGAAAGTAACGTTGCCATTGGGTTTGGACATTGCATACTGTGATGTTTGTGCCCATAGATTCCGTGATTTGTGTGTTTGTGTATATATGGCTGTCAATCGTCTGAAGCCCGATGGCCTTGGAGTTGAATTATTTCAATCACGGGCAGATTTGGGGGACAGATTGGACCTGTCATAAGGAGTTTTATCCGCTTATTTGCTTCATAATGTTGTCCTGGTTTGAGCCTTCTTATTATGGATCCTCAATTGTGTGTACACATTGTCCCAAAAATTTTCTTGAAGCACGACCATGCTAAACATGAATCATCGATGAATAGTACTAATTTTTTTTCGTCTGTCGTGTTTTAAAAAGCTGGTGTCTCTGTTATATTGATGTTTCTATACTGAAGTTTATTGATCACCGCACCACCTGAGGCTATCTCTTCAGAAATGCGGACTTGTCCAACCTGGTCTTGCAATCCACAAACAACGTTTAAAGTACGAATAAAAAATAACCGAGGAACAAAAAAAAACTGGTGCTATAGGATTTGTGAGGCATTGTGAGCAGCTTGGTGTGGATCCAGGGTTCTAAGCTGCATTTTTGGCTATTTTGTTCTGAAAGGTAACAATATAAGGCAATTTTGCCCTAAGAGGTTTTTGAAATGAAACATTACTCCTAAAGTTTTCAAATTGTAGCAATTTTAGCTTCATCATTATCACAATTAAGTTTGGCCATTAGGTGACCAAATAGAGTTGGTCGTTCATGTGTCGTCTATATCATTTTTGTTTTGGGTTTTAGATGCAAATTTACCTCAAAATTTTTTGCTTATGAGCGATATTGCCCTGGAAGTTTTCAAATCATAGTAATTTCACCCTTGTTGTTACCCAAGTTTAGTTTAACCGTTGGTTGACTAAATATACTTATTTGAAAAGTCCATTTGTCATCCACTTTGTTTTTTTTTTCTTGTTTAGATTTAACTATGTAATTTTTTTTAAAGAAAAATACATCTCGGCTCAAGGATTAGAGGCAATCAAAGAGGTATATCATCATGTGCGATGAAGAGAAAATCAAAGAGGTATTTACCTATCTCGGCTTCATTGGGTTACAATAGCTAAGAGTTTTTGATAGCCTTGTTCTTAGTAATCTTCTTTAGTGTGTCATGTATCTGTTGGAAATTATGTCCTAGGCGCAAGTCATTGTACTTTAACATTTATGTTATTTAAAGTATTCTCTTTTAATTATCATTTCATTTGCATGTTTATATTGATAACTGTATCCCTGGATACATCTTATAGATTATCCTAAATGTCTCTGGTCAGTCATCTACGCGGGAGCGAAGATGAGCTAAGACCAGTATAACTTTGATAAAGTATGGAGATACGAATTAAAGTCATGGGCACTTGTAAGTGTACAAGGTGCTGAACCGACCCACTATGAGAAAGCTGCATGGATTTAGTCATAAGCTTATCTCATGTATAACCGTGTCATAACGCCTTATGACATGAGATCATCATGGATTCCTACATGATGACTCACTAATCTTTGACCTAGTCAAAAGTCACCTTTGACTGGGTGATGACAAAGGCTAGGATTGGGATCAATGGTTTTCATGCAGAGGAATGTGAGTGGTCAAGATGGAATTTGTCCCTCACATTTGTAGAGAGATAATACCGGGCCCCTCGATGAATGAGTCTGAGAAATGTATGGTCATACTACGATGGAAAGGAGTTTCCATTTCAACTATTAGACTACTCAAGAATCGAGAAAGTAATGGTCAAGAACAGGAAGTTGACATTATCCATGCCTCATCCTTGACTAGATTATCGCGTGACAAAAGGGACGTGACATGGTTGTATGATAGGTTGTATCGTATCATCGATCCCCATATGAATTGGGTAGTCACAATGTTTTGCTAGAGGCCGCTTGCGACTTGTGGGCTGGTACAATATTGGCCTGCTGTCAATCTCATATGGGCTTGCAGGGTCGCACACAAGAATAGTCCAACACGAGCAAAAGTGTCCAGATTCATTGAATCTTAGATACATCTAAGATTTAATGAATACTGAATTTAATCTAGGATGAATATATATATATTGATATTCGAAAATAATATAATAATATTATTTAATGGAGATTATAATATTATTATATAATATTTGTTTTGTATTTAATTTATTTAATAAGTTAAATATCTAAAACAAATAGAGATATTGTATCTCATATTTAATTTTTGAATAAATATATCATATATCTATTTAATTTAAATTGAGATATAGTATCTCGGATTTAATTAAATAGATAGATATCATTTCTCAAATTTAATTTATAGAGATAAATTAAATTAGAAGGCTTTTAATTTGGATTAAATAAATAGATTAGATTAGATCTATTAGATAGATTTAATTAATATATTTTTTAATCTAGATTCAAAATTCGAATCTCAAAATTAATGAGGATTACTTTTGAATATAATAAGCCGATCGGATTTTAAAAAAAAAAACCTACGGGACTTTTGTCGAGCGTATTAGAAAGCCGCAAGAAACCCTAGAGAGGAAATAGAGAGACGCACGGTTCAAAGGTGCTAGCACGCCGAATCGTGTTTGAATATTATTCGTGTGGATACCGGTAGAGGAAGGCGATTCGTAGAGTCAACTTCTGGCGATCGAGAAGGTAGCCCACCGGTTCAAATCAAACAAAAAGCATACCGATTCGACGCATAGGTACGATTCGGATTCCTTTAACCTTGATTTAAACGCGGTTGAGCGATCCTCAGAAGGGATTCGTAAATTTTTAATTCCACTGCGTCTACGGATCCCAACAGTATCTAGTGATTGAATCTTTTTCTTCATTCCTTTATGGCAAATGTGAATTGCTCCTTCATATGTAACTTTTTCTTCAATGTTGTTCATGCTACCAGTTAAACATATTTAGCTAATTAATAATCAAACTTAACTTAGATAAATATCATGGGAATATTATTACTATTTGGAAACTTCTAGGGTAACATTCTTCGTAAGTGAAAACCTTGGTGACAAATTTGCACCTTTACAAAAATAACGTAAATGACACATGAATTGTCAGTTTAGCATATTTGGTCAACTAAGGATTAAACTAAATTGGTATAAAGGCCAAGGAAAAATTGCTAAGACTTGGAAACTTTTGGGGCAATATTACACCCCAAAAAACTTTCAAGGTAAAATTGCCCCACCTCGTCAACTTGCGTGACAAAATTCCATTTAATCTGTTTTTTTAACATGAGAATGGTACTTTTATGGTATTAAAAATAACTATGGGCATATTGATCTAAATAGAATAAAATATTACCCATCGCCTCCAAATCTCCTAATTTTGGATCCCTTCCCTCCTAAAAATTTGATTAAGCCAAACAAGGCAAGGGAGCAAAATACCTTTCATCACGTCCCCGCTAGAACCCTTCAACCAAACATATCCTTAGGCATTGTTTGGTTGGGGGCTTTTGGAAGGACGGTTGGCGGTGGGAAATTAAGATCCATGCTCTCCTGTAAGAGTTACAGATTTTTCATAAATTAACTTATTTAACAAATGTGATCAAGAGTATCTAGGAGTTATCTCCTAAACATAACTCATGAGCACCGTAAAGAGTTATGGTTCTACTTTCCATTGCAATTAAGGAAAGACAAAAATTTTGTTTTTCCATCTCACGAGTTTACGTTTGAATGTCAAGCAACATCCAAATTTAATCAACAACAACTTCTTATTTGTCTAAACAAAAGTAAATACCATCATTACTTATCATTATTTACTTTATTAAAGCTACTTTAAAGAGTCACATAGGTCTGTGTCTTCCATATTGTACCATATGTGCTGCCTCATGGGATAGTCGAGTGTGTGTGTTGGTGTGCGTACATGTGGGACCCACATGACCGATATATCTTCTTCCTTTTTAAAAAAACGCAGGGTGTATGTACCTACCCTAAAAATGCCATGTACACACCTTTACCGACATATTTTATTCGTCTAATCACACCCATTGAGCCCCTATATAATCCGAGACTTGTTCTCAACCCTGAGGAGCCAAATCACATAGTCTAGAGCCACATAAAAACTTATGTTTGCCATTCTAAATGGTGCCAAGTGACCTTATGCCCCCTAAGGACACCACATATTCTTAAATACATGCGTCAGTCTATTTCTCCAACTGACTACATCCTATAAACCCTCACATCATTGGGAGAAACATTCTCTCCTTAGAAACTAAATCATAGAGTTCTCGAAAGTCTTTCTATCTCTCGTCATTCTTATAACTCTCCCCAAGCTAGGCTTAGTAGTCTGCCTAATATAAGTTTATCCTCAAGTTTTTAGGCTCAAAATTTAGAATATTACAAGTTCCATACTAAGAAATGACAACGCCTCGAATGTTATTAGGACTTCTGGATAATTAAGTTCCTTACTTGGAACTTCATTGTAATTCTTCCTCATTTTTTGATAATACATATTTGAGATAACAAGTTTTTTTTTTTTTTTTAGATTCATAAATTAGGAAATAATAATTTTGAGATAAATATTGTAAAAGGAGGGGAGGGGAATATGTAAGAGAGAGATAAGGACTTATTTGTCAACTTACAATTAGCTCTCCTCCCTTACTCTTCGAAACAAGAAACCAAATCTCCAATCCCCTCTTCTTCAACCAAACAAAGCTCATGAGCTCTCATCTCCTACCTTACCTACCTTTAATGAACCTATCCTACCCTCCTGTCTAATTGCAAAACAACAATTAGGACATGCTTGCAAATAGAAAGGGAGAAGGAGTAGGAATGTCAAAATAATCTTGGATGGCACACATTAAAGTGGCAGTCACTAATGTTTATGAAGTTACAAAGGGGATTATATGTATCGGACGCGGAAGCTTCGATAGACTCTAGTGGTGGGTTAGCTGAATAGCATTGTAATTAGTATCCATGTTGTAGCATTGCGGAAGCTGTGCAGTATAAATGCTATAGCAATGTGTGAAGCAACTGGGGATTGATATGCTTAAGAATGATTCCAAGCTCATCCTATTTTCCGACTGATATCTTCTTACGACTACGACACTCTGTTTACTTTCTTGTTTATTAGTATAGTCATAAAACTCCCAACGAAACCAAATTTATTCTCTTTTCAAACACAACTATTCTGCAATTCAGTGTCCTCATTTGGTATCTAGTCTCTGTGGGACGATACTCTACTTACTCTTTATTACTTGTTCGACTGGTTCACTTGCCATCAAGGAAATCGACCAAGAACGATTCAACTGAAAAGGACTCTCGACAGCCAAAAAAGACAACTGGAGTAGTAGGGTTTTGAGGTTGGTGGGTTACATTCGACCAGATAAGTAGTGTTAGGTGTATGATTTGTCCCAAACGTTTAAATAGAAGAAAAACGGTAAGGATTTGTGGGTTATCGTATCTAAGACTTTATATCATGGTTCTTTCCTAGTAACCATGAGATATGTTACGTTTGAAAAGCCTATATCTAATGATTTTAGTGAAAGAATTGTTATTTATTTGATTATATTTATCACGATTCTTTGTTAATAGCCGTGAAGTATGTTATATTTTCTTAAAACTTTTTTTGGGCTACCAATACTTAGATAATTACATTTTTATATTTTATTTAAAAAAAAATAGCACCCTCTGGTGACTAGTTTCCTTATAGATGATCTAAGGTCTTGCTAATTTTGGAACTTTGGTTTCCTTGAATTTGAAGGAAACTAAAGTTCCAAAGATTAGTAGCATACCTCATATCATCACGCTATTTGAATCATTTGAGACTATGTCAGGATTATAGTGGTCAATATCATACTTATCAAGAATGAGATTGATCTTCTTGTCATAATAAATATCCAGCTAGCCTCATGGTCAATGCGTTCTGCATACCACATCATTGCCTTTACTTCAGGAAGTAAAAGATGTCGAGGCAAAGGTTAGGAAGCATGAGGAATTGGAGGAGGAGAAGGAGGTAGAGGAGGAGGACGCTGAAGATTTTCTAACAAGTCTTCAGCAGGCATTTCATCTTAACAATTGAAAGAAAAGAGGAGGATATAATAAAGAAATAATACAAAAAATAAACATATGGAAACCGAGAGGTTAAATAGATTGGAAGTGACACTGACGAGTTCGAACTTTCATTGCACACGTTGGAAGTTGAAGAAGAGCTAGTCGCGCGTAGTGGTGGGTAATAAAACGGTACTTGATTCTTATACCGATCATCAGAGAACAAAGAAGCACAGAGTGCTATCATTAGTGTGGGGAAGAGGAAATGTTTCGAACTTTTAGTTGACAAGTATTAAACAAAAATCATTATCTCATTAAGAAACATCATTTTTATCTTTCATACTTTATGGTTATTTATTATAACCGTTGTGTTTTTGTTGTCACTGATATAAAGCTAAAATACAAATCGTTTCTAAGTATTATATTATGGTTGTTTCGTAAGAACGTTATTTTTGTGAGTAAATACATGACATCTAATAATTACAATCGTTATCTATTTGTTTTCGCAAATTCCACCTCTCAATACATGATGTGCGTATATTTAGCCGTTAGATTTTATAGTTATATATTCTTCCGCGAGCTCTTGACTTACATGACTTTTATTACCATAACTATTTTTTGTTAAACGTCACACACGCACACATAGAAAAGATTACGTAGTAGTGTATGACGACAGGACGTTTCTGTTCTTTCCTTCCAATCCATCATCCTTGAGGATTGATAGCTTTGGACATTGACGACGCACCTTCAAAGCTCCTCATTTTTCATTCCCTCTATCGATCTCTCTTTTTCTTCAACGCCACCATGGATCTCCCCCTGGTGCAGATCTCTTATTCCTTTGTTGGATGTCCCTCGTGGTCAGTTAATATATTAAACGACATTGATATCCCAAAAATATGTATATTAAATATATCAGATCTTCCATTATCATGCACATACCGAACAAATCATAAGTTCATTCTTTTTGCGTGGTAAACATGCTTTCAAAGTTCAATTCTATTCCCTTTCTCCCATTCCATGAAAAATCCTACATTTTCATTATTTAACCCAAAGATCCTTAACCTTGTTATCTTATTAAAAGAATTTGCTAACTGAGATCAATGAGACAAATATGGCATCTCATTTGAAAGAAACTTAATTTAATAATTTTTTAACAAAACTTAAGGAGAAAAACTATAAATTTCATTTTTAATATTACATCCGGTCCTAAATATAAGATAAAATTTATAGTGCAAATTACTGGAGGGACCTCACTATCTACTACATAAAAGGGCTTTTCTCACAGTTAGTCATGTATTAAGGCACTATATATGCTCGGCTTAAATACATAATGGTTTCAAACCGTAATGTATTTAATATCTATTATAACGGTTATAATATAACACATGTTATATGTCTATACTATATATAGCGATTGTTTACATAAAACCTCTATGTATTATGCTAGTATTACAAAATATATAATGGTTGTTTAATTTGAATATATATACGTAGCGGTTTTTGTGAAAGAACCGTTATGTATTATGCCATCATTATTGTATATATAACGGTTGCTTATATAAACTCATTATTTATCATGTCAAAATTATATTATACGCACATCATGGTCTCACAACATTACGCTCATTATTATGTATTTGACAAAAATACTAACAGGTTTAATTTAAACAACCATCATATATAGTATAGGCATACATAACACAATTTTAAAATATTAATTATTATCTGTCGATAAGTAACTTATCTATTTTTTATTTTACATATTAATTAAAATAAGAAAAAATTTAGATCCATTTGCTTATATTTCAATGGGTCCAATTCTTTCTTCAATTAAATATTATTGGTCTTACAAAATTTTAAGCATCAATGTGATGAGGCAAATTAATTGCCTAAGTTTTTCCATTAACATAATTTTATATATAATAGAATGGAGTATGTGAACATACATAAGAATTTGACTGGCGGCGGTAAGGAATATTTGATAGTTCCGAGAATTGAGTCACATGCCCATAACCATAAAGCATACCTGCCCTTCGATTTGTTTATTTTTCTCCCATTGTGGGGCTTCGCCAAGGAATCTGAGGTCCTCCAACCTGTTGTTCTTATATTCTCAAGCTGGATATAGGCTCTCGAAAAAAGAAACAAAAAATAAATCAAGGGACGCCCGATGCTTCTCCTTTTTTGGTCTTATACCTTTCCATCTTTTCAGTCTTTCAATAGTCAATTCCAATTGCGAAACTTAACGCGAATAACGCCTCTCGAACAAACGCACTATGCACTGTGGATTCCAACCATGCAAAGCATAATGAGTTTTTATCATTTTCATCTTCCATGAATGCTTTTCTGATGATGACATTATTATAATTCCTCCGTCCTACACCTATACTGACCATAAAAAGGAAATCAGAGAGACGTATGATATCAAGGTCATCAGCTTAATATTTTTCAATCCGACGTGGTCGTCTCCCCATTCTTTTTGAGTATTCTGAAATTCAAGCGGTACACTTAACATGCGCACGGTTTTATTGAATATTAATTATCGTTTACTGATGTATGTGTGTGCGTGTAAGCAAAGTAGGCAATAATATATTAAAAATTTTGTATTGGCAGTATGTGACGGGAATCAAAATGGTTGGGCTGCATGCGTTGATTAAATAGGGTTTGCTTTGCACAAGAGTAAACAATTGAATGGAGACACACATGAGCACGTTGCCGGAACCCGCGGCATTTTTATTTTAATATCTGGCCATCTCTTTCCAGTATATATGACCTTCGTTTCGGAAGGGCCTCTTCATATGGAATATCTCTTTCCCGTGAGATTGATTCTGTTTTGCATATGGAACCCGAGCCTTACTTGCCTTATTTTGATGCTTCCTCATGCTCGAGTAGTAGCAGATGGTGGTCGAGGGAGACGATGGCGGTGGTGACGGGAGGGAACGGGGGGATAGGGTATGCTTTGGTGAAGCGCCTTGCAGAACTGGGAGTGACGGTCATCTTAGCAGCCAGGAACAGTGAGAAAGGAGAGGCTGCATTGATGTCACTACGAGCTGAAGGTCTTGTTCATGTTCATTTTCTGTTACTCGATGTATCTGATCCCATCTCTATCACTGCCTTCGCATCCGCCTTCAAAGCCAAATTTGGGCCCACCTTGGATATTCTTGTAAGTTAACTGATTTGTATTTGCACAAATGAATGAAGGAAAAGTGAAAATAACTGATCTGATGATTTTCGTAACTAACAGGTGAACAATGCTGGGGTATCATTCAATGAGCTGCATGCCAACTCTGTGGAGCATGCAGAAACGGTGATGAAGACCAACTTCTACGGCCCGAGGTTGCTTATTCAGGCTCTCCTCCCCCTCTTCCGTCCTAATTCTTCCAATGTCAATCGCATTCTCAATGTGAGCTCCAGGCTCGGATCTCTAGATGTAAGTAGTGTGTGTGGATTAATTAATTAATTATTAATTTTGTAGATTTTTTTATTTAATTAATTATTAATTAACGCAGAAGGTGAGAAACCTGGAGATAAGAAAAGTTCTAGAGGGGGAGAAGCTGGAGGAGGAGGAGATAGAGGAAATTGTGAGAAAGTTCGCGAGAGACGTGAAGAGCGGAAGGTGGAAGAGCAGAGGATGGCCAGAATACTGGACAGAATACGCAGTATCGAAGCTAGCTCTGAATGCTTACTCTAGGATTCTGGCAAAGCGGCTCCAAGGAAGCATAAGCGTGAACTGCTTCTGTCCCGGTTTCACCAAGACCTGCATGACAAAGGGTCAGGGCATTCACTCCCCCAGCGACGCTGCCTCTCTCGCTGCCACGCTTGCCTTGCTTCCCCCTCATCTCTTGCCCACTTCTAAATTCTTCTTGCTTCGCTCTTCCACTCCCTCCCGCTCCCACCTTTCTAGACTCTAATGAACCATTGAACCGCGCATTCAGTTGTCATGTTAATTACGGTTTCCCATTCCACATCCGATCCTCTTCTATATACTCGACGTACGTAGACGCTACTTATGCTTAGGCTGTTTCCGTTGTTATTCCCATGATGTAAATCTTAATTTAGCAGAGCAAGTGCGTGGGTCTTTGGTCTTGGCTTCAAGGTTGGCAAAAATAAATCGATCAGATAATGAACGCGCCCATCGCCTATTTTAAATTGATTTTATGCCGCTTTGATCCTTGCGTCAACAAATAGCTGCATCTTTTTTCATTGCTTCCCATCTTCAATAATTTCTTAACTGCAATGAATTTTATTCTTACGCCTCTCTTCGTTAATTAAGACTTATATTCTTGGTTCTCCTTCCTTCACCACGCGAAGACGAAATGCCGGAGAGGCCTGAGGGAAGGGGAGAGGATCCATGGTTGGTTTATTTAATTGAAGGACAAGGGCGATATTCAGAAATTTAATATTTAATTTTTTCCCATCCTAAATAATTAATTTAAAGATAATTTTAAAAAAATCAGTTTAATTTGTTATTTGTAATAAATATACGTTGAATTCTCTAAAGTGCCTGATGATCAATTAATTACCCACAGATGAAAACCCTTTTTATAACATGCAATCAATTGAGATGATTTGCAAAAAAAAATTATGTTGAAGTATGCTGTTAGATCCTCTAAATTTACATCAAATTTTAGTTTGGTCCCTTAGTTATAAAAGGTGCATTTTTTTTTTTTAATTTTAACACCGTTAGTTTTAGAATTGATAAGTGTACAATGGTACAAAAAAGGCTTTTAGACCACCATATTTAAACTAGTTATAAAGGATCAAGTCTAAAATGTATGACTAGTGGCAGTTTGGTAAATATAAAGAATTTTTTTAGATTGGTTCCTTTAATATGAGGTCTAAAAGATATTATTTAGACCAGTTTCCCCAACAACCGATCTAAAAAGTTAAAAATAAAAAATATCAATTATTTTTAAGACCGATTGTTTTGTTGAACCAGTTTAAAAGATGAAACTTTTAATATGGTTTTCAACAATAATCGGTCTAGAATATGTGGAATAAGAAAATAAACATATTTATTACTTTTGAAACCGGCTTTTACTAATAAACGGTTTAAAAGATGAAACTTTTATGACTGGTTGTTAAAAATAACTGGTTTAAAAGATGAATCTTCTTTTTCCCGCGCCGAAAAAATTAAATCCGGTCTTTTCACCCGGTCTAAAAACTATTTTCACACTAATAGTAGTTAATTTCCCACAACCTCTCCCAATTGGTTGAATTTAATTTCTCAAATGTTAGACCTTTCAAAAGTAGTAATAAATGACGTTATTGAATGGGTCAATATTATACCTTTACAGATGTTATTATTCACCTTATAAGTATAGCTAGTGAGTTAAAAACATTACACTAATACTTTAACAACTGATGTCAATTTCTCATATCCTCTCCCATTAATTGAGCTTTCATAAATGTGAAACTTGTTAAAAATAATAGTGAATTAGAGTTGGGAATTAGGACCGTCCTTGAAGAGTCAGGGTCTAAAGGAGCCAGCCAAAGAGCATAAGGGCCAGAGTTGGCCCTACAGGGTCGAAAGACATTTTTATGAATTAAAATTATTTTTTCTACGTCTCTTTTCAAAGAAATATAATTAGTAAAATACAACAATAAAAGTCTTAATTTATCAAATAAATGTTATTAACATTAATCTCTACATTATAGGCTTAATGCAATAAACAAACGCAGTCACTATAATTCATAATCAAAAGTAAATTATTATCCACAAGTAGCTCACGCAAAGCATGGCAAACATGTCACTAAACAACATGAGTGAGATGACTATTATTTTCATCTTCTTCACTACTATCATTAATTTCAAATATTTTTTATTGTGCTTCACTTCGAGTAATTAATATGCTCTGCTTCATGGGTAAAAATATCCAGAATATCTTCTCTCACATCATGAATACATCCATAATCTTTATCTACAACAAATAATAAATCAAATTATAAAAATCAAAGTATAGTTATTATGTATTTGTAATTAAATGAATAAATAACTCTATAACAAATACAAAATACGTATAAATTAGTAAATTCAATAGTCAAGTCAAATTAACCAAAAAAAAAAAAAAAAAGATCTAACGGGTTGGCCCTTGGCCCTGCAAGGCCGGCTCTTTTAAGCTCGTAGGCCTATAGGGCCAACTTTATTTAAAAGCTCTAATTTACAAATCCTACCTTAAAAGGGTTAGGGTCTAAATGGGTTGGCCCAATTTGAAAGACCTGGCTATCACCCAAGAGGGGAGTGAATTGGGTGTCGGATAAAACTTTAAGAACTTTGAAAATCTTTTCGCAACTTCTAAATAGATAGTTAGATATTCAAATAAGCATATATTGGAAATGTAAAAGATAAGAAAAGAGAATATGCAAACTGTGATTTATACTGGTTCGGCCCAATCCTTGACCTACGTCCAGTCCCCAAGCTCTACTTGAGATTTTTAATCCACTGTCTCCTTGTTTAACCGGACACAAGAGAAAAGCCTTTACAACCTCACAAGTTTAGTCGGGCATTTGTGCAGCCTTTACAATCTCTTACCGAGATACTTCCCCTTACACACTGTAAGGATACAATTACACACTCTGTACACAAGATGATCCTTTCACTCGGACTCACTCCCCCTTACAAGTTGTAACTGTACACCCACACTCAAAGGTTCCACAACCTTGAGATTTGATCACTAAATGGATAATCAAATAAGTGTTTAGACACTCTCTCACAGAGTAGATGAATAATAATCACTGAAGTATATAATCGATCATTACACTCTCTAATGAAAACTATATAATATTGAGAAACAAAGTATATATGAGATATTGGACTATCGACGATGAAGTAGTAAAATCATTTCAATGGGTTCATCGAGTCATTCATCAATCGTCACTACTTTCGGTTTGAAGACTTCTTTCGACCGTTGCGAGCATTCAACCATTGGAGATCAGTTGGAAGTAGCCGTTGAGTCACTTCGTAAATGTCCGTTAGAGTTGAAGCGTCAAGTGTCTGTAAATCGCCGTCAGTTTGGTCTTTGCAAGCATTCTTCATTCCTTTTGTTTTGTTCGGTGAGAGATAGCATTTAATGCGCAGTCAGAATATCAGTGCTAGCTTTACTTCGATCAAAGTATTGGTTTTCGAGATTATCACCGATTTAGGTAGCTGCATTTAATGCTTCTGACACACGATTTGCTTTATTCAAATCTATTGTTAATCCATGTTTAAATAATCTGAAACTCATAAAACAAACTCGTTAAAAGCAATTTACAATAGTAATGAGTAATAATCTGAAGAGATGAGATTACATTTGATGATTCAAGTTTTCCGAAAGACGGTGATTTGAAAACAGAGATGTCTTTGCTCGAGTGAGATCATATGTGTGCTCGAGCAATAACGAAAACATGTGTATGATTGCCCAGTGCTCGAGCAAGAAAATTAGCTTTGCTCGGGCAAGCATCTCTGGTGGCTTAAGAAAATGTGCTTCAACAGCTGTTGCTTGAGTAGGCAAAGTTTCATGCTTGAGCAAGCATTTCCCTGATGCTCAAGCAAGAGAGAAGGTTTGCTCGGGCAAGGATTTTGAAAGACTTTGAAAAGGAATTCTATCGCTGTTGCTCGACCAAGACAAATCCTATGCTTGAGCAAGTCCATCATCAATGCTCGAGCACCACTCAAAGATATGCTGGTTTATCACTGATGCTCGAGTAAGCCCCAGACAGAGACGAGGATAGTCATTTTACCTAAGTTACTCGAGCATGATTTTTCTTCCGCTCGAGCGAGCAAGCCATTTTGCATGCTCGGGCATAGTTCATTCGGAGGTGATAAATATAGATAGAATAATCCTACTCGAGCAGATATTTACCTCTGCTCGAGCATGGTGCTCGAGCAACTCCTTTCTCTTGCTCGGGCAAGCCTCTCCCACTTCGTCATTTTTCTGTTTGATACGCTGA
The DNA here is from genome assembly GCA_019022655.1 of Acacia acuminata. Classification (NCBI taxonomy): domain Eukaryota; kingdom Viridiplantae; phylum Streptophyta; class Magnoliopsida; order Fabales; family Fabaceae; genus Acacia; species Acacia acuminata. Next base: position 1,617,541 of record JAFJYI010000180.1, on the reverse strand, counting down.
TGCTCGAGCATGACTCCCCATCATGTACTTCTTTGCTCTGAGCCTGATGATGCTCGGGCAACGCCAAATACTCTGCTCGAGTATGACTCTCCAATTTGCACTTCTTCACTTTGAGGCTTTTGACCATGCGTGAGTAAGCAATCAACTTTCAGAATATAGGGCAGCTCAATGGTCAATTTCCAGTGAGCAAAACGTCTTCGATATGGCTCCAAATTTGTCAAACTACCCATGCTCAGAAAGCCCTTTAAGTATTCTTTCTAGTGCAAGAAGAATCAACTCCAAACTCATTGTATTTCGACCATTATCATTAGATGAATGGAAGTTGTTCTTGACCAGCGTTTTTTGCAACATTCTAAACTGACCGTCAACTTCAAAACATCATATCTCCTTCATGTGATATTTTTTTTTCTGTTATCTTGATGTTTTTGAAAATTTGTTTGATTCTAGTTTCAAATGGCACCAGTTTCATCTCATTTGGATTTTTCGTTTGTGAGATATGCTCAAAATACCGAAGCTCATTCTGAATTGTGACATTGATTTTTGTTGAAACTTCAAAAAATCATAGCTCCTTAATCAGAACTCCTTTGAGCTTTAATTTTATATCAAAATAACGCATTGGAAGTCTAGTTTAATACAAAATTGGTTTCACCTCAATTAGGCTTCTGGTTTGAGAGATATCATCAAATTACCAGAGGTCGCCTAAAACAGAGCTGAACAGAGTAGCTAAGATACGACCTTGCTCGAGCACCAGATTTTCGAGCAGCATGCTCGAGCAGGCATTTTTTATGCTCGAGCATGAGCGGATTTTATGCTGAAAATGTACCGTGCTCGAGCATGACTTCAAGAATGCAATTGTAGCTTGTTTTAACTTCGAATTGACCCATTCCAACTTCAATATCATCGTGGAGACTTCTAGAATCAATCTAAGAACTTCAATAATCATATTCTCATTCCATTTAGCAAGTTCTTCTTTCTTTCCTCTCTTCTCTTGATCATTCTCAAAATACTTTGATAACTTCTTGCTTCCTTGACATCTTTCCGCAAGTTCTTCTTTTCATAATTTCTTATCTCCTTCTTGATTAATCTCTATAATTCAACTTAGACTAATCTACATTAAATATCTATTAAATATATAGTAGTTAGTCAATGTAGAAGATAAATATAGTATACAAGCTTTTTGCTCTTAATAATGGTATCTATATAAGACATCATCAAAACAAATCATATCCAACACAATTTCCCAGCTTTGTGATGTTATTGAAATATCAATGCCTTTATAAATGTTATGATGATTCATGTTTCAAGTTTAGTAACAGATTTGAAGCATGACACTATTATTGGTAAAATTTGACGACTGAATTTATTATACCCTGACACAGTTAGTTGAATTCCCAAAAATACAAAACTTGTTAAAAATAATAGTAAATGGTGTTAGTGAAATGGTTAATACATTTACAGATATTGTCATTCAATACAACTAACAAGCTAAGTCGATTATTTAAAACATTAAACTTCTTTGCATTGGATATGATTTTTCATTACATTAATAGATTCAAATCTCACCTTCACCCCAAATGAAATGTATTTCTTGGCTTCCAAAAATATCCACCAACACCAATGTTTCATTGACTGGTCATCGGTGGTGACTTCAACAAGGGTGGTTGATGCCCTTTTTTTCCAAAGAAAAAGTAAAGGGTAAAATTGTAAAAGCACCAACATTTTAATATTATATTTTAGTTATTGAGTACTGATTTGAAGTTTTAAAAATTGAGATAATCATTTTGAGATTTTAATTTTCAAGTGGTATTTTCTAGAGATTTTCCTCTAAAATTTCTGCTTCTACTCCTATTTTAGATTTTATTATTTTATAATTATGCCTAATTGAAAATAACAATATAATTAAAAAATATTCATTAATAACGTGAGCTAGCCCCGTTTGGGTCTAGCGTTCTTGCTGGTAGATCGACTTTTGGCTCTAATACTAATTGTAACATTTAGGCGACTCGCTCTCAATATTGTCCACTTTAGGACTTCCATCACCCTTCGAAGGGGTAGGTACCCTGTCCCCTCCTAGCCGATGTGAAAATTCACAAAACAAATATCCCTACCGAGAAAGGGCACAAAGGGTATGCCAACCTCGATCGATCCCGTAACACTCCCAAATTCTTAACAATTTATAATAACATAAAATTTCTAAAATCATAAATAATTGTGAAATTTAAATTAACTAAATTTGGGAAATGTTACCGTCGCACTTGTAATAAAGACAAACGCAAGGCTAAATTCATTACATTAAAATAAACCAAAGGCTAAAGCTCAACTTAAGGAAATATGTCTTGTGCATTTTATTAAAATCATAAAACTTCGTAAACTCCAAAACTAATTAGAAATCTCTCGAGTCGTTATCCTCACTACCCACCGCTAACCCCATCCTTTGAAACTTAATTCACTGAAAATCTACTCCCTCGAAGCATCATCGCAGCCACGCAAACATAAAGTCAACAAAGCTGGTAATCCTAATCAAAACACAATTTACATAGCTAAAATATAATAATCCAATCAAATATATAAGCACATAGTAATTGAATCAAATATCAATATTAATATTCATCATATATATATATATATTCACATAGAATCAAATATTATTTATTAATTCATTTAATGTATTTAGTGTGAAGAGAGCCATGGTAGACCCGGGAAACCCTACTAGTCTACCCTGTGACCCAGAAAACTCTGCCAGTCACAAATCATCAATTCATCAAATCAAATATTATTTATTATATTTAGTGTATTTAGTGGGAAGAGAACCATGGTAAACCCGAAAACTTTGTCTGTTTACCTTGTGACCCGAAAAACCCCGCGTCCACAAATCATCAAATTGGCCATCTTCAAAACACCTTTTCCTAGTGTGCACACCTTCCCCAAAGTTGCTACTAGTATCTCGAAAATCCTGTCTAACACCACTTTGAAAAAAATGGATAATATCTTTTCACATCTTATAAATATCGGAGGCATAAAGCCTAAATGTTATGTTCATTACTTTAGGAGGTATCATCCCAAAGCTATCCTCCCACAATTATTTCATTACAATCACACATAATCAGGAAAAATTCAATCTTGTCACAATTATCTTATTTAAAAATTCCTTCATTGAATATATCATAACTTTCTAAACTATTTAAGAGTATAATAATTCAAATATTCGATATAAGATCCAAAACTCATATTCATTATTATAATTCAAATATCTATCTTAGTAAAGTCCAAATCCAACTATTATTTCAATCATCATAAGGTATCAAGATCATATTAACCTAAGACTTCTAGGGATTAGGATTACATATACCACATTTCATCTAAAACTAATTTAACATGCCCTAATGATCGAGATTACATCAAACAAAACTTTATATTAAGCCAACCCTTGACTCTCTAGGGATTAGGATTACATATAATATATTTCATATAAAACAACCTATGATATATTTAGGATCAAAATTACCCTATCAAGATTCATATAAAATTAACCTAAGACTTCTAGGGATTAGAATTACATATAATAAATTTCATATAAAACAACCCTATGATATATTTAGGATCATAATTACCCTATCAAAATTCATATAAAATTAACCTATAACTTCTGGGGATTAGGATTACCTGGTTTTCGTGTTTGATGGCTTCTAGGAGGAAAATTAATTAGAGAAGAGAAGTGCAGTTGGTAGCCGAGAAAAATAAAAATTCGAAGCAAGAAGAAAGAGAAGAAGGGGAGAAGAGAAATGGAAAAATGCTGAAGATTGAAAATGATTTGGTTTGATTAGGCTAAACTCCTATTTATAGTTGAAATTTTGTAACTGAGGCATTAATTACGATTATATCAAAAGTCATCATTAATTATTACGGGTAATATCAATGGTCATCATTAATAATCATAGATAATATCAATGGTCATCATTAATCATCACAGATAATATCAATGGTCATCATTAATCATCAGATAATATCAATATAATGGTCATCATCAATTATCATAGGTAATAGCAATGGTCATCATTAATTATCATTATTATTATTTTATTTTTCTTGGGTTATCACAGATCCCTTCTTCTCTATCAAGTATTGCTCGAGCTTGCATAACTCTTGCACTCCTTTTATAGGGATATTCATTTTTTTTCACCCTGTTTGTATGGCTTCAAGACTAGGAACATACACAACATATTGATGAACGATTACATTAGTACATAAAACGTACTATTAATTTTAGCCATAAAGCATAGAAAATCTTGATCCATCTCAAATTGCATAGCTATTCAGTGTGAGAAGTACTACTCTATTAGATAAAGTCAAGTCTAAGTAACTCAGAAACTCTCACATTGAAGATTTTGTGATTGATCTCACATAGTCAAATTTCAAAGCTTTAACTTAGTGCCATCTTATCAATAAATAAAAATAGAAGAGGAACATTCGATGAGAGAAATGAGTTTTTGAAAAAAACATGACTTTACAAAAGAAATTTAATTACACCTTAAATGGTTTATCAAGTTGTGACTTCACAAAAGCAACCATATTCTTTATATGTATCCCTCTTGATACAATTGAACTAGTTTATTCATCACATTCATACTTATCTCGGAGTGGGTGACTTGCGACGGAATTACAGAATTAGAGCCTTGTGGGTTAGGAATTGGCTTCTCTCCTCTACCATTCCCCTGTGTTCCCCTCCTTTACTCTGAAACGGGTCGTTTTGGCGCAAAAAGGGTGCAATTTGTCCCTTTTTTTAATTAATTTGTCAAGATACTGACGGTTATTAAAAATATACTTTAAAATATCGATCGGTACTAAAAAAAATACTTCATAGTCTTGAAAATTGATTTTAGGATCGTGAAAAAATATTTCAGGGTACTGACGGGTAATACTTTATGATCTTGAAAAATTATTTTAGGATCTTGAAGTATTTTTTCAAGATCCTAAAATAATTTTTAAGATTATGAAGTATTTTTTCAAGATCTAGTCGATTATCCTAAAACATCTTTTTAGTACCAATCAGTAAAATATTTTTTCACAATCCTAAAATATTTCTCAAGATCATGAAGTACATTTCAATATTTTTTTCAGCACCAGCTAGTATCATGAAATATCTTTTTAGTATCCGATAATATCCTAAAAAAATTAGGGTAAAGAAGTAAAAATACACATATGCTTTACCCTCGAGAGCGTCTAGCACCATATGCTTTTTTCGGGAGCAAAAATACACATATGGTTACATTTTACGAGCAAAAATCACACCACCGTTAAAATCTAACTTAACGGTGTATTTGCAACAGAAAATACCATATTTACAACATGAAATGACATATTTACAACAACATTTAAACACCTGGATTTTGAACATAGAAAATTCATTTACAACAACAACAAAAGGCTATATTTATAACAGGAAGTGCTGTATTTACAACAAAATTTAAAATCTAGCAATATTTACAACAGAAAATGTCATATTTACAACAACATTTAAACACCTGGATTTTAAACATAGAAATACAACAGAAAAAGTCCAGATTTACAACAGGAGGTGTTGTATTTATAACAAAAACCTGTTCATTTACAACAGAAAAAGTCATATTTACAACAGGATAGATTTTAACGGTGGTGTGACTTTTGCTCCTAAAATGTAACTACATGTGTATTTTTGCTCCCAAAAAATGCATATGATAATTGACGCTTCCACAGGATAAAAGTAATGCCAGTATTTTTCTTTCCTAAACCCAAAAAATTATTAGAAAAAAAGGAACCAACTACACCTTTATTAAGTCAAAACATCGCCGTTTCAAGGAAAAGGAGGGGAGCCGAAAGGAATAGTAGGGAAGATAAGCCAGATCTGTGGGTTGGTGGTTTGAAAAATATGTTTATATAAGTGAAAATAAAACTCTGATCACAATCTTACAAGCTCACCTCTACGGTAAATGTTGGACTAGCACTAGGGGACAATAAACTCGTTAGCGGCCTCAACTCTCAAGCACTCCATTGTGCAGGATATCTTCTCCTATGGATTAGCTTTATTCCCTTTACGCTCCCCGATCACTTCATGGGTCTCAAATGATCCTTGTTCTTGCGCTTGTGAGCTATTCAAAGTCCTGTCACTTGTAATTGTCGAGATCGGTTGGTTTCTTTCGGCGGCCATCGTGGTCTGTTTGGTTTGGATCCGGTTATACATTCAAATTTACAGAGCTATAAGAATCAAGGTATTAATAATTAATTGCTGATACCGATATTATTGGCTCGACTTTTCAGTTTTCAGCCTCTGGGTTTTCTCTGATAACCATCGCGGACGAAGATAATTTAGTTTCGGGTTGATTTCTTTATTTATTTCCTCAACTCTATGATAATTTAATCAACTAAATTAGAGTGGATTTTTTTAATAAAAAATTTATTCAAGGTTTACGCAAGTTTAATTTAAGGTGTTAATCGATGGTGTGATCATATTTTCTTCTGTCTCAGAGATATGTGAACACTTTCATTAGTGTCATTGGCCGTCTTTTGTAGTGATCATGGAGAAACAGAGCAGCTTTCGAACCAGTACAGTGGAAAAGCAGCGAAGTTTTGGCGGGGCAATGGAAAAACAGAGGAGCTTTCGCGGATTTATGGAAAAACAGAAAAGTTTTCGCATAGTGATGGAGAAGCAGCTCAGCTTCATGGGAAGCGAGAGGAAAAGGAGCAAGGAATCACCTGGAAAACGCGGTGACTCCCCCCTTCATTTAGCTGCACGTGCCGGTAACATAAATAGAGTCAAGGAGATAATTCAACATTGTGACGATAACGAGTCAAAGGACTTGTTGTCAAAGCAGAATCTGGAGGGGGAGACACCTCTTTATGTCGCTTCTGAGCATGGGTATGATTTAGTGGTAAGCGAGATGTTGAAGCACTTGGACCTGCAAATTGCGTCTATTGCAGCCAGAAACGGCTATGATCCATTCCATGTCGCCGCAAAGCAGGGTCATCTTGGTAAGATGATGGCATTTGGCATCACGGTTTGGCGCATCGTCCTTTAAGGTTTTTAATGCACAATAAGTTCTTTCTTGTCAATGGTTTTACTAGGTCAATGGGAGTACTTAATCCTACACTGGAAATATTTTTACTAATCCTGCATTATACTAGTTTCTCTGCGCTTACTACTTACCCCTTATTGAATGGGAAAAAGGTCATGTCTCATTATTTTCTACGGCCACTTATCACCTATTCATTTGCTCCGACAAAAACCTTACCTAAATGTGTCTATTGTATCTAATGACCAATAGCTTCACTTATTATTTAGCTTCTTATGAAATATGAAGTCAAATAGTTTCTCAATTTTAAAATACTGTTTTGTGCTTTAATTGTTTTCAAGGTTGTGTTGCACTGTTCCTCAATCTAATATTATAATATATCCTAAATATTTCAGACACGCTCTCTTTATTTCCCTCTCATTTATGTGTGAGAGAAGAACTATTGCTTCTTAGTTGAAGATGCAAACCAAAACCAGAATTCCAAATGGCCACATATTGGTCCATAATCCTGGTTTTGCTTAGTTAAGCTGCAATGTGAATGTGTTAACTTTTGGTTCATTTAGGAGATTTGCATGATAACAATTTTTCCTTGTTAGGAAAACACTCCTGGGACTACTATATTTTTCTTTCTGTCTCTCACCCTTCCCCTTCACATCATGTCCATATTTATACTTATTTGAAATGAACAAAAAGGATAAAAAGGATAAGAGAAAATTGTACGATTGTGGCTACTTATTAGTAATTTACTCAAATTGTGATGTAACTGAAAAAGTCCAAGCTATCTGTTATTTTTTAAACCGGAAATTTGTCATGAATAATTTTTCTGCTTTGGTCTTTCAGATCATTTTTTTGATTTCTAAATCCAAGAGACTACTGAAGATATTTTTCACACATTGTTTTCCTGGCATGTCTGTTACTACATCTCCCTAACTATATCTCTTACTGAGAAAAATAATCTTGCAGAGGTATTGAGAGAACTGCTATGCTCCTTCCCTAACTTGGCCATGACCACAGATTTGTCCAATTCAACTGCTTTGCATACGGCTGCAATCCAGGGTCATATTGAAGTGGTTAACCTCCTTTTGGAATCAGATTCAAACCTTGCAAAAATAGCCAGGAACAATGGAAAGACTGTTCTTCACTCTGCAGCTAGAATGGGGCATTTGGAAATTGTGAAAGCCTTACTGGACAAGGATCCAAGCACTGGATTTAGGACTGATAAGAAAGGTCAAACTGCATTGCACATGGCTGTTAAAGGCCATAATGAAGAAATTCTGCTAGAATTGGTAAAACCTGACCCATCTATTTTGGGTCTGGAGGATAATAAAGGAAATACAGCATTGCATGTTGCCACAAAGAAAGGGCGTCTGCAGGTGCTTCCTCATTTCTCTTTCATAAGTATTCATTCTATAGGTTGGCAGCCTTGCTTGCCTTATATCGAGTTCTGTCTTTATGTTAGACAAATGAATGTTTGCGCATTATCTTTGATGCATGCTGTTCCTGGGGGTTAGAAGTTGGCATGCAAAAATAAAATGCTGAAGCACGCACACACTTAATTTAAGGTTGACAACAATAATAGTAGAGTGAATTAGCATGCTGTTGAGAAATTTATCAAAGTGAAATTCCTAATGGATTAGGAGTTTATCCAAGTCTAGTTTATCATCTAGAGTCTTACAGTTTATTTTTGTTCAGAAGTCTTAGTTATCCCTTACCATTATCTTTAGTTAAGCTTTATCGGTGGATTTTTGTAATAAAAGATAGTGGCTGCCAGTGCCACAACATGTTTTCAGAGTTCTACATAGCAACTATGACAATTATTGTCAATTATAGATTGTTGAGCTTACTGTTCATTCTTTGACAAAACTTTGCAAATTGTTTGTTGAAGTATTTGGTAAGTTGTTTAAGGTGAAGTTTTCTGGTTGCTATCAACAATTCTAAACTGTAAAAAGACAAATCAAATTGAAGGCTCTATTGCTCGAGTTGTAAGCTACTGGGTGTCTTGTTGAGCAACCCTAGTAGGGCACGTCATCAGTGGAGAGCGATTAGAGAGACTACTCAGAAGAAAAGACTTCTAAGAGCTAGGCCACTGTGATTAGTTACTGTAGCAAGGGGAGCAATTAGTAGAATGTCAAGGAGGCCCCTATGAGAATTAGGTCAAGAGGTTAAGGAGCTGCCTTTGTTTATCTATCAGGGACCTTGTCTGTGTCTAGGCATCCCAGTCTTGATATACTTTCAATTTAACGCTTATATGATCTTCAGCTTGAGGAAAATTTGATAAACCTATCTTAGCTGAACTCCTAACAAATTGTGAGTATATCTTCATCAAGGGTCAGATTCTATTAGTATCTGGGATTGTAGTTATCCTTTATCAATATCTTTAATTAACATTTCATCTTGTAGTTAATTCATCCCGTTTCATTATTTTAGGAAGATCAGACAATGGTGAATGATTTGTTTACCACACTAATGCATCAAAATAAGCAAGCCCTTAGATTTTTTTTTCTGTTTTTAACGTCTTCCTTGATATTTTGTACTATTGATAGGTGGAGAAAAAATATCAGTTAGTCACAGCGTTAGAGAGCATGTAGATATCTATTTTGAACTAAGTCCTAATTAGTTCAACCCCTGCCCAGTTGTATGGTGTAAGAGATTATTTTATTTCTTTATTTTGCCTTCCTGATCTGGAAAAAGCAAAATTAGCAGAGGAAGTTGTAATTTGTTATTGCACGCAGAATGGATTTAAAGTGGAAAAGGGGAAAAGATTACAGAAATTAATTTTTAAAATTAAGTTGAAAGAACTTAAAACTATCTAGCTTTATTTTGATATGGTTTTCCAGTAGTGAGACGAAGTTGACAAAAAAAGAATTTGGAAAGAATCTGGCTTTTAGTATCTATTCTGAAGTGGTGCTGGTCACTGCAGAATGTTTGCCCTTTATTATCTATGGAAGGTATCAATGTGAACTCGGTTAACAAGGCTGGTGAGACCCCTCTTGACATTGCTGAAAAATTTGGAACTCCAGAACTTGTCTCCATTTTAAGGGATGCTGGTGCTGCTAATTCAGCTGACCAAAAGAAACCTCAAAACGCGTCAAATCAACTTAAGCAGACAGTTAGTGACATAAGGCATGATGTACAATCACAACTCCAGCAAACTCATCAAACTGGGACAAGGGTCCAGAAAATTGCAAAGAAGTTGAAAAAGCTTCATATTAGTGGCCTGAATAATGCTATAAATTCTGCGACTGTTGTTGCTGTTCTGATCGCAACAGTTGCATTTGCTGCCATCTTCACTGTCCCGGGCCAATATGACGAGAAGAAAGAAGGGGCCTTTTCGCTTGGACAGGCAAATATAGCAAATGATGCAGCTTTTCTGATATTTTTTGTGTTTGATAGCTTGGCGTTATTCATATCTCTGGCTGTTGTGGTTGTTCAAACATCTGTCGTTGTGATCGAGCAGAAGGCAAAGAAGCAGCTCGTTTTTGTAATTAACAAGCTCATGTGGTTGGCCTGTCTTTTCATTTCAATTGCCTTCATTTCTCTCACATATGTGGTGGTGGGCTTACACTCCAGATGGCTTGCTGTATATGCTTCGGTGATCGGAAGCCTAATAATGCTATCTACAATTGGCTCCATGTGCTTCTGTGTCATTTTGCATAGGATGGAGGAGACAAAATTGAGGGCTGAGAGTCGCTCTCGTTCTTTATCCATGTCTCATGCGTCAGATCAAGAAATTTTAAACAGCGAATACAAGAGGATGTACGCACTTTAGGAGAAGAAAAGCAGTATATACATATTACTGTATCTGCCATTTTCTACCAGTTTTACTTATCTTCGGTAGTTGCTACGGTATTGAGGAGTATCTGGTTGTGAGAAGACGAGATAGAGGGCTTTGATATAGCCTACAGGAGAACCCCTGGGCCCTGGGGTAGCTTGCGTGCTGCAAAATAGTGTCTCAGCTTTTCATTCGGGTAGATACAAGATATATATTCTGTGCCTGAACCCAAATAATTGAAAACAATTTGTATAGGGTTCTATTACACTGATTGATGCATAATTATGGTGACGACTTAAATGGTCAACTTGTTAGTCAGGGAACGAAAGATCAGATAATATTTTTGGGTGCTGTTGGTAAATAATTGAATCTTATATCATATAGAATTTGTATCTGGACAGTGGACACTCCTTGGTATTATTGATTATGTTCTTTCCGGAAGCATTTGAATATATAAACGCGTTAACTTTAATATGTTCAGAATTTTGGTTACAACTTGAAACGATAGGAACAACTTATATGGTCAACTAAACTAATTTGACTTCATTTCATTGCTGTGGGTAGGTGGACGTGTGTAATCTATGCAGATAGTCCTAATGCAAAATGTATTTTTATCCGTCATTGTTTATGGTATTTTTCTGGTAAAAGATTAATGTTTGTGGTTTAGCTTATTGCAAGCGCACGATCGTAAGTAATAGTATAGTAATAAAAAGAGTGTCATTCCACAAGAACTATGACAAAAGTAAACTAATTAAGGTAACTGTGTTCTTAATTAGATTGAATAAAATCATTTGGAATTGATTAAGTCAAATAAGGATTTGGTTGGAAACAATAGAGTGAAGAGATTGCAATTGGAAAATTGATTCCAACTTCAATAGATTAGGATTAATTTTCCCTATTCTATTTCATGGAACTATGAAATTACACCACTTCTGCTAGTTGAATGAGCCTATATGCTAGTCAAAGTTTCTAAAATCATCATCCAAACTCTCCGAAGTTAAGATTGATTTTTAAGCTTGATTAAAAATTTCAATCTCTTGTTTATAATTAATGAAAATCATATTTCCAAAACAATGCTTCAATAGATTATACTAGATTGTTAGATATATCTCTATGCTAAAAAAACAAATCATCCATTTAATCTATAAACTTCAAGTCTAGCATGCTTTTTCTCAAGTTCTACAACTAAAATAGCTCTCTCAAATAACATTCAATTGAACTAATCTAATAATGCGATAATCAAGCAAAAGATAGTATTAAGCATAAAGAAAAATCAACTTATATTTTCAATAACCATTAAAGACAAGACAATCTAATATTAATATCGAATTGGAGCTATTCGTTGGAATTCTCATTACAATTTCATATGCAGTTTGTTTAAAATGTTTCAAGCCACATGTGAAGTTATTGACAATATTTCTAATGAAGGAAGGGCAACATCACATTGTGGAGATGTAGATAATATATCTCATCATTGACATTTTTTGATTTTGTCATCATATTGCACTTTATAAAAGAAATTATGGGTATTACTGAAGTCCTTTATCAAGCTAGGCAATGAGAGTCTCAAGATATTTTAAATGCTTTACATTTGGTTTCAACTACAAATGAGTTATTTCAGAAATTAAGAGAGACAAGTTGGGATGCTTTTTTGGTTCATGTTCAAAAATTTTGCATAAAAGATTACATTAACATTCCAGATATGAGTGCAAAATATATTGGAAGGAGAAGTCGGGATTGAAATGAACAATGTGATTTTTCTATTGAAAAGTTTTGTAGGGTAAATATCTCTTGTGCTACAATTATTATTAATTGCAAGAATTAAATAGCAGGTTCAATGACAATACTATTAAATTACTTGCTTTGAGTATGGCTTTAGATCCAAGAAACAGGTACAAGTTATTTAATAGTGATGATATTAACAAACTTGATAAATTTTATTCTAGATATTTCACAGAACAAGAAAAATTGTATTTGAAGATGGAGTTACAACATTTTAGGCTTGACGTTTATAAAATCCAAATTTGATTAATTTATCAACTACATCTGAATTATGTCAAAAGCTAGCAAGAACTTAAAAGTTCATCATTTACCCTCTTATTATAGAGTGATTAGACTTGTACTCACTCTTTCAGTTTCTACAGCAACTAATGAAAGATATTTATCTGCTATGAAGATAATCAAAAACATGCTTCGAAATAAAATGAAAAACCAATTTTTTGATGATTCTTTGGTTACATACATTGAAAGAGAAATTGTTTTGAGTTTTGATACGAATTAAATTATAGATAAGTTTAACCATATGAAAACACGTAAAGTAAGAGTCAAGTGAAGTGATCTTAACTTCTATAATAGATTTTTTCATTTTTTGTGTATTAGGTTTGTATTGTATTCCAATTACTTTCATATTTTTTATTTTCACCTCCCATCATTAAAATTCTTGGGTCTACCACTGACCAACACAACGTACACTCAAACATTGACAAATACATATTATATTAAAGGAGTTAACTAACTGCTTTAATATAATCAAATTACATATATTATGGATCAGAGTGAGTAAAAACTAACACATTTGTTGGTATTAATATTTTTAAAATAATTATCAAATGACATGATAAAATTCATTCATTCAAGGGTTTGGTCCAATTTTGCCTTAAAATTTTCATGTAGGCTAAGAAATTTTTTAAATCAATTTTGTCTTAAAAGTATTAAAAAGAGAATAAAATCACCCTAACCGTTTGAAAAAAAAAAAAAAAAAAAAAAAAAAAGAGCCCTTAACATTTTTAACGGCCAAAAGGCAACATTTCTGAGAGACTGTTGCCATGCTAATCACCCGCTCAGAGATATTATTAAGGAGACTAGAGACCTTCTCTTTAGTAACTGGAATGTGGAGCTGCTCTATACTTCAAGAGACAACATTTCATGTGCCGACTATATGGCCAAGGAAGGCCACAATGCTCCTACTGATGCTGACGTGGTTCTAATTCCAACAATTTCTAGAGGATGCCTACACATGGTTTTGAAGGACCAATTGGCCTGCCACGACTAGTTTTATCTAGTTTGTTGTATTAAGGGTTAGACTTTTTAATCTAGTCCTTATCTCATTTTTTTCAAGCTTCGGTTTGCCTGTATTTATAAATAAATAAAAAAGGCAACATTTCCCCATTTTTTTAATACTTTCAAGATGAAGACTTGTTTGAAATTGAGAATGGAATATTCAAAAGTAGTTTTTCAATTATAATTTACTGTGTACTAAATAAGTATATGAGAACATTTTTATCTTATCTTTTAAAAAAAAAAAAAAAATTCAAATACCCACAACTTCTGTACAAAATTTTACCCCAACATTTATTCAAAATCCCTTAGAAGGTTTGTTTTTTACAATAAAAATCCTCAGACAAACAACTTATCAGTTTGAAGTATTATACACTTAACCATGAAAGAAAGCTTAAAATATTACGTAGTTAATTTATCCTCCCCTCATTAATACTCATGAACAAAAATTAATATCACTTATTGAAAAAATTAATTAATAATTATGACACATTTCACCTCAATCACCCTTTTTAAGTAGATGAGAATGACTATAAATTGATTCTGTAACCCGAGAGCTGCTATTATAATTAAATGACTATCGGTAGGGTATCACAAGCTTTTGCATTTGCATGAAGTAGAAATTAGGGTCAATTTAAGTCCCATAAGAGATATTTGGGTTCGATGGGTAACTATGAACCCAAATCAAATAACGAAATGATAATATATATTGTCCACACTTTTCCATTCCGAAAGGTTTGGACTTGATGAAAAGTCAATTACAGGGAATCGTTGAATTGTGAAAAACCGTTTGATTATTCAGTCTGCTTGGTTTCAACCTTCACTGTCGGATTCTGAGTCAACTCGAACTGACTTAGCTGAAAAGGAATGGCGCACAGATATTTTATGACTACAAGTTTGGGTTGAGGAACCGCCTAGAACATGAACAACCAAATTTACTTCCCTATCTCGTGGGTCTTCAGACCCCCAGTTCTGTGATATGCCATCAATTTCTTCTGCGGCATGAAATTCCTCATGACGTATTGAGACCTCTACGTATTGCTCAGGTTTAATAATGCCAGCAGCTGGTATGACCTAATTTAAAGACAATAAAATAAAATAAAAGAACATGGTTGTCAATTGGAACGTCAGCTACAACCAAGAAGTTTGGTTCTAGTTAAGTGTTTCAATCCCAACAAAGACGAATCCAATTAGTCAACCATATATAGTTTGACCACCCAGGACAGAAATACCAGGGGACACCATAAATTGGTCACATTGTTAACATCAATGCACGACTACAGTGTTGATGTAACCTATTTTAATTAATACGGTCTCCTCCAGAATTGCAAAAAACAGATTCTCATAATAGATTATATGAGAGAGAGAGAGAGAGAGGGGTACCTCAAGCCATCTAGGAAAGCCAAAGGCACCTCTTGGGCTTAAATCAAGCGCTTCTCCGTCATTCTTAACGATAGATTGGCCTTCACAACCGATTTTATATATAGCTTTATCCTTCATACTTCTGTTAGTCATACGCAAGAACGATACGTCCTTATTTTGAAGAACTATACAATTCGGGATGATAGAGACTTCTGGAACATAAAAATTATCCTCAAGCATACATTTAATTTTTTCATTGGATGTCAAAATTTCCCCAAACTCCTTTCTTCTTATTGATCTATCAACATGAGCAACTTTGACATTAAATTTACACCGAACAGGTTTATGATCACTATCAGTCACATCCATGCATGCATCATACCTGTAAATAGCTTGAATGGTGACAAATTGTAACAAGGAAAAAAATAAGGATAGCACAAAGCAACAATAGCCATATAACATACTGCAAAATTGAGGACTCCACAGGGCAGTCTAGATTGCACTCAGATGTTGCTGAAGGGGAGCGATTATCACGATATATTATTCTATCGCACCAAGCAGGAATACGCTTCTTCTCTCCAGAATCATAACCTGAGATTATGTAGAAGCTACGCATATTGAATTTCTATACGATAACAAAGGAAATCCCTAATGCAACTTGAAATATTAATAATAAAGATAACTTGATTAGATTGGATAATCTTTTTGTAATCACAGACCTCCTGAGATCCTGCCTATACAATATATGAATATGATATATATGCTTGTTCAGATCAAGTCTGGATTAAGTACTTCTTGAGTCGTTATAGGCTTATACTTTGATTTTGCTTTCAGTTTGGTCCCCTTTTTTATAGCTTCAGTTTAGCACTTTAGCTTCATGAATTACATATTAAATAGGAATCTCAATGAAGTTCACCTGTCATCTTGTGTTCGCCATGAAAGTAATTGACATGGGCATTATATTTCCAGTAAGCCACATCATCGTTTTCCATCAATCAGGTTAATAATAAAAAAATTGACAATACACTACACTGAAACTGTTATGCACATTTAGCAATTAGAAGCAAGGTAACAAGTTTATATAAAAAAGGTGCCAAAAGTAATTACTTATATCAATATTTACCTGCTAAACCTGCTTTATGCCTCTCAAATTTATAAGTCGGTGGAAATTTGATGAATGCTTCTCGCATTCCTTGAAAAACTTTTCCAGCTGTCATCTCTGCCCTCAGCTGATCCTTTTCTCTAAGCCAGTCAAAGCACCTTTGGGAAACGAAGTCCCTAGCTTCATCGTAAGATATACCAAAAAGGCGGTAGTTGAAATCACCAAAAAACACCACCATGTCTGCATCGGATAATTCAGGCTTCGCTTCTTCAGAGTTGACACCCACAACCTGGAAAGTATTGAAAGCTTTGCAATTGTTATGATGTGTTGATTTTCATCTGATTTATCATTAGTTGTAAATAATTAAGATGATCATGATTGATTAAGATGATTTGATTGTGTAATTATTAGCCATTATTTCCTTGTCTTATACATCTACTATAATTAGGATGAACATGAATGCTACTTGAGGATAAGCTATGGCACATCTTCACAATTATAAGATATTTATACTGTTTGGCAAAAGGTCAGATCCTTATATACTAATGATATTAAGTTTACTTTAGAGCCAGGAATCGGGCCGAGTCCGTTCCTAGTCCGTCGGGCCAGCCCGTTGAAACCCTGACCCTTCAAGGGCCGAGCTTAAAAATTAGAGGAGCTAAATGAAATTGGCCCTATAAGGCCTCAGGCTTTAAAGGGCTAGCCCGTTCACAATTATAAGATATTTATACTGTTTGGCAAAAGGTCAGATCCTTATATACTAATGATATTAAGTTTACTTTAGAGCCAGGAATCGGGCCGAGTCCGTTCCTAGTCCGTCGGGCCAGCCCGTTGAAACCCTGATCCTTCAAGGGCCGAGCTTAAAAATTATAGGAGCTAAATGAAATTGGCCCTACAAGGCCTCAGGCTTTTAAAGGGCTAGCCCGTTAGGTCCTTTTACTTTTTATTTCTTAAAAAAAAAAAATTATCTAGGCTGCCTAGACTTGAGAGTGGAGAAGTGAAAACCCTAAAAATTTCAATCTCAATCTCTCTTCCTTTTTTTCCCCCTAAAACCTCACTCACACTCATAGACTTGAAGTACAATCAAATGTCTTTGAAATTGATAATAATGGCAAAGAAGATGACAATGATAGTCATCATACTAATGTTGCTTAGTGGTATGCTTCTTATATTTTATGTGAGTTATTTGTAGATAATAGTTTGCTTTTGCTTACAAATTAGTGAATGTGTTTATTTGTTGAATGATTCGTATTATTTGGATATTAATGTTCACAACATTTATTTAATTAATTAGAACTTTAATTGTTGTAATTTATTAATTATATTTCTTTTAAAAAAATGGAGAAAAAATAGTTAAAATTTGAAATAATAACTTTCAAGCCTTATAGGGCCAGCCTTGGCTTGGTGTTCTCGGGCCTAGCCTTGGCCCTATAGGGCCAAGTCGACCTTGATTCCCAACCCTGTTTACTTATGCCATGGTTATAAAGATGTTCATTCTAAAGCAGTAAGACACAACTAACATGAACACCTTTGTAGGTAAGATTGATCATTGATATAGGAGTTCAACGAATCGATATAGATGCTAATCAATACGAGTAGTAGTGAAACTAATTCATTAAATGCATTTCATTGGGCAACTCCTTAATTCCTTCAAAAAGGTTACCTGTGTATCAATACTACATAGCCACTGTTGTTACTTTGAATCCTCACGCTTTTGTTCAGCTTCACCTACTGATGATTCTCTAATTGTCTTTGAGGTGCTTCCTATTCATCATATATTGAATCCCTGGTTGATTCCAAGTATGCTCCTTTTTTTGCACCAGCCCAATCACTAACTCCAGCAAATATTGTGATGTTCTTGATTATTCACACACATTCCTACACCTGTTCCGGCTCCAATTCTGCCTCCAAATGATGGCTTCTACGTTCCTATTCACAAAAGCACTTTCATTCTTCTCATAGCCCCATCTTGTTTACAATTTTGAGTTACCATGATCTTTCATTGCCCCCACTTTGCCTTTTTTCCTCTTAGTCCTCTATTTCTATCTTATAAACTACGAAGGATGTTCTCTCTCACCTTGGGCAGGGACAGGTGATGATATAAGGAATGGAGGTATGTATTATGCTACTCGTATTATTTATTGCTGCTATCAAACACTAGCCTCTAGCTACCAACTTGATGTAAAAAATGCCTTTCTTCACGATAATCTTGAAGAACAAGCTAAGATGGAGCAACCTCCTGAATTTGTTGCTTAAAGAGAGTTTGTCTTGGCAAGCAAGTTATATCGTTCTATTTATGAACTACAACAATTATTACCCTGGGCTTGGTTTGGCTGTTTTGAAAGCATTATGGAATAATTTAGATTTCTTAATAGTGCAACTAACCACTACTTATTTTATGTGCATTGAAATCATAATCTCTATAAGTATCTAATTGTCAATAAGGGCGATATATATCATCAGACGCAATGATCATGAAGGAATTTCTCAACTTAAACAGCACTTGCTTGATCATTTTCAGCCCAAGGGTTTAGGCAAATTGAAGTACTTATAAGGCATTGAGACAAACCAATCTGGTGCTAGAATGGTGATCTCTAAGAAGTATGCACTAGATATTCTTGAAAAAACCAACATGTTATAATGTTGATCAATTGACACTTAAATGGAACCTAACATATACTTCTACCAGGATAGGGCACCTTTTTACTATGATTGTAAGGAGTCAATTCGTACAATCACCATACACTTGTTCTTAATTGGTTAGTAGTGATGCAAATTCTTGAGTATCCAAGGAGCACTTGGCAAGCATAAGGATCACAAGCACTCCCAAGTGTTATATATTCTGATTCAAACTGCGCAAGAACACCTACTAATTGTCGACCCACTATCGGTTTGCATATTTCTTGGAAATGCAAGAAACAATATGTTATGGCATGTCTAGCGTTGAAGTTGAATATTGTGCCATGGCATTGGCAGTATGTGAGCTTAAGCGGATGAAGCAATTAATTTAAGAACTTCAATTTGGAGATCATGATTGAACCTATACACATACGACAGAATCACGCATTAATTAGGTCCAGATATGACACTATACAAATCAGGAAATAATCAAGTTTATTTATCCTAATCACTCCCTATAATTTTGGATTTGAAATTGCTCCTTAAGTTTTTGGATTCTATAGTACTCCCCCTCAAGTTGGATTGTAGATACCAATCAAATTCAACTTGCCAATCAGATACTCGAACCTGTCCTTGGGCAGTCCTTTAGTAAGAATGTTTACGATCTGTTCTTTAGAGGGTACATACCTTAGATCAATGATACCCTCATCAACCTTTTCCCTTACAAAATGTTTGTCTATCTCAACGTATTTGGTTTTATCATGTTGAACCGGATTATAAGCAATATTAATCGCAGCCATGTTATCGCAATGAACCTTGATTGACAGATTTATGGACTTCCTCAAGTCTTCAAGGACACACTTTATCTATATGCCTTCACATATTCTCAGTGCTACAGCTCTGTATTTAGCTTCAACACTGCTTCTTGCAACTACACTTTGCTTTTTACTTCTCCATATGACCAAGTTAAGCCACACATATGTACAACATCTAGATGTGGATTTCCTGTCATCTTGATCACCTGCCCAATCAGCATCTGTAAATAACTCTATATTTTGTTTGTTAGTTTTCTTAAACAGCAAGCCACGTCTTGGAGATCTCTTTAAATAACGAAGGATCCTATAGACTTCATTTAAATGTTTCTGCTTAGGATCACGGGAATACTGGTTGACCATAATTACTGCAAATGCAATGTCTAGTCTGGTATGAGACATGTATATTAGTTTGCCTACCCTCTGTTGATAGTTTCCTATGTTCAAACTTTACCGAGATCTACTTCTTCATCAATTTTATCAACCTGTATAGGTGTATCATCCATGTTTCCTTTAGAAGATCTAGTACATACTTCCTTTGGGAGATATAGAATCCTCCCTTGGATCAGGCAACTTCCATCCCGAGAAAACACTTCATTTCTCCAAGATCTTTGATATGGAATTCTTGTGCCAAGGCTGCCTTGATTTGATTGATTTCTACCTTGTCATCTCTTGTAAGGATTATTTCATCAACATACACAGCTAGAACAACTATCTTACCCTTATGATGTTTAACTAACAAAGTATGGTCGCTCTGCCCTTGACTATACCCGTGTCTCTTTAGGACCCAAGTGAATCTGTCAAACCAAGTAAGTGGAGATTACTTCTGCCCATATAATGACCTCAGCAGACTTGGTTAACCTTTTTCCCTGGGAACCCTGAAGGTAGCTTCATATACACCTCTTCCTTGAGTTCTTCGTTGAGGAAGGCATTCTTTACATTAAGTTGATGCAGATCCCAATCTAAATTTACTACAATAGATAAGGTATTCAACTTGGCTACTAGAGCAAACGTTTGTGTAATCTTCCCCCATATATTTGTGTGAAACCTTTTGCAACCAGTCTAGCTTTGTATTTCTTAGGCGTTCTAGCTATCTGCTTTATACTTAGGAGTGAATACCCATTTGCATCCAACATGCTTCTTTCCTTGAGGTAGATCTACTACATCCCATGTCTTATTTTGCTTGAGGGCCTCCATCTCTTCCAAGACAACTTGCCTCCACTCAAGTATAGTCATAGCCTCATCAATCATGTCAGGTACCCAAATACTATCAAGATGAGAGACAAATGCCTTATATTTGGATGAAAGAGCCTTATAGGAGACAAACTCCTCAATGGGATATTTGAGTGCATAATCTGGGCTTCTTTCATACTGCAATGAGAATATCAAGGTCAAAAAATTCTAGTACCACTATTTCTCCTAGACCTGCTTCCGGTTAGTGAGTGTTAATAGCCTGTGGCTCATTACCTCTTTTATATCGTCGTATGTAAGTATTACCCGACTTATTTGTATCTACCTTTAGAATTGGCACATCATCAGGGGTATCAGGCGTATCAGGGGTATCAGGAGTAGGATTAAGTTCTGTTTGGATAGATGTATAAACTGTAACTGTATGGTTATCTTCCATTGTCTCTTATCTGGAATTCACCATCTCTCTCCCCCTAAATTCTAGACAAGAAATAATAGGGAGTATTTTCATGGAAGGTGACATCACAGGTAACGAAAGAATGTTTGGAGAACGGGTCATAACAATTGTATCCCTTTTATGAATTGGAGTAGCCAAGGAAGATACAACGAAGGGCTTCAGGGTCAAGTTTGTTGGTGTGATAGAGGTGGACATAGGATGTGCAGCCAAACACCATGAGTGACAGAGTGTTTTAAGGTATGAGAGGTTATAGTATTTGTGTAGAAGCTGAAGTAGTGTTTTGTAAGACAATAGTCGGCTTAGCATTCGATTAATGAGGAATGTGGTAGTAAGGACAACATCATCCTGATAATATTTAGGAATATTACTACTAAACATGATGGCTCTGGCAGTCTGGAGAATATGACGATTCTTTCATTTGGCAATGTCATTCTGTTGAGGTTTATTGGGGCAAGCACTTTTTTTAACAACATCATTTTTGGTTAGGAAGGTGGATATGGCCTGATTAAGGAATTCAGTCCTATTATTGATGTGTAGGATCTGGATTTGGGTTTGGAACTGATCATATTGTAGAAGTTAAGGAAGGTTTGATACACTTCTGTTTTATTTTCAACAAGTAACCCAACTGAAACATGTATGGTCATTGATAAATGTGATGAACTATTTGGATTTTGATATGTTTGGTGTGCGTGATAGTCCCTATAAAACTGTGAGTTGCGGAAAAAAGTTTTGATGCTTGGTATGAGATTTTTGAAAGTGAAGTACGATGATGTTTAGCCTTTTCACATGAATCACAATGGCAATCAAAAGCAATTTTATTAGAAACAAGAGATGAAAACAATTGAGACGTATAATTGAAATTTGGATGACCTTAACGTTTGTGCCATAACTCCAAATCACTAGGCTTAGGGAGAGACACTTTATTGCAAGATTTAATCCTACAACTATCACTTTCATCAAGGTGATAGAGACCATCAAGCTCTTTCGCACTACCAATCGTCGTCTCCGTCAGCAGATCCTGAAAAAGACAGTAAGTGGCAAAGAAGTTAGCATGACATCATTTATCATTAGCTAATTTGCTCACTGATAATAAATTACACTTCAACTTCAGAACGTGTAATACAAAGTGAAGAGTAAGTGCAAAAGAGATTTTGATAGAACTAATTCCAATCACACCAGACTTAGAGTCATCAACAATCCGCACAGTCACACCATTAGTGATAGGAGTATAGGATAAGAAGAGAGTCTTATTGTCAGTCATATGATCCGAGGCACTTGAGTCAACAACCCAACAATTTCCTGTACATAGACCTTTAATCACAATCAAGGCTTGAAAAAATTACCTCTCCTGACTACTGTGGCAGTAGGTTGTTCCATAGGCTGTAGTGTGGCTAGCATTTCCATGATTTTGCTTAGCTGGTCACTTTAGGATGATTCTTTAAAGCTTCAGCCATATAACCTCTTTCTTTCTCTTTCTTGGTCTTCAAGTGAGCAGGCTTACTATGGAGATCCCAGCAGGTGTCTTTTGTGTGGCCCTTGTTTCTTGCAATGATCACAAAATGGTAGGCTTTTAAAACCTTTTGATTCCGTAGCTAGATTGAACAGCAAGTGCTGAGGCCTCAGGAGGTGCAAGAGCAGCAACGAAATTATTCTGATTCTGAACCATTGATTTGCGCCTATCCTCTTCATTACGCAAAATGGTATAAACTTTAGGAGCAGAAAGTAAGGGTTCTTGACTGAGAATCCAAGACCGAACATCATCAAAAATCACATTAAGACCAGCCAACAACTCATATATTCTCTCCTCTTCTTTACGATCATCTTTAGCATCAGCCCCGCATTGATGAATTTTATTTCTCAAGGCATCAAACTCTTGCCAAAGTGTTGTTTGTTCAAGGTAGTAATCATCAAGTGGCATGTGGTCCTGTTTCAACTAAAACAACTTTTTCTTAACATTAAATATGCAAGACATGTTCCCTATAGGACTATATGTCTCACGAAGGGCTTCCCAAATTTCTCGATCTGAAGGAAGGTACATGAAACTCTTTTTAATTGATGGTAGCATCGCATTGATCAACCAAGAGGATACCAATGCATTCTTAGAATTCCATTTTTGAAACTCCTTGGTCTCCGATGTTAGGGGCCTTTTTGCTTCACCAGTTATATATTCAAGTTTATCCTATCCATTGAGGGCAAGAATCATGGATTGAGACCATCCCTGGTAATTTTTACTAGTAAGTTTCTCAAAGACAAGAAGGACATCGATGTCATTAAAACTAGATCGCGGTACAAAGGAAGAGGCATCGGAAATAGTCGACATAATAGTGACTTTAAAAAAATTATTAGTTTAATTTCTTTATAACCAAGCCTATATAAAAATTTGGAGACAACTTTAGATAAAGGCCCCCTTTTTTTTTTAATTAAACCAGTGGTTTTGCTAAATTGCTAATTAGTTCAAACAAAAAAATAACTTGACGGTGTTATCCTGAGAACGAAGAATCAAATGAGTAACCTGAGAAGACAAACACCGAAGGGAGGACTGAAGACGTCGAGATTGCAAGCTGATGATGAAGATAGCAGGGACAGGCCAAAACTGACAAAGAATACTAGAACCGAGACCTTCAAAGTGGGTGAGATGGACGACGCGCCGAAAACTCAAGTGGTTGACCGAAGATGGATGGCACACTGAGGCTTTGAATGTGAAGAAAAACTCGTCGTGAACCGATTGGGCTTGTCAAGAGTTTGGGCAAAGCAAAAGATGTCGATGAATCTGCCGAGCAAGCCAATTTGTATAGAGGACGCCAACGATTTTGCCAAGAAGACGGTCGACCACCCGAGTAAGAAAAAACTGACCGTTTCCCTCTCTTATTTTCAAATCAAATCAGCCTCGATTAGTTTCTCCTATGCCCATATACCATGAAGAGATTTGAAGGACTGAATTGATCGATATTTCATTCACACAAGCAGATTACATATATATACGCATATGACAGAATCGAGCATTAATTAGGTCCTGATATGACACTATACAAATCAGGAAATAATCAAGATTAATTATCCTAATCGCTCTCTATAATTTTGGATATGAACTTGCTCCTTAAGTTTTTGATCTTGCTCTTAAGTTTTGGGATTCTACAATTAAAGTGCGACAATCAAGCTGCCATACTCTTCAATTTGAAGCTGATTGTCACTTATAAAAGAGAAGGTCGTGTTTATAAAAAAAAAATACAGAGAGAGAGGATTGTATCCAGAACCATTTCCACTATCCACATCAACTTCATTGATTAACTAGCCAATGTTCTCATAAAAGCATGAGACAAACCGTTTTTCCTATATTTGCAACAAGCTTGGCGCATATGCCTTACATGCTCAACTTCAAGATGGGTGTTGATTACAATTTGATATATCCTTGACTGTAAATAATTAGGATGATTGTGGCTACTTAGGATGATTTGATTTTGTAATTATTAGTCATGACTTATTTGTCTTGTACATCTGCTTTAAATAATATGAATACGTAAGTCGGAACTTACCAACTATGTTTATCACATTTCCTTTAGCTCTGTTTCTAACTTTCCCCTCATATTCTCTATAATGATGAGAATGTTGATTGAAAGAAATATTAAAAATTTATGGTTGAAAGAAAAATACTCACGTTTGCACCACGAAGCATGTGAACAGCAGTTGAAACACCAGCTGTAGCAGAGAGGATCAAGGGAAAGCCAGAAGAGTAAAGCAGCCAAAATAAATACGACAAGAAGGCTAGAGAGCAACACAAAAACAGGTATGGCACCATACCAGCTGCAGTGTTAAGAAGGTTGGATGAGCGACTGAAGACCATATTTCGAAAGATGTGATCGAAATCAGCATTGCGTCGATTAACTGCTTCTAGATGTGCGGCTAAATGACAATTCACAAAGCACATTGTCCTATCAAAGACTCTAATTCTCAAGCCCACACCTCCCTGCTTGAACAATTTTAGCCTCATCAATGTTCATTCCGACAAATTAAATAATTCCAAAGCTCAAAGTAAAAGAAATTATCAAGGCAATCTGTCTTTTAATAAAGAAGGTCAAATTTTGTCCCAAATTAATGGAGAAAAACAAAAACCAAACCGCTTTTTCAATGACTATTATGCTATTCACTCTTACCAGTAAGTAATGTTAAAGCACTATATATACTGTCCACATAGGGATTATTGTCTGAAATGATAGATTAAGCAAAACCATTATGTCCTACAAAGTGCATGTATGCAACCACAGTAGTTTGCTTATAAATGAGATAAGACATCGAGTAACATGATAAATGGAAATGAGTTTCTGCTCCCTATTTATTTTTCAGTATAGATATCATTTTCTTGTCTACTTTTCCACCTTGTCATTATTTCTTCGAATCAAGGATGTCATCTAAAATTTTTAAATCATCTAAAACTTTTAAATTTCGTTCTTCCTTTTTCATTGACTGAAAATGTGTGATGATGAAGGCATGATTACATATAGATTAAGAAAGCGTTTCAAGCATAAAATAAATATTCAGCCACTCAAAATTCAATCTAAGAGGTTGAAATCATGGAGTGTTCAGACAGAATGTATTGCCCTGTAGTCGCATCATATCATACAAGGAATCTTTTTCTTTAATTTGTATAAAAGGAATGAAGACAGGCATTAACACAAACCTTGTTACCAATGGCACGTCCAAAGCCACAAGGGACTGCTGCAACATCAATGTCCCCTACATGCGTCCTAAGATTCTTTCTCACCCTAAGGAATTTCACCTCATACTATAATAATTGAAGTAACATAAAAAATAATAATAATAATAATAATAATAAAATAATAGAAACAATAATAAAGTAATGGTTTATTAGTATTTAATGAACTGGCACGATACTTCCATGAGAATCACTCACCAGAGAGATATAAGCAGGCCAGCAAGCTGTCTAGAACCCATACGTTCAAAGGTTTTTCCTTCTTCTAATGTCTTTCCAATTGCATCCAACCACAATTGCCCCGCGGCACTTCCTTCAAGCCCTACCTACAATTGGGATTGGTCAACACAGGCATCTAATAAACACTTTAAAGAGAGAACATATATGGCAACAATCATAAACAAATAAAATGAGTTTATAAAATGCATTTTTAAAATGAATGTCAAGAAAAACAACATTATGACGAATCAAGTTCATTCTTTTTAAATTCAATTTAACAAATATATTGGTTTATTTTTCATACCATATACAAACATGCGTCATGGTTACACTTAGAAAATTAGTGCCAATTTATAAGATAGTTCCACTATAAATACAAAGTTATCAAAGCATTTCAAGTTACATACTTCTAGAGGTTAAACACATCATTAAAAATGTAATTAGATGCCATACAGTTTCTTTTGCTGCAGACATGGCAAGAAAACCCGCACCCATATCCACTTCTTGCAAACCAACCACTACAATGCCTACATCAGATACAGCAGAACCCAACCATGACATAAGGGAATCCTGCGATGGTTTTCCTTGACCAACATTCCATGTGCCAATCAAAATTCTGACATTATGTCGTCTAGTGTATACAAGTTGTTTCCCAGCTAATTCAGCCTTTACTATGTTGTCAACAGGACTTGGTGATGAAACATTCCATGCACGGATGCCGCCATGAGTGGCCAAACTAAAAACATAACCATTGCCAATAGCCAACCTAATTACAGGACTATTATGAGCAATCCATTCTGCAGTTAGACTGCCTTCAAGGTCCATTACTTGCATAATACCACTTACATAGCCTACATACAATCGTGTTCCGAAAGTGCAAAAGCACTGAACTGCACAGGGATGAAGATTAAAATCTTGCACCCGGGTCCCATTCCAATCCCATTGTACAAGCAAGCCATTTGTACATCCAGTCCAAATCATTCCATCATTTGTTTGGACAATAGCTTCTGTTCTCTTAGTATCTTCAACAAATGCTCCTGCTCCCTTGGTTGCGACTCGACGGACTGCATCTGCAGCTCCCATTATAGCATTGCGTGATCGTTGTAGAAAACTAGTCCCTTGGGATTTCTCCTTTTTTGAGGTAGAAATAAACTTCGCCTTCATTTCATCTTCTATAACCTGATCTTGCTGCATGGACGACGTGTCAACTCGATTTTCCATCTGACCATCAATGTTAAATACTTTCAAAAGGTCCTTTGTACGAGCATCCCTATAAAGGGCAACTTTTATTTAGTACCTCAAGTGTCAAGTGTATTTACACGTAGAATAAAACACTCAAGAAAGCATCCTTGTTGCAGGCACTTGACAACTGGAAATAAATAAGGGTTAAATATCAATTTTCCCCTAAAGTACTCGCCCATGAACAATTTTTCCTCTGAAGTTTTCGGCGTAGTAATATTGCCCTTGAAGTTTAAAAACGTAGCAATGTTGCTCTTCCGTTAACAACCCCAACGGTCAACTAATGTTGAGTGTTAGGGTTGTTAACGGAGGGACAACATTGCTACGTTTTTAAACTTTAAGATTGCTACGTTTTTTTGGAGTATTGTTGCCCCTAAAGTTTAAAAACGTAGCAATGTTGCCCTTCGGTTAACAACCATAACGTTGACCGTTAGTTGACTGTTAGGGCAGTTAATAGAGGGGCAACATTGCTACGCCGAAAACTTCAGGGGCAAAATTGCTCTTAGGCGTTACTTCAATGGCAAAATTGATACTTAACCCAAATAAATATTAGAAAAACTACTTCTTTGTCAATTCCTTATGGAACGTATTTTTGTAACAATATATTGCACATTAAATCAAAATTTAAAAACCAAATACGTGTATCAACCTCAATAATACAATGTTAGAATAAGAAGAATACCATAATGAGAAGGATAATGGCCCCGCACACCAGACTCTAGCTCTAACATTATCAGACAACAAACACTTCACGTCTTGAGAAGATATACTACAGGCCCCATTAATAGTGACTTGACTTTTGAGGTCGATGCATGACCTTTCCACAAGTAAGGCTGCCATACGCCTTTCTTCAGGAGACAGAGAAAGAGATTTTTCAATTGATTCCCAAGGCCAGACCTTAATAACGCCTCCCTCAGAACCCGACCACATATCACCTGGATTAAAGCAACATGAACCACTAAATCAAAACTACAGCTGTACTTTAAAAGTGATGGTATCACGTTCGTGCTAAAAGCAAAAGGGCCAAAAAAAAAAAAAAAAAAAAAAAAAAAACTACATGACATTCTTCAAATCACTTTTCTGGTTCTGGGCTAGAGGACCCAATATGCGCTAAATATAAACAAGAATTACTTACCAAACGAACTTATGACCATGGCAAGAACAGGACCCCTATGTGCTTGCCAAGAAAGGCCTTCCTTAAAGGGGGCACCGAAAGGTTGATCCATTTTCCAAGACCTAATCTTTCCGTCCTTATGACCACTCCAAATCAATTTATTTCCATTGTCAACAGTCAAACATATTGTGGGAGGGGTATCTGCCGATTCATAAAATGGGGCTGCATCCTCATCACCCCTTCTTACCTTCTCGCCAAGACCGCAACCAGGACCGAAAGCATTTTGAAACTCCCACACTCTAACCCCGCTTTCTTGACCAGCCCACAACTGCTCTTCTGTACAAACGATGTTACGGAGAAATTTTCCTACCTGAGTCTCCCTCAGTGGATGAGGCCTTAACTCGAGGCACGGCGGACGGCCAGGATGAACAGCTGCTCGTATTGGAACCTTGAAGATCCCATTTTCACCACCATTCGCGATATGTTCTGGAAATGGATGGCATGGTGTTAAATCGTTAGGACCACTACCAATGTCCATGCCATGTCTTTGGCCAAGATCCTCATCAATTCCAGTCGGGTTACTAGAGGAATTAGGGAAAAAGTAGTCATCCCCAGAGTCGTAAAAAGATTCGATGTTATGGGATAAACAATCATCATCTAGACTATGCTTGCGGACTTGTTGGTGGCGTTTATGGTTAGAGACAACTATATGATGTTGACTATAGGAATGTGCTTTGCGGTGAGGAGGAAGAGAGTTCAACCCGGCCAAGGCCTCCTTACCATCATCTTCAATTCGATCATCCATGATTCTAGCAGGATGATGGCCGAAAATTGTTTGGAGTTACAAAATGAAGGGTCGGTAATCGAACCAGACTAAAGAGAGATAATATGAGAATGTGCATTCCAGTTGAGAGAGATGATGAGAAGAAAAAGAAAGGGTCTAAAGGTTGTTCCGAGAGGGAGGGGAGCACGCAGAATTCATGAACGGTGAGCAAGGCGAGGCGCTCAAAAGCTTACGGACAAGAATCATTTTCTCTCTATTCTCATCACCCAACTAGTAATCACCTTCCCCCCGCATTGCGGGAGCATCAAATACAACGATATTATTATTATTTTTTGCATGGAGGACAATATTATTATGACGGGAATTACACAGTAAATTGTATTCTGATTTATAGGAATCTCTGATTTGTAGGGATTAGGAATAATCTTCATTTATAGTCATTATTATATTTATAGGAATCCCTAATTGGTAGGGATTAGGAATAATCTTCATTAATAGTCATTATTAGTCATTATGAGTCATTACTATTGAGGCTCTCTTATCTTGTATATATATGTAACGTTCGTATATGAATATAAGACACGAAATTCATCCTTTCCATTTTGTCAAGTCACATGGTACTAGAGCTATATGTTATCGTTCTTGGCCAATTTGAGTTTTCCGGTGGCCGCTGTCACTGTAACGTGAATTGTATTGTCGCGTGAACAGTGACAGTAGCCAGACAGAGTGTGTGTGTCGTCACTGTAGCGTTAATTGTATTGTCGTGTGAACAGTGACTGTGGCCAGACAGAGTGTGTGTGTCGGTGAGGGTCAATGAGGTTTTCACTTCCTGCCAGAGCTAAGGTTTTGACCTCTCTAAAATGTTTTTTTTTCCTATATACTTTTTTTTAGTTTTCTCTTTCTTCACCCGTCACTCTTTCAGTCTTTCCTTGTTTTCTCGAGACCTATTATCTCAATTATCTCAATTGATCTTGTTTTTCCTCCTTTTCTCGAGACCTATTCTCACGATTGCTCTAGTTTTTCCTCCTTTTCTCGAGATATATTCTCTCAATTGCTCCAGTTTTCCCTCGTTTCCTCTTGATTGCTCTGTCCATCGTGATCATTTTTGCTTCTGCTCAGTGAGAGGTTTGATTTAGTCCATTATGAGGCCGGTTTATGTTTCATTTGTTGCAGCTTCTACTTTGGTCTGAAACTCTTTTTTTGTTTGAAGTGAAGTTGGTAGATTATTATTTCAGCCTTTGTTGTTTGAGTTCCAGGCTATGGATCATTATTTTCTTGAAGATCAAGCCAAGCTGATTCATCTTCTACCTGTTTGGTCTGCTGATCAACTTGCAGACATATTCACAAAGTCACTTCATCCTACTCGGTTTCATGAACTCAAGTCCAAGCTGGGCATCCAAGACATCCATGCTCCACTTGCGGAGGGGGTGACGAGGATTACATAGCAAATTGTATTCTCGATTTATAGGAATCCCGATTTGTAGGGATTAGGAATAATCTTCATTTATAGTCATTATTATATTTATAGGAATCCCTGATTTGTAGGGATTAGAAATAATCTTCATTAATAGTCATTATTAGTCATTATGAACCATTACTATTGAGACCCTCTTATCTTGTATATATATGTAACGTTCGTATATAAATATAAGACACAACATTCATCCTTTCTATTTTGTCAAGTCACATATTATTACATCAATTGTTCCATACTTCAAATACATTTTCCACGAACATATATGGTTTTTATGTCATTGAGTAAGAATATCAGGTCAAAGAAAAGAAAGAATAAATTAATTATACTTCGGATTTATCTCAATAACCCTAAATCAATTATTGGCTAAATTTTTAAACATGATGTCATCAAAACAAAGATATCTCGTATTATTACATTAAAATTTGTCATTAACTTTATATTCAATTAAATTATTTAATGGATAAATCATAATATCGGATTTGTTAAAAAATACTTCTAAAATCTTGCTCACTGAATCTCATTCCAAATATAATGTAAGTTATGTCACGAACCAATAATCTCTTATTTGTTAGCTTGTGACATATATCATGACATGAAGTTCTCTAATTACATATGATTACGTATCCTTCTTTTATATCAATTTATAGTTAAATGATAATAATTCAAAAATAAAACACATGATTATATTAGAGAATTTGATGAACTGCATATAAGGATCTTGACATAATTATTTTTCATAGAATATTTTGTGTTGATAGATTGTTTACATTTTGATTTGATCTCTATAATTTCAAATCATAAATGTTGGTCCCCATAATTTCAAATCATAAATGTTGGTCCCCAAGTTCCCTTCCATTAAAAAATGTTAGCCCATATAACGTCATCTTAACACCACTGATTATATTGGTGAGGCTTGCTTATTGGGCAAGGTGATTGTGCTTCTTGTAGCTGGCTTAGGTAGCGATAAAAAAAAAAAAAAAAGAATCAGTGTGAGAAACTACCATCTTCCACTGTTTATCTTCTTCATAGAGAGGGAGAGAACGCCACCAGGGACGCAATGAAGTGGAGCCGTTCTTTCATCACTTGAGAGTTGAGATCGTCATCTTCAACCTTCTCCAGCAACGTGGAGTGAAGGGGAGCTGTGCTTCTACCTCTTAATTGGGGGAGATCATGATGTTCTGAGCTTCAGAGACGCAAATCGACGAGCACTTGAGGATGCTGGTGAACACAAGATGAAGGAGGCTGTTCCAAACTGGAGGGAGTCATCATCTTCAACAACTGGAACACGAAGCTGCGAAACTAGAGGACAATGGAGGCGATGAATACGCCGTTTATAGTAGTCATACTGACACAGGACAGAACCCAATAAAATGAAAGAATAGAATGAACAAACAAAACAAAAATGGAGATCTACCAAATCATGTGTTTTGCAGCAAACCAGAGCGTAGAAACAGTAAAAAGAAGAACCTCATCACAGCATAAAAAGGAACTGGTCAATATTACGCAGTGGCATGGAGTTTCCCAAGATTAGGTCATGACATGGCACAGGAGGTTTTACAACAGGGATGATCACAAATTTTATCCTCCTGGTACAATATGAAACTCACTCTCGAGCCTCGACCTTTTAGATGGGTGCCTCTCTAAAGATGATGATGAACTGTAGAAGATGGTGTTGTCTCACGCTGATTCTTTGTTTAAAAAAAAAAAAAAAAAAAAAAAAAGAAATGTATCATTCAGCCATGTACACAAGAGAATCATACTTAGCATCATCAAGCCAGCGTAATTGATTGATTGATGGTGTTAGTGTCATCAACCTATCTGTTAAAGTTTTATTAAAGCACACGATTAACTGAAGAAAATTTAAAAGACCAAAATCTATAGCTTAAAACATATGAAAACCAAAATGTCCATAATACTCAAAGATTAAACATTATCGGGTTAAGGTGTAAAAATATACATGTGATTTTCTTAAAAATGCACCCAACACTAAGTATTTTTGTGTGTGCAAAAATAACTATGTGATTATAAAAATAAAGCAAAAATACCCAATGACAACAAGTTTGACTAACTTATACAAATGGCAAAATCATTACACAGTACCGCATCATCCACGTCAACAAAGTAGCCAACTCAATTTGGTCTCCTTGCAACCCTTCCTTTCCCTTTCTTTTAGTCAATAAACAAATTTTGCTGTAATCCCAACTGTCATCTTGTGATTCAGATCGCTGTCCCAAGACGTCCGGCCCAGTGAACCACCTTGACGCTACGGGACTTTGCTCAATTTCACACTTGAATCTGCATCTATCGCCACTGCCTTCACTCCTGATTCACTCTCTCTCTTCAATTATGTGAGCTCCATCTTTCCCTCAAGTTAAAGACACAGAGATTAGATAGTGGAGTAAAGATCGTTGATGTTAGGGTTTTAGTATATCCAATTTCAATATTCTTCCGTCGCATGGAATTATTCGAGGAAGGGAAAATTGTTAGGTACTCTATGTTTGAATTGTCATTTGGAACCGTTTTCTAAGGACATCCATTGATTTTCTTGGTGCTTCGTATTTTTTGAATTTGGAAGGGGGCAAGGGTCGTGTTAGGATCTCATGGGATTCAACTGATTTATAATTAGCTGAAGTCAATTAAATTTAGGGGCGATAGCAAATGTTTTCGTCTGGAAAATCAAAGAAGAACACATAATAATGAAAGGGATTAAGCAAGAGGGAGAGGAAGAGAGGTTTCATAGATATGGATTTATTATTATTATTATTTCTTCAGTATAACTTCGATCTGTTTATTTGATTCACAAACCCGAAATCTGGAGAAAAAAATTACAACAAAATCTGATGGTGTTCAGAGAGTACGATAGGGATTACAGGGAAGACGGCGTGATATGATTCCCGAAAGAAAAGGATGATTGGATCAACTAGGAATGAAATTTTGCACCAGAGATTCAGCCTCCAACACATCCTGATAAGAACAAAATGTATCTCCCGCTGTAGACCTTGGATTTGAGTGATTCCAAAATGAGGTGAAAGATGGCTTTCTGAAACACGATTTTGGCTCAAGAATCACCGAAAAAAGATAAGGGAATCTGGAGATATGAAACCAAGAAATTTAGAACGAAAATTGAAGTTTATGGATTATAGGTAGGCGCCACAACTCCAAAGAATTGATAAGCCCAAGAATGCCACAAGGATTGATGCCCTTGATAAGTTCAGAGATTCTCAAAGAACCCTAGAGAAGCTTGTCTCTCACCAAAAAAGTTAACTTTTAATTCAAATCTCCGTCCTAAAAGCTATGGTGTTCCATTATATAGTGGACAACATCCATATTAAGTTTAACCTAAATATGCTTACACACAAAGGGAAATAAGACAGCCCAATAAGCCAGGACAATAAGCCAGCCCAATAAGCCTTATTACAAAAGTTTAACTAAATGTAAGAAAGATAAAACTAAGTGCAAAATTTGGGCCAAGTAAATTGAAGCCTTCATGCATATCCATTGATGCTTATTCTTCAAGGTCTTCAATTTGAATTAAGTGTATCATTTCGGCCTCTTCTTCCTTTAGACTTGGGCTTGTCTCAAGTAAGGTGGTCACCAAGAGATTTAGGGCCTCTTTAGCCTTTTTAGTTTTTGCTCTTGTCATTGGGCCTCCAAGACCTTGTATGTCCTCCAAGTTTGTTGCCTTTGGTCATGCCGCCTCCTATGTCCTCATCATTCCCTCCCTCTTCAGAAGAATTTGTCCTCAAATTGTAATCCTTGCCTCCTGCATCAAAAAGGGACAAATCAGCCACGTTAAAAGTAGCACTTACACCATACTCACCAGGGAGATCTATTTTAAAGGCATTATCATTAATCTTGGATAGCACTTGGAAAGGATCATCTCCCCTTTGTTAAGGTTTAGATTTCCTTTGGGCAAGAAATCTCTCTTTTCTCAAATGAACCCAACCCCAATCACCTGGTTCAAACACTACCTTTTTCCTTCCTTTGTTCGCTTGCTTGACGTAACTCTCTACCTTTTTTTCAATGTTTGTTTTTAACTTCTCATGTAGTTTCCGCACATATTCAGCCTTACTCTTACCATCTTTATGCTGAAAAATAGAGTTGTTAGGCAAAGGCAGCAAATCAAGAGGAGTGAGAGGGTTTAAGCCATAAACAATTTCAAAAGGAGAATAATTAGTAGCACTATGAACAGCCCTATTATATGCTCAACGTGGGGCAAACATTGTTCCCATGACTTGATATTCTTTTTAATTACAGCCCTCAAAAGAGAAGAAAGAGTTCTATTCACTACCTTAGTCTGGCCATCAGTTTGTGGATGACTAGTAGTAGAAAAGAGAAGTTTAGTTCCCAGCTTACTCCATAATGTCCTCCAAAAGTGACTTAAGAATTTAGTATCACGATCAGAGACAATGCTTCTTGGAAGCCCATGGAGTCTTACCACTTCCTTGAAGAACAAATCAGCAATGTAGATTGCATTATCAACCTTTTTGCACGGGATAAAATGTGTCATCTTAGAAAACCTGTCCACCACAATAAAAATAGAATCGTATCCATTTTTAGACCGAGGTAGCCCTAACACAAAATCCATAGAAATATCAATCCAAGGGCAATCTGAATAGGCAAAGGAGTATACAACCCATGAGGCAATAATTTAGACTTAGACTGCTTACATACAATGCATCTTTCACACAACTTATTTACATCACGCTTCATGTGTGGTCAATAAAAATGTTCATGCAGCATGTCTAAAGTCTTTTGGATCCCAAAATGTCCCATTAGTCCCCCCCTCGTGTGCCTCCTTCACAAGTAATTCCCTAATGAAACCTTTAGGAACACATAATCTCTTTTCTTAAACAAGTAATCATTATGCCTAAAAAATCCATTTTGAGCAGCATGCACACAAGTTTTATAGATTTGTGCAAAGTCTAGATCATGCTCATACAATGCCTTAATATGATCAAAGCCAATGAACTTAGTTTCAAGAGTAGAGAACAGAGCATACCTTTTTGAGAGTGCATCTGCAACCACATTAGATGTACCTTTCTTGTGCTTGATCACATAGGGGAACTGCTCCAAGAACTCTACCCATTTGGCATGCCTTTTGTTAAGCTTACCTTGTCCTTTTAAATACTTTAAGGACTCATGGTCACTGTTGATGACAAACTCTTTAGGCAAGAGATAGCGTTGCCAAGTTTGCAAAGCCCTTACTAATGCATACAATTTCTTATCATATGTGGAATAATTAAGAGCAGCCCCATTCAATTTTTCACTAAAATAAGCAATGGGATGCCTTTCTTGCATCAAAACAGCCCTTATCCCCACATTGGATGCATCACATTCAATTTCAAATGACTTGGCAAAATTAGGCAAAGCAAGAATAAGTGCATTGGTTAATTCTTCCTTGAGGGCGGCAAAGGCTTGCTCTTTTTTCCCCCCATTTAAAACCAACATGCCTTTTAATCACTTCATTCAAAGGTGTAGCTATTGTACTAAAGTCTTTGACAAACCTCCTATAGAAACTAGCTAACCCATGAAAGCTTCTTACCTCACGTATATTCTTAGGAGTTGGTCACTCTTGGATAGCTTTCACCTTCTCTTGATCAACTTGCACTCCTTGTGAGCTAACAACAAAACCAAGAAAAACTATATGGTCTATGCATAACACACATTTTTTCATGTTAGCATACAATTTCTCATGCCTAAGAGCTTCCGAACACACCTCACATGCACAAGATGATCATCATAGGATTTGCTATAAATCGAATATCATCAAAATACACCACAACAAACTTCCCTAAAAATTCCCTTAACATATGATTCATTAATCTCATGAAGGTACTAGAAGCATTAGTTAAACCAAATGGCATAACCAAACATTCATACAGCCCATATTTAGTTTTAAAAGCTGTTTTACATTCATCCACTTCTTTAATCCTAATTTGATGGTATCCACTCTTTAAATCAACTTTAGAGAAGAAACAAGCACCATGCAAATCATCCAATCTAGGAATGAGATGTCTACACTTTACCGTGATGTTATTGATGGCTCTACAATCAGTGCACATCCTCCATATTCCATCTTTCTTAGGTACTAAAATGACTGGAACTACACATGGACTTAAGCTTTCTTGCACCCACCCTTTTTACAACAAGTCTCCAACTTGTCTTTGAATCTCCTTGGTATCTTGGGGGTTACTCCTATAGGCTGGCCTGTTAGGCAATGCAGCTCCTGGAATGAGATCAATTTGATGTTCTATGCCTCTTAGAGGTGGTAGTCCGTGAGGTACCTCTTTAGGAAAAACATCTTTAAATTCCTACAACAAATTAAAAACCTTATTTGGAAGAGAGTTAATAGGACTTGCATCTGTAAAATTATTCTCTTTACTCAAAAGTAAGAGCATTGGCTTTTTCAAACACATTGCCTTTTTCACCTCTTTTTCTTTTATAAACAAGTTTGGTGCTTTTCTCTCTTTTTCTCTTTTTTTTATCATGCTCGCTTCCATTCTCTTTTCTCTCTTGCTTTCTTTTTTCTCTCATTTTTAAATTATCCTCACTAACTTCTCTTGGTGTCAAAGGTGCAAGAATAGTCTTGCGTTCTTTATGTACAAAAGAGAACTTGTTGGTGCAACTATCATGCATAACTTTCTTATCATATTGCCAAGGTCTCCCAAGAAGCAAATGACAAGCCTCCATTGGTACCACATCACATAAAACTGTATCATCATACTTTCCTACGGAGAAGTTCATCTCCACTTGTTTGCTTACGGTCACTTCACCATCCTTACTAAGCCATTGAAGCTTGTATGGCAGCGAGTGAGGTTTGGTTTTCATGCCCAATTTAGATACCATTCTAGCACTTGCAATATTGGTACAACTCCCTCCATCAATAATTAAAGAACATACCTTCCCTTGGATAAGGCATCTAGTATGAAAGATGTTCTCTCTTTGATTATCATCCATGTCTTTTGCTTGGCTTCCCAACATCCTTTTTACCATAAACAAATCTCCTTCTGGAATTATTTCTTTAATATACTCATCTTCATCATCTTGTGAGGCAGAATCTGAAGAAGACTCACTAGTAAGCTCTCCATCCTCTTTAAGTAACATAGTCTTCTTAGTTGGACATTCTGAAGCTATGTGACCTCTCCCCAAACACATGAAGCATTTTATTTCACTACTCCTTGTCTTTTTAGGGATTTCATTGGAAGTGTAGCAGTGGGATTTCTTGATGAAGTACCTCCCTCCTTCTTATTTCTATCCTTCCAGCTTGAAGAATTAAAATTTGAAGAGTTTTTCCTCATGACACCCTTTCTCTTGAGTTGTTGTTCTACCTTACTAGCTTGTTGCACTAAATCCTCCAACTCCACATAATTTTGCAACTCTACAACATCCCTTATATCACTATTCAGCCCATGCAAGAAACGTGCCATAGTAGCCTCCCCCGTTCTTCACTAATATTTGCTCTAATCAAGGACACCTCTATCTCTTTATAATACTCATCTACACTCTTGTTACCTTGTGTGAGTCTTTGAAGTTTATTGTGAAGGTCTCGATGATAATGGGAAGAAACAAATCTTCTTCTCATTAGCCTTTTCATCTCCACCCAACTATCCACCAATGGTTCTTCATATCTCACCCTCTCCTTTTGCAATTGGTCCCACCAAATGAAAGCATAATCACTAAACTCCATAGCTTCCACCTTCATTTTCTTCTCTTCAATATAATTGTGACATGAAAATAAGTGCTCAATCTTCATTTCCCACTCTAAATAGACCTCCGGATCACTTTTTCCTTTAAAAGATGGTATATTAAGCTTCATTCCCTTAATTCTATCCTCTCTAGCATCATTCTCATTATCTCTTCTTCTCCTTCTTTCATCCCTCCCTTTCTGTCTATCTTCATCATGATTCTCCTGATTTTCTATTCTCTCAATTCTCTCATATAACTCCTATGTATGGTCCCTCATCATCCTTTGCATTTGAGTAGTAATGGCTTCAATTAGCAATCTGTTATCTCCTATAAGAGGAGGAACACCTTCACCACCTGTACCTGTCATAATTCAAGGAAAAGAACAAAAGTAATAGGACCTCACCACTCGCTCACGTGTTTACACTCTTAAAAATGTATCACTCGTGTTTGTTGCTCTCTATAAGGCTTTTGTGTAGTGTTCTCTTTGTCTTTTACCACTCAATAGCTCTCTTTAAGTTCTTAACGAGAATCTCCAAGAACACTCAAGAGTACAATCCCAAACTCGGAATTGGTAGTGACTCACAATACAAATTGGAAAAGATGTCAAAGAAGACAAGACAAAGAAAATCCAAAACAATTTGGAGGAATTATTCAAGGAAGACACTTTGGACTTGATTCACATGTAATAATGTGTGTAATTGAATAGCAAGGTACTGTATAATATTTTTTTTCTTTTTTTCTTTTTGCCCTTTTTTATAACACCTAATTCTTCAACAAAAGGAATTTGTGATTTTGGAATCAAACTTTGAAATTGTACTAATTCAGAACTAAATTAGATAGAATTCCCCACAAATTGAGCTATTACTCATCACACTAACAACACACTACTCAAGAAAGATGAATTGAAAGGATTAAAATTCAAGAACAATGATGAACAAGGGATGAACACCAAGAACCAAGTGCAAAAATATGTGAACCGTACAAGAAATTGAAAGAACAACAACCAGAAGATTGAAAGAACAAATTAGGAACAAACAACAATGGCTAAAACAGAATTGCACAATTCAAAAATCAAAGACACAAATTTTAGGGACTAGGGTTCCCAAATGTGTGACCAGATTTGATGTAAACAATCGAGAAAAGATACCCAATTCCAATCCTAGAACCTGGCTCTGATACCAGATGATATGATTCCTGAAAGAAAATGATGATTGGATCAACTAGGAATGGAATTTCGCACCAGAGATTCAGCCTCCAACACATCCTGATAAGAACAGAACGTATCTCACGCTGTAGACCTCGGATTTGAGTGATTCCAAAATGAGGTGAAAGATGGCTTTCTGAAACATGATTTTAGCTCAAGAATCACCGAAAAAGGATAAGGGAATCTAGAGATATGAAACCAAAAAATTTAGAACGAAAATTGAAGTTTATGGATTATAGGTAGGCGCCACAACTCCAAAGAATTGATAAGCCCAAGAACGCCACAAGGATTGATGCCCTTGATAAGTTCAAAGATTCTCAAAGAACCTTAGAGAAGTTTGTCTCTTACCAAAAAGGTTAACTTTTAATTCAAATCTCCGTCCTAAAAGCTATGGTGTTCCCTTATACAGTGGACAACATCCATATTAAGTTTAACCTAAATATACTTACACATAAAGGAAAATAAGCCAGCCCAATAAGCCTTATTACAAAAGTTTAACTAAATGTAAGAAAGATAAAACTAAGTGTAAAATTTGGGCCAAGTAAATTGAAGCCTTCATGCATATCCATTGAGGCTTATTCTTCAAGGTCTTCAATTTGAATTAAGTGTATCATTTCGGCCTCTTCTTCCTTTAGACTTGGGCTTGTCTCAAGTAAGGTGGTTACCAAGAGATTTAGGGTCTCTTTAGCCTTTTTAGCTTTTGCTCTTGTCATTGGGCCTCCAAGACCTTGTATGTCCTCCAAGTTTGTTGCCTTGGTCATGCCGCCTCCTATGTCCTCATCACGGCGGTTGGGATAATTAGAGAAAATAGTCTATTAATTGGTAAATACTATGTACATATTCATCATGAGTGCCTCAGATTTCACCAGGGATTAAAGTGAAAATTTCAAAAGTTCATGAAGGGACTATATTAAAATTTGTTGAAATGTGTCTGGGGCTAAAATGTAATTTATAAGAACTCAGAACCCATCCACTGTCACATCACAGTCCAAGTCATTATTTTCACTACAGAAAAAGTCAAACTTGTTATAAAAATAAAGATATAGAAGAAGAAAAAGATAAAGAACAAGTGCAAGAGAGATTCAAGAGAGAGAAATTCTCACTTAGTTTCCTCGGTGTACACATTTTTTGTTGGAGGGGAGAGTATTTAAAATGGTTGGAGAGTAAGGAAGTTTTATGTAGCTTCTCTCCACCATAAACACAGTGGGCAACCTTAATGCCTATAATGGATCATCCACATAATTTAATATATTTATAACACTCTCCTTGGATGTCCATTGTGAATATGCCTCATTTAACACTTTAACTAGGACAAACCCAGTGGGATAAAAACCTAGCTAAAGAAAAGAGTACATCATCCATTGATACACATTCCAATGCTGCTTCATTAAAAACCTTTCTAGGAAAATCCAGTGGGACAAAATCAAAATAAGGGAAAAAGAGTACAGCGTGCATCGACTCCCCCTTTTGACAAGTCAGTATTACTGCCCCTGATGACAACATTACTTCCAATGTCTTCATATTGGTGAAAAACTGTTTTACTGATAAACAAGATACATTAGTGCTCCAATATCACTAAAATATGGTACTTCTAGACTAAGTAGTTCTTCGAACAATTAAATATCTTTTAAAGCTCTTTAGGAGTTCCAGTTATATTGATATCATCAACATAAACATCAATTATAACAAATTCATTTCTAGATCTTTTCACAAAATGCATGGGCATATGAATCATTTTTGTACTCTTCTTTTCACAGATATTTCTTGAAATGATCATATCAAATGCTCTTTGATTGCTTCAAGTCATCTTGTAATACCCCGAGCAATAATAGAAATAGTAATGATAATAATAGATTAAAATAATACTAATAAAATAATAATGATTAATAATAGAAAATAATAATAATAAATTAATAATGTTGTATTGTTTCGTAGTAGTCATATTATTTTGTAAATAGTATTATTAGATTAGTCAAGGTTAGATCCAAGAATCTAGGAGTTAGTTAGATCAAATTATATTTTAAATTTTTGAATTCATCATCGGACTCAAAATATATCTAATAATAAAACTCTATAATTTATTTTAATTCATTTTATCGGAATAAGTAAATAGCCTAACCCAATAGCTAAAACCCTAGTTTTAATTATAAAAGTTAGGTCTAGCCGCTTAAACCTAAGGAAACACTCGATATTTTATTTGCCGCTAAACTTTTCTCCGCTACTACACCCTCATTCCGTACTCGTCAATTGTTCTCCTAGGAGGTTAGCAACACGGAGATCGTGTAATTCTAATTCCCATGCTTAGGTCAGTTTTAGGTAAATTTTGATAGGTAATTCTAATCCCCATGAATCTTAGATTAATGTTATATGAATCCTGATAGGTAATCCTAATCCCCATGATTCTTAGGTTAATGTTATATGAATCCTGATAGGTAATCCTAATCCCCATGATTCTAATCCCCATGAATCTTAAGTTAATGTTATATGAATCCTGATAGGTAATTCTAATTCCCATGCTTAGGTCAGTTTTAGGTAAATTTTGATAGGTAATTCTAATCCCCATGAATCTTAGATTAATGTTATATGAATCCTGATAGGTAATCCTAATCCCCATGATTCTTAGGTTAATGTTATATGAATCGATAGGTAATCCTAATCCCCATGATTCTAATCCCCATGAATCTTAGGTTAATGTTATATGAATCCTGATAGGTAATCCTAATTCCCATGAGTCTTAGGTTAGTTTCATGTAAATTTTGATAGGTAATTCTAATGCCTAAAACAATAGGAATTAGTATTGAATACGTATACAAATAGATTTTTCTTCTTATCGATTCGCGAGTAGCCTTCTCGCAAAGTGGTTTAATATTGATTATAAAATGCCTTGTGTTGCGTTGCATTGCTCTGGATTTTTATTTAAGTGGATGAATATACATAGATTTCTTTTTCTCGGTTTGCGTATTAATTCCTTTTGCAAAGTAATTTAACCTATTCAAGATGCATGCATGTTGCTGCTCGTGCGTGTTGCTTTCATCAATTACAATATATATATATTATGGACAATACAATTAATATATTGTATTATATTATGTTAGATGCTATATTATTTGACATCTTTTTCCTTCTTTATGTAAATTAAGCTAGATAATAAAATAAGATATGAATAGATTTTATATCGAATATCATATTTAATTAAATAATAGAAAACTATATAAAAGATAATTGAATAATAGAAATAATTTGGGATTTTATTATGTGTGTATTTTAAAATAATTAGACTTTACTCAGATGGGTATTTGAGTTATAATACGTGTCGGCTCTTATATGGGATATTTGAATTAATATACTCTTGAATAATTTGGAAAATCATGATGCCCTTGAGTAACTGATATATTCAATGAAGAGATTGATAATTGTGACAAGTTTGAATTTCTTGATTTTGTGTGATTGTAATGAATTAATGGTGGGAAGATAGCTTGGGACGGTACCTCCCAAGTGATGAACACAACCTTTGGGCTTTATGCCACCGATGTGAAAAGATAGTATTCGTTCTTTCCAAAGTGGTGTCTGGCAGGTTTCCGGGACACTAGTAGCAACTTTGGGAAGAGGTGTGCACACTAGGAAGAAATATTTGATGGCCAATTTGATGATTGTGATCGGCGGGTTTCCGGATCACGGGGGTAGACGGGTTTAGTCTACCATGGTTCTCTTCCCACTAAACTAAATAGACTGCGGTTTAAGTCTATACGAATTTAATAAAGATAATGAACGATATTTGATTCAGTGTGAATATATGTATATATATGACGAATATTGGATTTGTTATTTGATTAAATCACTATGTGATTACGTATTTGATTTTATTAATATATTTGAGCCATATAAATTGTGTTTATTAGGATTACCAAGCTTTTTGGGTTGATGTGTGTGTTCATGGGTCATGCGATGATCCTTCGGGGAGCAGATTTTCGAAAACAGGTTTCAAGTTGGGGTACGTGGGGCTAGCAGTAAAATGAGGAAGAATCTTCAATGAATCTAGCTAGTTTTATTTTATTTTTATTTTCTTTCTTTTTGAATAAAACACATCTATTTAAGTTCAGATTTTTTTGTTAATGTAATAAAGTAGCCTTGCACTTGTCCCAAGATAAAGTGCGGCAAGAATACTCTCCAAGGTTATTTATTTCGAATTTCAATAAAATTTTAGATTATTATAACTTGTTAGAAATTGGGGTGTTACACATACAGAGGCTTATTTAACTTAATTGAGTATTGTTCTCGAGAACTTGAATTAGATGATTCTGACATCTTGAGTCCTTTAGGGACTTGTGCTTCTGGCATATTAAGTCGTTCGAGGACATGTGCTTCTGGCACCTTAAGTCCTTCGTGGGCTGATCCAAGAGTCTCCGCTAGTTGAACACCGTCCAGTAGACTCCCTGTTTCGCTCATCCCCTTCGTCAGCTGTTTGATCGGGATACTATTATCTAGGTTCCTAAACTTAGAATGGACATGTGCTTTGGCACCTTAAGTCTTTTGGGGACATGTGCTTCTGATACTCGCTAATAGACTATGGCTCATGATCCTTATTATCATTCATTACATCATATGCTATATTATAAGCAAAGATGTCATTAACGTTGACTTCCTTTCAATCCCATCAGATTCTATTCATAACATAATTTATTGAGATCTCATAATTTTTTATATTAAGGAGTAAATTGGCCAACGAACTTTTACCACGGGAGCACCCAACACAAATAACTTTTAAGTAGATCAAAACTACCAAAAAACTTTTAAAAATGTGTAGTCACCACAAAAAACTTTTAAAAATGTAAAGTAAGCACAACGCCGTTAGAAAAAGTTAATGTCCGTTATCTAAGGTACAAATAGACCAACGAACTTTTATTCCAGGAGCACCCAAAGACAAAAAAGTTTTACTTCGAGCACCTAGCATAAAAAATCCATGTGCAATCCACCCAAAATCCGATTGTTGCAAATCCTTGCCCG
Source organism: Acacia acuminata (assembly GCA_019022655.1). NCBI lineage: Eukaryota > Viridiplantae > Streptophyta > Magnoliopsida > Fabales > Fabaceae > Acacia > Acacia acuminata. The sequence continues at coordinate 1,572,688 of JAFJYI010000180.1, read as the reverse complement.
GACCCCTAACCATATGCATTGGGGTTAGAAATAGAGAATGCAATAAAAAAATCACAAATTATTAAATTGTCCTTAATCAAGCCTCTTAGGTTATCTTTTTTTTTTTAAATAATTTTTTAACAAGTCCCATATTCATATAATCAATAGATCATTTAATTAACAAATATATCATCAAGTTGCCGAATCTATATTATTAAGTATCAACATTGATATCCATTCAGCTCTTTTTATAAAAATAAAATTAAACTCATTTCATTTCATTCATGATATAATAGATTTTTTTCGATTTTTTAAATTTTATTAACATTAAATGAATTTTTTAACTCACATAAATTTCTTCTAAAATAAAAATAAGTCATATTTGTTTAACATATATAATAAATTATAAAACACTTTGAGTTTTATTTAAATCATATAATTATATTTTTAATTAAAAATTTGTTTATTTTAGCAAATTATAATTTTGACAAAATTGAAGAATGAGTAATTTTTGTCCATAAATATTTATACAAGTAGTTTTGAATAATGACAAATGAGAAAATTTTTATTTAATTTAATGAACTTTAATTAGAATTTTATCTTTGGCGCTCCGGAGTAAAACTTTTTTATGTTTGGCGCTCCTGAAGTAAAAGTTTGTTGGTCAATTTGCACCTTAAATAACGAACATTAACTTTTTCTAATGACATTATGCTTACTTTACATTTTTAAAAGTTTTTTGGTAGTTTTGATCCACTTAAAAGTTATTTGTGCTGGGCGCTCTTGAGGTAAAAGTTCGTTGGCCAATTTGTTTCTTAACCCTTTTTTTTTTATTACATATTTAAGGTATTTGGATCTCTTCTAAGACTACAACATTCTCTTCTAAAGATATCTTTACTAGAGATAGTAACTCTTCAGGAGATGACTCTTCTAGAGCTAGTAACTTTTCTTAATTATCCTCTACTTAATCATTTATATTTTTAGCTCCTTTTCTTTTTGGAGTATTTTTATCTTTGGAACCGATGGGCTACCACGCTATAGGCGTGCTTTAAATTTATTTATAATAGGTTGTCTATCAGAGACATCAATAGGAGCATTAGTAGGGGGATATGTGACTTTGTCATTTTCTTTGGGTCATAAATGCTTCGGCATTCAATTAACTAAATTCTGCAAATTAATTATCTTTTGAACTTCTATTTCACATTGTTTTGTACTAGGATCAAAATGAGCGAATAATATTTAATTCCGGCTAATTTATTTACCCAACTGCTTATTTCTTCCCCTAATGTTGAGAAAACAATGTCAAATAACAAATGACTAATCATACCATATAAGTCTCCTAAATCCATTTGTTTCCTTTAGAAACATCATTTTATTTCATTTAGAGACAAACAAAAAGAAGGAGGTCTTTACACATTTACCTCATCTTTCTTTCTATATCCATCTATGTGCATTGTGGTCCACCTTCAAAACTTTTTAAGATGGAATTGTTTTGGCTCCTGACCAAAAGCTAATTTTATTGGGAGAATTTTGTTGGCTTTTATAAATGTTGCAATATATAAGATCAAATAAACCAACATAGAAATTTTTTCTCATTAGCATTTATCTAGCTATTTATGAATGCTTTAATGCATGATTTCTCGATCGTATAATCTGGAAATAGTGCACTTAATTTATTCAAACATTATTGCAAACTTCAGGTTACAATTACAAACATCAGATTGCAAGCTAATAGTCTCACATATGCAATCAACTTATAGATGAATCTTTCAAATTTATATGGTTTACATGTTATTTCAATAGGCCCATATAATAATGTTTGATATATTTCCAAAAATACTGATATCCATGTGATCAATGAGAACAAGTAACACATAATTTTTAAATAATATGTTGCTTATTTATGAAAAATCTTATGGTTCTTCAATGGATGTCAATGCATAATCTTATTATATATATATGATGATTAAACAAGTCATGCCAACAATGAATTTGTTTGAATCAGTAAACTTCTAGTTTACTGTAACATATCTCAACCAATCATAAACTTTTCAATTTTCATAAAATTATGATTTAAATCATAATCTAACATCCATTTTGGGAGATCTATTAGACTTTATGTGAGAAGTATATAACTTTTTAAAAAATTAGCTCACACTTGTATTCTAACTCACACTTGTTTTCTAACAATTTCCCCCTCAAGTGTGAGTCATATAAATATACTTTCTTTATATCTATATTTCATAATCACTTTCAAACCTTTTAAAGCTCGAAAGGAAAATCTATGTTAGTTCTTCAAGAACTACAATATAATATTACATCACTAGATAATCTCATTACGCAATAATAATATACTTCAATTATATGCAAAATATATACAGTCCACCACATATGAAGATATTTATAATCAAAATAACTTAGACTCACACAGATTAAGGATCACACATATGGAAATTCTCTAGCAGAACATTCTCATGGCAACAAATTTATGAGATGTGATTACAATAGATGTAAATAATAATAATTTTTAATAACAATTAAATTAAACATCATAGTACCTTCTTGGCTTATTCTTTCTTCCTTTTGGCTTTAAAATAAATTTAGACATATTTTTCAGCAGCTCTTTGCCTTTTTAATATCTCACTGGCAGCATTGACAAACATTTGATTTGCATTAGCAAACTTCTAGTTTGCATTTACAATCACTTGTATTATTATTTGTAAATTTTCTATATGATATCCAATTCTGCAAATATCTTTGAAACTCAATAAGTTTCTTGGAAAAAATGAATTATTAATGCATAATTTTGATCCTTCAGGTAATAAAATATTAGCTCTTCCAGAGCCTTCAATCAAATTTATACTACCATATATAGTCTGAAGATTAGCCTCTTGCATTATAGTTAGGCAAAATATGCTAATCAGTCTTCAGGATTATTAGCCTTTAGACTTATTACCCTTGAGTGGCATAATTCTCTGTAAGTTGTCTTTAGGACAATACTTTTCTAAGGCTATCAAAACCTTTGTATCATACAATATTTAAAGCATAAGACTTCAAGGTCTTAATATTAATGACAATCAAATGTCACTTCCTTGTCCACCATTCATTTCTGGATGTGAACAAGCTCATATACCTCTTTCGTGGGAATAGAAGACTAAAGGGCCAAATATCTCATAAGTATCAATCACTATATGTAATAGTAAATTACTATGCAATCACGTTTCAGTTATTGTGCAGAATAGTAAATCACTGTATACAATAGTGAATTTCAGTTACCATGCAAAATAGTAAATCATATGAAATATTTAAAGATCCTATATAAGATATCAAAACCTTATAAACTATAAAATAATGGGGATGATGAGCAAAATATCATAATATCATGAATTTTCAACATATTGCTTAATAGTTTCCCTTTTGTGATTATTTTTAATAATATTTCTCCACTTCATGTGGAAATTTAAACCAATATGATTACAATCCTGACTACACACAAAAATTATAGTCACGTTTACACTTATCCATGACCATAATTAATTTTTTCATTACTTCATTTACTTTTGAGAATGGAACCAAGCTTGTTGGACGAGATTCATGATTCTTTTAACAAAAACTCATTGTTTTGTTTGGCCACATGAGGTTAGAAAATTAATTCACTATATTTCTTAAAACCTCTTTCACAATATTGTTACTGCAAAAACAAATTAGATACACTCATTTATAATAAACTTTTGAAAGAATAATCATCTTCTAATGGTCATACATTTCTTTTGTTCCAAAAAATAAAAGGGTATTTTAATGCAAAATATTCAATTTTAAAGCCTTCATACCTAATGACATACAAAAATATGAATCAAGACTTATCTCATAGCTTCAGGCCAAATTTGTCTGTTAACTTCATACCAATTTTTTTTTCATGAAAAATTAAATTAATATGGCTTCCAAATGCGTTTATCTTCGGATAAACAAATATTATATATATATCTTCCGAGCATTTATCATAAGGATAAAAAAAATTATATATATGACTTTTGATCATATAATCTTAATAAAGAAATATAAAATAATATAAATAGATATGACCTACATATATTTATACACATCCTGTAACACACCTCCTTCATCATTTTCCCCCCTTATATATGTGGGGCCCACATGCATATTAATAAAGAATATAATATAAAATGTTGGGACCCACATGTATATTTATTTCAAGATTCTATCCACAATAAATGATAGAGGGATAATAAAGGAAATATATATAATATACATAAATAATAATTGTAACATCCTAGGCGCTCGCTTTTGGATATTATCCGCTTTGGCACATCAGGCCTCACAGTTTTGTTTGCCCATCAAAACACGTCCGCAAAGGAAGGGTCTCCACACCCTTATAAGGCAATATAGATTCAAACCATACATCAATATAAATTCAAACGACAAACCAACATCTTGTATTTAAAAATAAGAATTCCATCATTCTTCATTATTCAAAATAATTCACAAAATAAATTCTAATGACCTCTCCAACATCTCATTCTAAATAAAATTCACAAATCAATAATAATCACATAGCGAGGCACAAAATAATTTCCAACAAACAATTATTATAATTTCAAAGAAAATAAATCATTTTTAAAAGTCAATTGTGAAGTCCCACATCAACAGAGGAACGAACCATGCCTTATAATGGTGTGGAGACCTTTCCCTTGTGGACGCGTTTTGATGGGCTAAGCCCCGTCGAAAACAAAACCGTGAGGCCTTGTGTGCCAAAGCGGACAATATCTACAAGCGAGTTCCTGAGATGTTACAATTGGTATCAGAGCTAGAGCTCGAGTCGTTGTGCCAACGAGGACGCTGGGCTTGGGCCCTAAGGGGGTGGATTGTGAAGTCCCATATCTACGAGGAAGGCGAACGAAGCACACCTTATAAACGAAGCACACCTTATAACGAAGCACACCTTGTGGACGAGTTTTGATGGGCCAGGCTCTGTCGAAAACAAAACCGTACGACCTTGTGTGCCAAAGCAAACAATATCCACAAATGAGCGCTTGAGATGTTATAATAATAAATTCATAAATACAATAGATAATCCATAAATAATGATATTACAACGAAAATTCAAGCCATTTAGTTTTAATAGCTTCAGGCCTTTGATCTTCAGGATAGATAAAAAATAAATATATGTTTCTAGCTATCCAATAAAATAAAAGATCAAAAAAGTATATGATTTTGGGTCATATAGTAAGGAATCAAATGTCTAGCCATTTTGTAACACACACACACACATATATGTATATGTATATACACGTATATACATATACATATATATATGTGTGTGTGTGTGTGTTTGTGTGTGTGTGACTTTTGGCCATATAATATAAAAATAGAAATCAAAGGAATATGACTTCTGACCATATTATATTAAAATAATAAATCAAAATGTATATGACTTCTGGTCATAAAATCTCAAAGCAGGAATAAAAGGATTATGGCACCTGGCCATGTAATAGGCAATCGAGCAATATGACTTTTGGTCATATAATTTCAGAATATGAAATTAGAGGTGTATGACTTCTGGCCATACTAAAAAAACAATATCAATAATATAAAATAACCCGTAAAGGAGATCAAAATAAGATATGAAACAGCAATAATCTCCAATCTTAGCCATGGAACTCGATGTATAAAACAATCGGTAAAAGTATCTCTTTAATTCCATATAATGACTCAGATTATCTAAGATAGATAAAATAAACATATAATTAAATAATGTAAATAAATCATTAAAAAAAGGATCATACCTTCTTTAGAGCCCTCGTGCTGACGTGTTATAAAAAAAAGATATAAAAGAAGTAAAAGATAAAAAACAAGTGCAAGAGAGATTCAAGAGAGAGAAATTCACATTCAGTTTCTTCGGTGTACATTTATATGAGGAAGGGGAATATTTATTATGGTTGGAGAGTAGAAAAGTTTTATATAGTTTCTACCCACTATAGTGCCACCTACTCACTCCCCACCATAAACATAGTGGGCAACTTTAATACCCATAATGGGTTATCCATATAATTTAATGGGAAAAGTATTTCTCATGTCATCAAGATAGAGTTATCTCCAAATGACCCCAAAATACGTCGTTTTGAATTAATGAAGGGTTTGTTAGTAATTTTAGATGAATTAATGAATGGTGTTTCAAAGAAAATGTATATGATTAAAAAATAAACAAAATTACAGAAATATCTTTCATTAATTCAAAACAACATAGTTTTGGAGTCACTTTGGAGATAACTCTATCTCCAGTGACTGGAGAAATCCTTTACCCTAATTTAATATATCCATAACAAAACTAACTTACAATGGGATTCTCTTTTTCCACTTTTATAACCACATAGTCATTTTTATTAAAAAAAAAAGTTAAATACCCTTCTGAGTCCCAAAAAAACACGACCCTATTTTCGTCCCTCAAACAATGAAAACCCCATTTTAGTTATTGAAAAGGACGAATAAAGGTTGATTGGTGAACATTTTAGGTCCCTCAAAAATTTCCAAAAATCCCTTTATAGTCTATAAAAATGTCCAATTTTAGTCCTAAAGACGAAAATGGGATCCGTTTTTTTAAGGGACTAAAGGGTATTTACTCTTAAAAAAAAACACACACACATGCACTTTTTAAAGTCGTCAGTTTTTTTTTTTTAATCAACGTAAAAGCTGTGCAAAAAATTCGTCACCTATATTTACGAGAAAGGATTCCATCGAAAATTTGAGAATTTTTCTCCATCGGAGCTGTTGCTGAATCCCACTCGGTCGCACTGATATTCCCCCGACGCTTCTTAAGTCAGAAGTCAGAACTCCGATCCCTAACCTGCTCAGAATTATCTTTGATCGCCTAATATAGTTTCAACATCTCGTTGTAATGGCTCAAGAGTCAGTTTCGGAAACCCCAGATGCATCGTCATCTTGTACTGTTCAATCCCAGCCAGATCCGCCTTTTTCTGGAAGCGTTTCTTCCAGCCGACTCAACGCGCAGGCACCTGAATTTGTGCCTACTCGACCTACTTCACGGACCGATCGACAACAATCTAGGCTCGTTGTTCCACCACCTCCTCCTCCCCCGCCCCCAGGTATGGTACATGTTTACCCACCGACTCCAACTTCGCCCTTCCACATACCCATTCGACCTCATATGCCAGTGGGCAGTCACGTCGTCCCTGTTCAGAGTCACCACCACCGTCTTTCCCATCAGCATCCGGTTCATTATCATCCTCATCAGCATCAGTACTATGTTAGCACTGGTGGAGGGGAATCGGGGGACCAAGACCCTGGCTTGCAGTCAGTTCAGAAGTCCCAAGTTGAGCCGGATCATACTCCTTTCAAGAATAAACTGTCTGAAGAAGCTACTCAGAAGATTTTGAATCAGGTGACTTCCGTGTTTATCTTTCAACTTTTCGCATCGATATTGGATACTTATCCTTGAATGAATCGACATTGGGATTGCTCCTGAACCTATGCTTTCCACGCAAGTGTCTATGCTTTCTACACGTGTCATAGGTGTTAGGACATTGGTTTTTCTGCATATGTATTATTTCAGGAAAGGATGTTGAGAATTATTAATAAGTATGCATAATTTATATGTTTATGAAAATATATTTATTTATAACGTGCTTTTCTTGAAATTAAGCCATCATAGCTCCACTACGTTTTTGCTCAGATGTTTATATATTATTATATTTGTAGGTAGAATATTACTTCAGTGATTTAAATTTAGCTACAACTGATCATTTGATGCGGTTCATCAACAAAGATCCTGAAGGTTATGGTAAGATCCTTTTTTTATTATTATTATTATATATATATACACATACTTTTATTGGTTTTCTCCTCATGTAATTAATTAGAGGGGCTGACTATTTCATGCTACTTCCTCCACAACCTTCCTTCTGTCCACGTTTCAGGGGAGGGAATGGTATGATGAAATTTTGATCTGGACTCTGAAGTTCATCAAGTTCTACAATTTGATATATTGATTCTTGTTTTTGAGTTGGATTTAGTTTTTTGAGGGCTGCTATTTTGTATGCTCTCTATTCTCTAATGCTTTTCCTTAATCATGTAGTGCCTATATCTGTCGTTGCATCATTTAAGAAAATTAAGGCTCTTATAAGTAGTCACTCCCAGCTTGCAACTGTTTTGAGGAACTCATCAAAACTTGTAAGTTTCTTGAATTTCTTACTTTGTGAATTTCATAAGTCTATGGATATTGTTTTTAATGCAGACTGTATTTGAATTCTCCAGGTAGTTAATGAAGATGGAAAAAAAGTCAGACGCCTGCATCCCTTGACGGAGTCTGACATAGAAGAGTTACAAGTGATTTTCTTCTCTTCTCTTATTTCCTTTTACCTGTTTATCATTTGTTTTTCTTCCTATTGTTACACTTGTGATGTATTATTGTTGTTAATGATGGTAGCATTTAGTTCTACTTTTTCTCCTTCGTTCTTCATCGAATAACTTCCTTCTTTTCTGTAGTCCCGCATTGTTGTAGCTGAGAACTTACCTGAGGATCATTGCCACCAGAATCTTGTCAAGGTTTTCTCTGCTGTGGGGAGGTATTGGTGTAGCTTCTATTCGTGTTTGCTTTGAAGTGGACCCTGCTTTTTCAATTGAACATTTGTAGTAAAAGGATTCAAAACCTTGAATTCTAGTTATCATTTGTGTTAATTGGCAGCGTGAATACTATTCGGACTTGCCCACCTCAATCCTCAAATGGTGGAGCTTCTTCTGCATCAAGACTGGCAAAAGTTGATGGCATGCCTCTGTCTAACAAGGTACACATAACATGAATACACGAATTAGCAGTTCACTTGCGAGGCATGCATAGGTACAATTTGTTTGTTTTTTATTGCTTTTTGATGTGTAGGCTTTAAAACATGAACTTGAAGATTTGCTTATAGTTTCAACAGTTAAATATAACCCTCTGGGTGTGAATAATTGAATAGAACTCTGATTGTCAATTGTTTTCTTGATTATTTTGTCTGAGTTCCACATAATGATTTCATGCTATTTCATATATCACGTGCCGTTGAGTGTTTATGTAAGGGGCTGCACGCTAAGAGATGGATCATCCAGCTCATGATTCAGAATTAACCCATGGAAATGTTAATTGATGTTTTCTGTCTTGGTCCTATGAACTTGGCCTCGCATCTATTGGAAGTTAGGGCTGTTTTGCTTTTGCTGTTTTGGCCATATCAATTTAAATATGTCTCCTTTTTCTTTGTATTGATGTTAGTCTCCCCATGATTTATTGTGTTTTCTATCAGTTCTTTAATGAAATACATACTCACCTGACACCTAGAATTACTAGAAATTTATATAATGTCAGAAATGCACATATACTTATCAGCGGCATAATTGGACATTCAAACGATGAGATTCTAATATAGCTATTTCTGAAGAGAGGATAATTCAATGAATCTAATATAGCTATTCTGTGCCAGTTGCATGCATTTGTCGAATATGAATCTGTTGAGCTAGCTGAGAGAGCAGTAAGTACTCATACTTTAGTTGACTGGCTATCGTTTTGGCATATTTTACTTAAGATGCCAAATATAACCATGTAGTAATACGATTGATAACGATTGGCAGGTTGCTGAGCTGAATGATGAGAGGAATTGGCGGAGTGGCCTCCGGGTTCGTCTAATGCTTAGATGCCTGGTATGGGTCCTTGCTTTAGTTTGTTCCTTATACTATGCAGATTTTCTTACCACTAATAAAATTTGGCTTTTAGCAGAAGATGAAACTGGTGGCAGTTCAGTAGTTGTAATTCATACATCTTGACATTAAAAAGTCATAGTTTAGTGTAATTATTTTGTTAAACTGAGGAAATGAGAGAGGAAAATATCCCCCCTAGTGTTCTTGCAATCTAATGTGAGAAAATGAAACTGGGAAGCAATGTATTGAGCCTAGTAGGAATATGTTATCAAAATGGACGAGTGTCCTATTGAGTTCAGCTACTCACTATTCTAGATAGATGCTTTATGGAGTCACTAAATTATAGCAGTAGCCAGTAGAGTGGCTAGAGGCTTTGTAGGGGCCAACACTCCCTGTCCTCTAGCCACTATACATCCCGCTTAGTACGATGGTCATGCACTTATGCCATCCCCAACTCATCAGCCCCATGATGAGTGTGGAGCGTCAAGGCCATCTTAACTCTAGGTCAGTGATGCACCCATAAGTAGGCAAGGTATGCATATGGATTGGATGTTGGCTTTGCAACTTGGAGTTTCACTGATCAGTCATGCTATTTTCCCGCTCAATCCTTCATCTTTCCCATATATTACAACCTAAGACATCCATAATGCAGTGGGGTAGCACCACATTGGTTGTCCTCAGAGAGTTCTTTGGTGTTTGCATGATAATGATCTATTTGATTTAGGGTGAGGATGTGGATATGGTGGGATAGGAGCTCGGTCTCTACAGCTTACGAATTTTCACTTCATGGATTTTGTTATTTCTGTTCTATACAATTAGTCATGTAATTGCTACATTGTGATTTTTAAATTTACAATTTTTTTTGTTAATCTTTCCCTTTCCTGATTTATCTTCTAAGTAACATTTGAACAATGAAAAATAACGATTCATTTATTCAATCCCCTGCAAATCTATCTAATAGAACCTAAAGGGACATGCGATCCTTTAGATAGATTTTATATCTAGGGGAATATGAGGTCCAAAATGGTTGTAATGTAGAATGGTAGTAAAACATTGCGTGATACATTATTTTTTTGTAAATTTAGTTGGCCTCACTTTACATTTAATGTTCTTTTGTAATGGTGAATAATTAAACTTTTTTAAGGGTTCATTGTCCTTTTAGTAATTATCTTTTTATTTTTTAATTGATTTATCTAATTATAAAGCCGTTCAATGGGGTTATGGTTCATCACCATCAAGGATTATTTTGGGATATTTATAATAAATTTTGGCCTTTTGAATTGCTAAGAGCTGTTTTTTCTTATAGAATTTGAATTAACCTAATTTTGGCCTTTTGAATTGCTAAGAGCCGTTTTTTCTTATATAATTTGAATTAATCTGTTATTATGTGTCATCTATTGGGCTCTATATAAAATCCTTAGTAATTGGGGTTATTTAATGTTTGATTGATTATTAGTGAAGTTCATACGGCTTGTTGGTCATCTCCCTCTTTTCCTTCTATATCTGTTTAAATCTCTTTCCTATATTTTGCTTCCCCCCCCCCCCCCCCCCAAAAAAAAAAAAAAAAAAAAAAAAAAAAAAAGGAAATTTTTTTTTGCTACATGATAGATTCTGGATTTTAAGACAAAAGAAGGGAGGGAAGAACAGAGAAAGAAGAATGAAAGAGAGGAAGAGAGAAGGAAAGAAATCTTGAATCGCTATTTGAAATTCTAGAGGAAAGGAGAGTTTCAAGAAACTAAAATTTTTCATTCATATCTCAGGACTAATACATGAAACATATAAATAGGCTAATAGGATAAGACATAAAATAACTGAAGTCAACCTCCCATGTAACTGATAATAACTAATACTATAATAAACTCTGAATATTTTAACACATGTAGTAACTTCTATCCATTCATAGATTTCCACATGGAATCCTATCACTACACCTCTTTCCTTTTCTCTACTGCCGGTCACTTTATTTTATCGAAAAGGAATGTACAGAGTTCTGTATATACAATCTCCTAGCCACCTATGATTCCCATGAAAATAGGGATACTTATTTACTAAAAATAAAATAACATAATTAGAGAAATAACCCAAATAAATAATGGCAGTAATTAATGGAAAAACTAGTAAAATAAACTGCTGTTGAAACTAATTAAATCATAAGGATATTTATTCACTAAAAATAAAATAAAATAAAATAATATGTATATGGTATGATTTTATAATTTTCTGTTTGATCTTCTAACATCTTGGTTAATCATGTATAAATCATTTGGTGCACATAATGGAAAGGAAAATAGTCCGAAAAAGTGATTTTGTGGATGAAAATGGAAAGGTAATGAACGGTAATTTTGGAAGAAGTCTTCATGATTCCCAGAAATATTGTCACTTTGTCAGTGATCAAATATTTATAGACCGATTCCAGTGATGTGATTCTTGCAATGAAATGTTTGTCTTTTTAGCAAATGTCCCTCATGAGATTGTGAGTTTTTCAAATGAATAATTTCGGCAGTCAGATCTTGCTGTTGCATTGCAGGAGTCTTTATAATGTTTCTTCAGGAATTCTCCTGGCTACTGCATGCTGGTGCTGGCAAAAAGAGATAGACTTGTAATGTATCTTATATGATTATGCTACTTATATGCTCTTTTTTGTTTTTATCAAGTCGAAACCTGCACAAGTGCGTGGAAAGAAGGGACTGGAAGTTGAGGTGGAATGTGAGCAGGATTATACTTCTGTGCCTGAGCAACAGGCTAACGAGAAACTACTGGAGGACTCTTACTTGGCTGATTCTAAGCTGCATGAACCTGTCGTAAGTTCTCACATATATTGATATCTTATTTTATGCAACGTAAAAAAGCAGCAGATAGTAACACATATATTGATATCTTATTTTATGCAACGTAAAAAAGCAGCAGATAGTAACACATATATTGATATCTTATTTTGTGCAACATAAAAAGCAGTAGATAGTAACAAGAATTCTGTATTCATCATAAAATAATCAAGAATCTTGAATGCCATCACTATTTGGCTAAAGAAAGGAGCAATCTTTAGCAGCTACAACAAGCCTTATCCCCCTAGATAGGGTGGGCTAGATGAATTATACGACGCCATTGTCCTCTATCAACAACTAAATCTTCAGATAGATTGTTAACCAAAACATCTAGTTCAATGACTTTATTGCTTTCTCATCACAAATAACTCCAATAGTGATATCACCAAGAACAAAAATCAGGGATAACTCATTCACAGGAAATGACAATTCGATAGTACATCGTGTATATACTCTGCCTAGCCATGTCATTGGTGCTATTCTGTCTCTTCTAACTAACTCCTAGTCCTAGGGTGAATATGCAATTTTATCATAGTTATTTACTATAAAGCCTTGCTAGATAATAACATATATATCAATACCCCCCCCCCCCAAAAAAAAAAAAAAAAAAAAAAAAAAAGAAGAGAATCCTCGTCCACAAGGATTTCATTTGTAGGAAGCATGGTAGTGGTAAAATTAGGGAATTGGTGTTGAATGGCTAATAGATGTTCCCATGTGGCATCTTCAGGTTGAGCTAATTTCCACTTAGTCAAAACTTGAGTAATAGGGAGGTTGTGGCGTTGGACAATTTTGCGCGACCCAAGATAGGTTCAGGTTCCAAAGCAAAGTAGCCTTGTGCATCTACTAGTGGTAAGGACTGAGTAAGGGTAGCCGAAAGTCTCACATGTTGTCTTAAGAGGGAGACATGGAAGACTGGATGAACTCTAGTGTTTTGAGGCAATTCCAGCTCATAAGCAACAACACCCACTTTCTTTAAAATTTTAAAAGGCCCAAAATATCGAGCAACAAGCTTGTGGAGGGAATAATTATTCAACAAATTCCTCTTAAAAGGATGCAGCTTAAGGCAAATCATATAACCAATAGCAAAGTAGCGGCTAGAGCGATGTTTATTGGCTTGTTGTATCATTCGGTGTTAAGCTTTCAACAAATGCTGCTTTAAAAATTGCAGAACTAGTTCCCAGGATAAACAATTCTTATCGACCAAATCACTGGGTGAAGAATCTCCAGCTATGTAAGGAAGATGAATTGGAGGAGGAACACATTACACTGCCTCAAAAAGAGTCATACTAATGGCTGAATGATAAGTGGTATTGTACCATAATTCAGCTAAAGATAACCACTTAACCCATTGCTTAGGAAAATCCCTGGTCATGCAACGAGGTAGCACTCCAAACAACGATTGAGAACTTCGGTTTGACCATTTGTTTGAGGATGATAGACGAACAAGTAATGATGTTTAACCTCGTACTTCCAAAATTTTCCACAAAAAATCGGATCCCTATCCGTAACAATCAACTTAGGAAACCATGCAATTTAACTAAATTATCCATAAACACGTGAGCTATATCCACAGTCGTAAAGGGGTGTCTAAGAGCTATAAAATGAGCAGCCTTAGAGAATAGATCGACCACTACGAGAATAGTAGTTTTAGAGTAAGGTGGTGGGAGGCTACTAATAAAATCCATAGACAGTTCAGACCAAACATGTTCAAGGATAGGGAGAGGCTGAAGAAGTCCATGAGATGCTATCAACTAATATTTGAAACGTTGGCAAGTAGTGCATCCGCTCACAAAATTACGCACATCTTTGTCCATATCCTTCTAATAGAAAAAGAAGCAATGCGTTTGAAAGTAGAATGAGTACTCGAGTGTCTACCAATGCCATCAGCATGGAAAAAGGTGAGTAAATCTCGGCAAAGACATTGATCAGTTGCCACAACTAATTGCCTTTCCGCTTGAGCAATTGGTGCTGTCAAGTAAACTTTGAATGAGAAGTTGGATCAAGCTCCAAGTTCTTAATTAAGGTTTTTAAAGGCTCATTAGTCAACCAAGAATCACAAACTCAATCGTAGAGAGGAGAAATAGGGACCAATAATGCAAAACAAGTCTCCCTTGGAGGCCGAGATAGAGCATCTGCCACAATTTTATTGCTACCTTTCCGATACACAACTTCAGAATGAAGTCCCCACAATTTATGTAACCATTTAAACTGATCTTGACTTAAGTCTCGCTGTCCAAATAAATGTTTCAAAGGTAGATGGTCAGTTTTGATAATAAATTTTTTACCCCCTAAATAACATCACCATTGTTTGATAGCAAATAGAATTGCAAGAACTTTCCTTTCATGTTGAGAACTTGAGAGATAAAATATTATTCTTAATCTCTTAATCTAAAAGAATACATATAGGTCTTTATATTGGCAAACCTAAAGCTAACCCTAGAATCTCATAGAATCTAATCAAATCAAAATCAATCAAATATAATAGGAAATATCCTAAGATATAATATACCTATATCTAATCATAATAGATGCATAATATTCTCACAATATGTAGACAAGAATTTCTTCGATGGGGCAAGAGATTTACTAGCATAAGCCAAGGGATGGCCATTTTGAGACAAGACATCACCTAAACCAGAACTAGAAGCATCGGTTTCAATGACAAATGTATCACTGAAATTAGGTAAAGCTAATACCAGGGGAGACATTATTGCTTCTTTAAGAGAAATGAAAGCTGCAGTGGCCTCGGAATTCCAATTAAACCGTTCATTCTTTTTCAAGAGATCAGTTAATGGTCGACTAGTAGATCCGTAGTGTCGAATAAATCAGCAATAGTACCCAGTGAGGCCAAGGAATCCATGCAACTCTGAGAGAGAAGGGATTGGCTAAAAAGCAATAGCCTCCAATTTTCGAGGATCTGCTTGCACCCCTTGGGCAAGAGATAAGGTGACCCAAATAATCGAGTTTAGTAGTAGCAAAAACACATTTAGAAGAGTTGTTTTGAAATTTTGTAAATGAGAAGGCCAATACTTGCTATATACCAAGATGTCATCAATAACACCAATAGAAACTTACACAAATAAGACTTAAAAACAGAGTTCATAAGTCCTTGGAAGGTAGCCGGTGCATTAGTTAATCCAAACGGCATTACCATAAATTCTTACAACCCCTCATGAGTTCAAAAAGCCATTTTAGGAATATCATCTTCTTTCACTTGAATTTGATGGTATCCAGCCTAGATCAATTTTGGAAAAGAAAGTACACCTGTTAATTCATCTAATAATTCTTCAATAACAGGAATAGAGAACTTTTTCAACTTTTTCTTTATAATAGTCTCTTTGAGCTTGTGATAATCAACACAATCTCCATGTACCCTCTTTCTTTTGTACTAGTACCATAGGGCAGCAAAGTCACTCGAGCTTTCAAGAATAATGCCATTGTGAAGCATTTATTGAACCTCATTTTCAATCTCTATTTTATGTACAGGGCCGTAGCGATAAGGTCGACAACTGATGGGTGTGTTATCTTTGAGAGGAATTGAATGATCAAATGTCCTATATGGGGGTAGCTCTATATGTTCCTTAAGAACATCAACAAAATTATCCGAGTGTCTATAACTCCAAGTTGTTACTTTTGTGAAACAGTAGAATCTGCATCGAGTGTCACTTGTAATTGAGAAGGCATGTGAATGAGGTATAACTCATTAGCCACTTCTGAATAGAATAGGCTTGTTTGGGATATTGGTGGGCAATCAGACTTGTGGAAAAGTCCGATTGGGTAAAAGTCCGATCGGGTAAAAGTCAGATTGTGAAACGTGATTTAATTTTGGATTGGTGGTTGATAAGTAGCTTTTGTGAAATAACTTGTTTCGAATGACTTATGGATAATTGACTTTTGAGATAATTATAAGAGAAAAAAACCATAAGCTCCTCCCATAAGCCAGGAAATGGAGCTTTTCATAAGCTCCTCCCATAAGCCATAAGCTCGATTTGCCACCGTTTTCATCCAAACGAAAAAAGAAGAAAAACCCATAAGCCTGATTGAAATAGTAAATGAGCCCATAAGCTCCTCCAATAAGCCATGCCAAACATGCCCATTGTGTTCCAGAATTCAACCCTCTTAATTCAATGGAGTAACCATTAATTTTAAACTCAAAAGCCTGTGAATCCATGTCCATAGGAAAACGACCTAAGGTCTTAGGCCAATCAATACCCCAAGATGGCATCAACGCCTCCTATATTCATGACCAAGAAGTTAGAGTAGAAAATCGAACCCCCCATTTCCCAATTTAGATTAGGACAGTATTTAGTGATACACACCTGACGATTATCAGACGAATGGGATCTTGTTCATGTATTTTCAGCTTGAGCCGTTTAACTACCGATGCATCAATTATGTTGTGAGTGCTACCAATATCCATAGGAATGATAAGTTGCTGATTCTTGATACGTGATACGAGCTTCAATGTTGAAGTATTAACACGACCCTCAATCGCGTTAATATTGCCATCAGCTTCTCCTTGAGGATCTCCTAACACATCTCCAAAATGCTTATCATCTTCATTGATTACTAGTGTGTAAACATGGGAATGCTTACATCAGTGAGTGGAGGGGTATTTTTTAGGGCACCAATAACATAACCCTAATTTGCTCCAGTCATCTATTTCACGTTTTGAAAGTTGTCGAGTAGGTTTTGAGATCAACCCCGAAGATGGTGCTGACAATGGAACCTGAACCCGATCCAGAGAAGGGCATAGAGAAGTTAGACCAGTATAGGCCGGCCTTAGAGGTCACTACTGGAGAAAATTTGGTACCATAATCCATTGAACGACCATAGGATTCGATCGACGTTAACGAAACCTAAGGATCACAACCTGGTGCATTTTCTTGTAGGGTACGAATTGTAGCTTCTTGCAACCTGGCAGAGCAAGTTGTGTTGGCTAACAACGGAGGAGAAAAATAAAGGACAAATTGGCGAATGTCTGGCCAAAGACCTCCGATAAACAGATTCACCGCAACAATTTTGAGAATGTCCACCTCAAAAAGTAGCTCATCAAACTGCAGTTCATAATTGGCGACAAGGCCATCGCCTTGTTGAAGTTTCTTCAAAGCAAAGGATGCTCACGTTCATCAGTGAGTTTGTCTTCCATTTGCTTGAAATAATCATCCCAGCAGACCTCAGCAAATGAGTGATGGCGCATGAATGTCTAGTGCCACCTAAGAGCATGGCTCTCTAAATGAATATTGAGTAGATGAATGTGGTGCTCCAGTAGAGTACCATCTACCTCAAAAAATTGTCGGCAATGCCGATCCACAAAAATTAGATCCATCAAACCTCAGAAATTCCACGAGGCTTTGTTTTGTGGGAATAAAGTAAGAATAGGATTGTTGTTGTTGCAGTTCGTGAAAATATCCAAAAAGAGGGATACAAGAGGAAATGATGGAACTATACCCACTTTCTTGACTCCCATTAGTTGTGATGGGTTGCTTTTCGGTGCTTTGGTTGGGTGGCGATGAGAATCTAGCATCCAACGCTTTCAGAAATTCCTCAAGCTAAGTAGCGGTTTGCTTGAGGTCAGAAATATCTTGAGAACTCTTCTCAAAATGATTGTGCAGAGTAGTTTATAGCATCTTGAGATGGTACTCCAGATCACCGATACAGTCTTGGGATCTTGTGTCCGGCGGTGGTGCCATGGCCAGATAAAGGAAAAGTCAGGGATAAGGGAATTGCAATTGGATAGTACATCATGTATATACTCTGCCTAGCAATCGAATATGCAATTTTATCATGGTTATTTACTATAAAGCCCTTGCTAGATAATAACATATAATAGCACTTCTTCACTTGAACCACCAAGTTTGTACTCTATGTAAAACGTCTTCAATTTCACCATCCTTGTGTATAATTGATCCTATATGTTTAAACTTTGTCACTTGTGAAATTATTTAATCTCCCATATTAACCTCTAAATCACTATTTACTTTTCTCCTGCCAAAATTGCATTGCATATATTCAGTCTTACTCATAGATGGAAATCTTTCAACTTCAATGCCCGTCTCCATAATTCAGTCATAAGACCTGTATCATCTGCAAAAAATATGTTCTTGAGGATTTCTTGTAGAGTTTAGTTAGAATGTCTGAAACCAGGTTAAATTAAGGCTTAAAAATGATCCTTGATATAGGCCAATCCTTATGGAAAAGTCTTGCGGTCTCACCTTTGGATTACTTAAACTAGTTGTTACTCCCTTATACATATTTTCTATGACTGATTTATGCAACATGCATATCTTTCTTTTTCAAGGCTTTTCAAAGTATATGTCTTGGTAAGCAATTGTAAGCTTTTTCCAAGTTAATGAAAACCAAGGTTATCGAACCTATATGGGCCTCTAAACCAGTTGTGGTTGTAAGTTGGCTAGAAGTTAACTCGGAGTCAAATTGGTCATAATTAAAGTAATATATTTTAATTATAAATATTTTAAATTAAATTCCTCAGACACTTTAGAACGTGTTGCACTCACTCAGTTTTCTTGTTAGCCAATTTATTTGCATTATTGCACGTGTATGGATTTAAAACAATCTCTTATGTTTAACCACCTCTTGTACATTCTTATTCCACTACCAGACTCTACATCTCTTCGTCCAAGACCTTTTGATTTTCCCGGATGTTAACATTTCCTTAAAAGATTTCTCTTGAAAATCTTTTGGTTCTTACCCTTTAACTGTCACTACATGACACTGGGTTTAAAACTTGTTGCGTTTTTGTTTTTTACTCTTAATAAGCACATCAAACGCACTAAGATTTCATTTGAGATTATTTAAAGCAACTTGATAAATTTTGTGATATGAATGCTTTTGTTTTAGTATCTAGTTTTGTAAGGTATCATTTGTTTTCTGGTTGTATCTGACATCTTATTTGGCAGGGGGAAGAACATAATTTTGAGAGAGAGAGTGGTCAGAGGAAGGGTCGTGGCCGGGGGCGGGCCAAGGGACGAAGCCGATCTCAATTTCACCAGTTTAGTCGTACCAATCACGTAGGAACTCCATCTTCAAATAATTCAGTTCCTGTCGAGCAAGTCGTAGCCAAGCAGCCTCCTGGACCGCGTATGCCAGATGGTACGAAAGGATTTTCAATGGGTCGAGGCAAGCCATTAGCTGCTGATATATTGTAATGCTGTGGAATTAGATTCAGGCTTGTAGTGGGTTCATGTTATTATGAATTAGAGGGTCAATGTTGCCGGGGGGATAGTTAGCATTGTCGTCTGTGGAGCAAAGCGGTGATTTTGCCCATATATATATAATTTTAAAAAACGTGTGGGAGCGGATTATAGTACAAGAGAGTAGAAGAAAGGGATTAAAGGGAAGCGAGTATAAACAATGGAGTTGACGGGGTAGATTTTTTGGTCAATATCGTATATGATCGTTTACAGTCATTTTAGTTTGTCTGGGTTTCAAAAATGGGGTTTTCGTCCTTTAAGCTTACTTTGTGCCTCTTTGGAGAAAATCAAAACCAAAACCTAGGATTTGCCAAAGTTTGCCAAATACCTCTAATTTGTTAGAAGCTATTCTGCATCAAAATCTAGGTTTTGTCGTAAGTTTCTCAAACACCATCATTTTTGTTCTAAAGCTATTTTGCATTAAAACCTAGATTTTGGAAAAAATATTATTATTATTATTATTTATTATTATTATTATTATTATTATTTAGTTTTCTCCTATGTTATTCATTATCAGTATTTTTTAGTACTCTTCAAGACATTGAAATATTTTTTTAAGATCAGTTATTACCCTAAAATATTTTTTAATATTCTAAAATAAATTTTCAAGATCATTAAATATTTTTTCAGTATTTCTTAAGTATTTTTTTAGCTCCCATGTATCCTGGAATATTTTTTCAAAATCAGTTATCACCTGGAAATATTTTTTTCATATCTTAAAATAAATTTTTCAGATCATGAAGTATTTTTTTTTAGTACTTACTCAATACAGTTCAAGTATTTTAATTTTGTATATAATTTGGTATTGATTATGAAATATAATGTTTATAATATTTAAAATAAAACATTATCTTTTATATGCAATGATACTGAAAAGCTAATATTCCTTTTGGTAAATTTGATTATGAAAAAGTTATTTTTAATAATATCCAAATATTATTATTTTTATTTAAAAATTATTTTCTAAAAATCATTCTCTAAAAATCATTTTTATCTCGTAAGTATTAAAAGCTAATTTTTCAAAAATTACATCCAAACAAGCTCTTAAACATTTATTCTTTATAATTTAAACATTTATTCTTTATAATTTCAAAGTGACTTGGTACCGTTAGTTAAGTTTATGTGGCACTAACACGATTAAATCTTAGTGTAAATACTCTTTTGTGTCCCCAAAAAAAACACGGACCCTATTTTCGTCCGCAGGGACTAAATGAGACATTTTTATGGACTAAAAAAGGGTTTTTGGAAATTTTCGAGGGACTAAAATGTTCACCAATCAATCTTTATTCGTCCTTTTCAATGACTAAAAAGGAGTTTCCGTTGTTTGAGGGACGAAAAAGGGGTCCGTGTTTTTTTCCAGGGATCCAGAAGGTATTTATTCTCTTAATCTTAACTTGTATTTTTAAAATCTGTAACGTAATGAAGAAAAAGAAAACATAAAACGCTAATCTTCTTCTACTTAACCGCGCTAGGTCTCTAGTGGCGGCGGAAGAGATCCAGGACAGAGAACCTATTCAAAGGAACCTAATTATTATCTGATATATATTAAAAAAAAGAAAAGAAAGAAAAAGAAAAAGAAAAGAAAAAGTAAACAAAACTGTAAATAGTATTACTGACTCTTGGGTTTTCAGTTGAGTAGATGTGGTGTTCGGCTGCTTTCTTTGCTTAGAAAGTAAATACTAATTGCAAACTCAACATTGAAGAAAAGAAATCAAATACTTATTGGTCAAATTCAAATTGAAGTTTCATTCAATGATTTTATTATGTCTTTGAATTTGTTTTGTTTTAAGATTCTGTCATTCCCTAATCATTCTTTTTTGATCTCTATCTCTGCCATCTTACTGATTCAATTCAAAGGCTACACGTATATATGCCTTTGGTTTATGCTAATCATCAACTCATCGTTGTAAGCCTTGGATTAATTTCAAGTTCCTTTATGAAATAATCCGAAGACGTTTTCCCCTTTGATAAACGATGTGATTATATGTTGGGAAGACTAAATGATAAACGATGTGATTATGATGGTAGAGAATGAAGAACTTAAAAATTGGGGAATTTGGGTGGCAACCTGAGCATCGTTAAGAACAAGGTATTTTATTTTATTTTTTTAAGTTATACAACAACTTCTAAAAACATAAGTTTATAATTTATTTTTCCACCTCAGCTTTTCTAGTCAACATCCACCTAAGGGTGTTAATTCTAACTCCAAATCCTTCTAAATCATTATAACTAACGGTTTGAAATTGAGTAAACTTGAGAGACCAAAATCACCTATTTGATACCGTAAACTATACCGATTTTTTTTATTCGGAAATACTTACTAATGAAAATGAATTCTCAATATTATTCTGGCCCTGGCTTTTTCGGGCATTTTATGTCAGATATATGATCGAATTCTTGTTGTGGAAATTATAGTCGCTGTATGGCTTTAAGGTGATATGGAAAAGACAGTATATGATGTTGGTTCAATTATAACAGCCAAATTCAAATATAAGGATGCATTGCAAGTTTCATCTCGTCGTCCTCGCACTTGCGTCAAGTACAACGTAAGTTATCTTACCTTGGTTGGGCGGGTGTCTGTAGCCATCTTTTCAGGTTCAGACGTTAGGCGTTGTGGCACATTCGGGTGTCCCTGGAATATGGAGTCCTGATAAGAAGAGAAGAGTAGCAGGTGTATTCAATTCACTAATCTAATTCGTACCATTACAGTTGGGTATTTATAATTAGGGTTAAGGAGTGAAAATAGACATGAGCTTTGTCTTGAGGAGCGCCCAACACCATATATTTTTTTCAGAAGCAAAAATACACATGAGCTTGTAAAATCAGAGCAAAAATACCATCATAGTTAAATTGATTTAACATCTGTTAAGTAGCTTATGAAAATACTAAAATACTCCTCACCAGCACCCTCTCCCTCCCAACTCTCATCTCTGCAACTCTTCATCAAACGAAGACCAGTGATGATTTAAGCACAGTGACGATTCCCAGATTTGTGACTAACACCATAAAGTTCAAAACCATTTTGACGCAGGAAAATAATAATCCAACCAGCAAAACATCAAGTAGCCAACAAATAATAATAAGCACAGGATTGCAAAAAACCTTCAGAAAATTCTAGATTTTTGCAGTCAGATCTTAGATCTGAAATCACAAACTCTCATCGTTGATTCTTTCAACATATGGAAGGAAGCTAAAATCAAAGGAAGGGAAGGAAGATTTTGTTAATTAAACCCTAAAAATGAATGATTAGTGGTCAGTGCGAAAATGAGAGAATGAGGCTACCGTGCGAAAAAACTAACGAAGATGGAAGAAAACTCTCTCTCTCTCTCTCGCTGATGCTCAACCCCGTTCAACGAAGAAACCATTTTTCGTTGTCACGGTCCACCACCATTGACGGCGGCGTCGGCGCCATTTTCGTCCTCACTTTTCAACATTTTTCTGGGTAAGAGATTCACAAAACAACCAGGCTAGATCTAAAATCAAAAGGTGCAAAAAATTCTGGGTTTTTGTAGTCAGATCTTAGATCTGAAATCACAAACCCTCATTGTTGATTCTTTCAACATCTGGAAGGAAATCACAGGAGGAGATAGAGTCTCCCCGTCGCCACTGGTGGAGGGCGTGCCGCCGCATCGCATCTAACATCTGAGAAGGAAATCACGTGAGGAAAGGGAATGATGGATCTGACCAAGAGCAATGAGGGAAATTTAAAAAACCTAGGAATTGTCGTTTTTTTTAATTAGGTGGGGCCCACCACAGAGATAACGGCAGTTACACTGTTTTAACGGTGATGGTATTTTTGCTTTGGTTTTGAAAGTTGATGTGTATTTTTTCTCCCAAAAAAAGCATATGGTGCTGGGCGTTCCCGATGACAAAGTACATGTATATTTTTGCCCATTTACCCTTATAATTATCCCTCTCTTAACATAATTCTATAATAGAAGTGGCTATGCCACTTGTATTTTTGACTACTTGCTCAATAGACTGTCTGTTGATCCTTCCTTAATACGACTGACACGTATCAAGTCCTCTCACTGCATATTGCGTGGATTTCATCGTTGCTCTTCAGTTACCCCAATCAGCTTTTGGCTTTGATGTCACTCTACTTTTGTTTTTGTTTTTTTTTGTGGGTGTAAAGGTCATCATATATTCAGTAGAATGAGATCAAGTATATAAATTCTATATGACCATCTTGATATAGTTGAGACTGAGGGGCCTAGAGCCATTGTTTAAAAGTGTCAAAATTCAGATGACATAACTGTAGAGAAAAAAACCGATACTAGATAGCTCGAGTAAAAGGACAAGTGAGCAATAAACGATCCAGTGTCTCCTCACAATCACATCCAAAGAGGCATAATCTAGTGGCATTCAAGTGATGAATTGTGAGAACGTCAAATGAAGGAATGACATTATGGAGCAGATCTCCAAATCGTCAATAAATATTTATGAGGGATTGCAATGGGCTACAAGAACTTCTAAAAAAGATCTAGTTGATTTGTAGCAGAACTCTCGTGAGAATAGAGAGCCAAACAAGCAGAGTAAGTTCCTGACATATGGCCCTTCCAGATGATCGAAGAGTGTAGAGAACGAACCGCATGAGCATTCCATTGTATAGGGTTCCAAGATGAAAAGGGATTATGCATTCTTCATGGAATAATCCAGTAGTTACAGGCTCTAATTGCATTGGCCTCCAGTTTTAGTGATTTGAAGAGATTGTTGAACCACATCCCATTTTCTATTCCAACTAGTCCAAAATAAGATCTAAACTCTATATAATACCCTTCCATAATAGGAAGAATCATAAGGCTTCTTTATGATGTGATTCTTGTTGCTTGTTATTTACCATTCCAGCGTTTTCTAGGTCCGAGACATCCTGACTCTTTTTGTTTTTTGTTTTTTTTTTTGCGGAGAACTTAATAAAAGACTACGGAAGGCATTTAATTTCAAATTGTTCTCAAATTATTATGAAATTTTTAAAAAGGACTCAGAAATAAAATTGAAATTCTGTCTTCATGTCAAATGACCAAAATCTCATTGCTGGAGACCATCGTCGCCTAACAGCTATCGCCTGCTGGTTGTTAGTTCCTGGTCGCCGGAGAATAATTCCCACAAGTGGCCAAGAGGGGGTTTGATTCCGTGATCCCTTGGTACACCAAAATGTTGATAGCCACCAAGTCATCAAATCTATCGAATCAAGTGATCCAAAAGAAAAAATAATCCCTCTTTAAATACTTGGGTTAATTTTAGTTTAAAATATAAGACATAATTATCATATTTGACAATCTTTTCCTAATTTACCTATATTGATACTCTCTTAACAATAATCAAGGAGGGAAGGAATGAGAGAATTAAAGAAGATGACTGGGTGTTTTAGAGATTACATGTAATGTTAACAAACTCAACTAACTTTTTTAATCTATTTAAATTATGTAAGTATATCTTATGAAAAAGACGGGAGGGGTATGTAATAAACTTGTGACTTGTTCGGTATGAGGGGAGAGGAGGGGAAGTGAATGGAGGGGGAAAAAATTGAGTTGGAATTGAAAATATTAGATAAATGGGGTTACAAGTTTTTAATTAATTTTTCATACTTTTTTATCTTATATGTTCTCTTTATGAAACTTTTGTAATTCACTTCTCCAAAAAAAATTTTTAGAAAAAGATCCAACTTATAAAATTTTTTCGTCCCCTCTATTCCCTTCCCCATCCCTTCATAAGGGAATTTCATCAATAAATATACACATGAGAATAAGAAAAAAAGACAGGAAAAAAAATACTACTTGAATTGTAAAGTCCCATAACCACACTCATTCTTATTTAGGATTTTTAAAATTCAAGTGGTTTTTTTTTTTAAATCTTTTTCCCTAAGAGCAATTACAATTAGTAAATTCTCGAGTACAAATTAAAAATGTATATAAGTTTATTACGATATTTGATTATAAGGGTTTATCGTTTATTATGTCACTTGATATAAGGTTGACCTTGTCACCCCAAAATTACGTCGTTTTTGGAGTTAGGGAAATTAATGAAGGGTGTTACGGTATTTTTGTTTTTTCATTTATTATATGAATTTTACCAAAATACCCTTCATTAATTCCCCTAACTCTAAAAACGATATAGTTTTGAGGTGACTTGACATAACCTAATGTCAAGTGACATGACAAACAATAAACACTTATTACAATCACATGGCAAAAATATTTAAGTTAATCACTTTGGGCTTGCTTAGGGTATCGTTCCATTTCTTTCCCTCCAGATTTTTTGACGGACGTTCTAATTGTTGATGTAGAAACTTCTTCTTCATTTTTTTTTTTTTAAATCCAAGGGCTTAGCTGATAATTAAAGACTAATCCTTCTGAGGCCTAGAAATCACTAAAGTGGGTTTTATCTCTCTCAACAATACTTTTGTTTCAGCTTTCCTCCATAAAAAAATATTTTAGTTATACTTTTTTATTTTTGAAATTATAAATTAAAACTCTAATCCAAATTACCTAGGGAAAATTACACCTGAGTCCGAGTAAGGGAAAATATGATAAAATAGCCCTTAAAATCATGAAATTGCATTGAAGTCTCATTGAACTTGAGGGTAATTTTTTGGAATTGTGAAAAGACAACTTTGAACTTTTTTTATTTGAGGTGAAACCTTAAAAAGGAGGTTATGGCTCTCCACATCTAATCGGTCGTGCTCTCGTCTCAATGCACACTAATGGTCTTTGGTGTCGTCACAGATTGTGGTCTTATTCACTATGGTCGCCAGTGCTTGTTGTTATCATTGTGGTCGTTGTCATCTCTCACATCCTCATTTGACTGCTCTCAAGGTAAGATTTGTTAAATACTACTATTTTCTTATTTCACTAGATCAATCTTGTTTGGGCAAAGGGGGGAGAAAGATCGTTGGGATTTAGACAACAAATTAACCACTCAAATCGTTGCCCAACAATATGTATACATTTTCGTTAAATGAAATCATGACCACTAACATAATCTTTAATATCAATATGTTATTGACAAATAAAATAGCTAATGTAACAACCATTGGGGCATTTATTAACAACTAATGTCAATATATACCACATACTTTTTTGTTAAATATGATGATATATTACATGTTGGTCATATAATCTCATTTAACTTGAATTTGGTCATATAATACATGTTGGTCATATAAAGTCATTTAACAATAGAATAATATAAATTCATATGAGGTCATTATATTGACTATAATTCAACTAACAACGGAAGAAATGTACTTGTCATTCGTTGTTCAATGCCCTGTCATTAGTTGTCCACTCCCTTGTCAATGGTTGCCAATGGGTGCAAAGTTTTGAGGTTACAACACCTAGTGTGCGAAGAAATTAAAAAATGTGTTGTTAATAGGTGCTGGAATAGTTGTCAATATATGTGATAAATTTGTTAATGACAACTATAGGTCATATTTAAATATTTTACTTGTAGTTTAATGATATCTTGGGAGGGTTTCAAATGTTTTTGGGTATTTTGTGCTATTTTTACTCATCAAAAGTGAGAATTAATCAATATGGGGTGAAAGTTGTACGGTTAGAACTCTTGATGTATGAAGTCAAAATCAGTTTTAAAATAGAGGTAGCGATAATTGTTAATGTAGGTGGTAAACTTGCTAATGACAAATGTATTTTACAGGTGGGCGATTGTGATGGCACTATGAGAAGAATCTACTATGCTTTCTTCATATAGGGGAAGGTTTGTAGTTAGTAGAGATGGTGATATAGCATATGTTGAGGGAATAGCGAGATCAAGAACCATTAAGGAAGGCACAAGTTAGCTCATTGTAGTGTATGTCAATGATTGCTATAAACTAGCTACCAAAGAAAAGATGCATGGTGGCTTAGGTCTTTTGTTTTTGGAAAATGCATCTCATACTACTTTTGTGTCAATAGATGCCCATTGACTTGTTAGTGTAATCCCCTGATATATTAACCTATGCCAAAATATCATATTTGTAGAATTCCTATGTTATTGTAATTTATATTAATTAGGTGGACATATTATGTGGACTTGTCAATGAATGCCCATGGACTTGTCAACACATGTATATAGAATATGTCAACGTTGTCAACACAGGCACATGGGCTTGTTAACGGACGCCAATTAACTTGTCAACACGGGCACATAGACTTATCAATGGACTCCCATTGACTTTTCAATCCAAGCACATGGACTTATCAACAGACGTCCATGGAATTATCAATGGACACTCATAGACTTATCAATGCTCGCTCATGGAGTTGTCAGTGCAATCCCCTACTTTTGTCAATACAATCATGCTTTACTTAATACTTACAAAAAAACATGTCATTAAATCAATCACTTTGTATTTGATCATTACAAAAAAAAAAAAAAAAAAAAAAACATGTCATCATTAAATTTTATTTGTACTTGATCTTACTTCACTAATGATTTCTTACTCATCATGGCTCAAATCATAGCCATCACCATCTGAAGGCATATTATACAATTAGGTGTCTCAAAATACAAGATTGGTAGAAAATTTCCGATGCATTATAAAGCCGTGGCTCAATTATTTCAGTAAATATTCAAATGGAAATACCAAATTATGTGCAAAATTTAGTATTGTTGGGCCCAAATGGAAGTACCTTTCTTGACATGGAATTTCTCACGTCTTTATAGTTTATATGGGAATGGCTAGTGTCCACTGCCCTTATGGTTCACTTTGTCACGTATAAGCTACACACACACACACACATGGTCCTTTTTTCTTTGGAAAAAAAAAAATTCAGGCGAAACAATTCAAGCGTAAAAAGGACCACTGTGTGTTTGTGTAGCTTATACGTCGACGTATAAGCCGAAGCGGACAACAGTGAACCATAAGGGCAGTGGACACTAGTCGAACCCAGTTTATACAACCAGGCAAAAGAAGACTCTCTTAAGTCATACGATTAGATAATAACAAAATTAACAAAACTTTATAGCCATGAGTTGTTTATGGAACTCTCTCGGATTGTCTAGTTAGAGAGGGATGCCCTTATGTAATACCCCTGATTAATAATAGAAATAATAATAATAATAATATAGTTAATAATAAAAATCTAGAAATTAATAATGTTTGTATTGTTTTACAATTTATTAATTGACAATAATTAAAGAGCCCAGCCCATAGCTAAAACCCTAAATTTTAATTATAAACTTAGGTCTAGTCGCCTAAACCTAGAAAATGCTCAATATTTTTCTTCTCCGCTACTGCATCCTCCTTCTGTACTCTCATCAAATTATTTTTCTAAGAGGCTAGCAAAAACGGAGACCAAGTAATCCTAATCCCTAGAACAATAGGAACAATATTAAATGCGTCGCTGCATTTGTAGTTCATTTTCGGATTCTGTGAGTAATTTGCAATCAATTTGTCGAATGCCTGGAGTATGAATTATATGCATATACCAGTGCGTCCCTCTTTTTTATTTTTATGAATTGAATACAATTGCTTCGCCTTGGCCTTCGTGCTCGAATTATATACATATACCTTTGCGTCCCTTTTTTTGTGATTGAATACAATTGCTTCGCCTCGGCCTTCGTGCTTGAATTATATACATATCCATGATACCTTTTTTGGTCAAACATATCCATGATACCTGTGAATCCCTTTTGTGATTGAATACAATTGCTTCGTGGGGTCCACGCCTTCTTTTCATTAATTGCAATATATTATAGATAATACAATATACTATATTAACATGGATACTAGCTGTGCGCCTGTGCAATGTTATATTATTTGATTCCTTTTTATTTCCTTCTTATATATAATATCTCCTGCACAATAAAATAGGATATGAATAGATTTTATGTCAAAATATTCTTGTATCCTATATTTAATTAAATAATAGAAAAATATATAAAAGATAATTAAATAATAGAAATAATTTAGGAATTTTATTATGAGTGTATTTAAAATAATTTAATAGTGGGAGGATAGCTTTGGGATGGTACCTCCCAAAATGATGAACACAATCGGGCTTTATGCCCTTGATATATTATTTGATGTGAACCAATGATATCTGTTCTTCCCAAAGTGGTGTCTGGCGGAGTTTCCCGGGACACTAGTAGCAACTTTGGGAAGAGGTGTGTACACTAGGAAGAAGTATTTTATGGCCAATTTGATTAATTGTGACTGGCAGGGTTTTCCGGGTTACAGGGTAGACTGGCAGGGCTTCCCGGGTCTACCATGGTTCTCTTCCCACTAAATAGATTGGCAGGGTTTTCTAGGTCTAAATAAATTTAAAAAGATAATGAATAATGTTTAATGCAGTTACCATATGATTATATATATATATATATATATATATTGCTTTGATTAATATATTTGTGCCATTTAAATTGTGTTTTATTAGGATTACCAACAATTGCTGATGTTTGTGTTCATGGGCTGCGATGATCCTTCGAGGGAGCGGAATTTCGTGAAACACGTGCCAAGGGTTAGGGCTAGCGGTGAGAAGTGAGGAAGCATATTCATCTAATTCTGTTTTATTTTATTTTGTTCTAAATAAAACACTTTTTTTTTTGCTTAAGTTTGGATTTACGTTATTGTAATAAGTAGCCTTGCACTTGTCCCAGTACAAGTGCGGCGGTAACACTCCCTAAAGTTGTTTATTTCGAATTTCGTAATTATTTATAAAAATTCATTTAAATTTTATGCTATGATAATTGTTAGAAATTAGGGGTGTTACAAAATGGTATCGAGCCGGGTTCTACTTAGCTCCGCTTTTGATACTAACTTAGGGATCAAAGATCCCGAGGTAAAAAAAATAAGTTAAAATAATAATAATAATAAAAACGAATAAATAAATTTTAAATGTGAGAGATGGGTAGTGAAGGGTTATTCTCTTGTCTTTTAATGATTTGTTTTCTTTGAAATTTTGATAATTGTATGCTTGAATTACTTTGAATCATTATGTGATTTAGAATTTTATTGACTTGTAAATTTTATGTTATTTTACTTTATTATATTTTAGCTTTTAGCAAATGGAGAATTTAAGAAGAAACATTGGAGAGGTGATTAGAAGTGAGCCATCAAAGTACAAATGGGATGAAAAAGTGTCAATAGAGATAAATGCCCTAAGATTGTAGATTATAATTCAAGCCTGCAATAGGGAATGCAGGTCACGTACGATTACCCTTGATTTTAGGATTAAGTACTTAATTAGGGAGCTACCAAGGAATGGAAGTCTTGAAAGGGTGAGAAAAATGCTAGAAAAGAAAATCTCTCTTAGGGGTTGGTTTCCTTATGGTTATCAACAAGTGGTAGAGTTCGTAAGAAAAACTGAGAAGTGTAATACCCCCTTGTATCTCCCGATCATTATCAGAGTTAATACACAGAGGAGTGTATGGATCTGGTTTGGACGAAAGAGTAACTGATAAATTTCTAAATAAATTAAAAACTTGGTTGCAACTTTCAAACTCAATCCCTTCAGAATACGGAGATATATACAATCTTCCCAAATTCTAAACTTCAAAATTAAACCTTATACATTATCCAACCATTTATACAAAACAAAAAGGAACTCCTCCTGAGTCCAACCTTCCTTCGCCACTGCCTACAACACCGCCTTCCCCTTCCGTCCTGATCCACTACCTGTACTTTTAATCAAGTCTGAGATTCACGAATGAATTTCAGGGTAACATGTTAACTTCTATAATTGGTGTGTAAGTATATGCATAGTTTAACTACCACAGTCAAGAATTTAACTCAACATACAGACAACATTAAACATAGTTAAAAAACAAAGTGCTCAGAAAACATGCATAGAACCTACTCGGATCGGAATTTCTTCGCACAACAGTGAATGACCAACATTTATACATATTGTATGCAATCAAACAAGTTTATAAAGACACTTTCCACACATCATGGCATTTAACCATACACAAACATACACACAAAATAGAAAGTTAGAGTTACCACCTGTGTTAGTCACCTTAATTACGTCCAAGTAATTTGCGGTATGAGCGGGCTTTGGAGTTCCTATAAATTACATTTATATAAGGATATGTCATTATCCAATTTAATCTTAATAATATAATTAAGATTATTTCTTCTCTAGACCCATTCCAAAATACATGTTCTTTAGTATCCTTATGACCGGGGATGAATACCGATTGAGACTTATTTAATTAGATACTTTTACTATGAAATAAATGTCATCTCAGCCATTTAACCCTTCAATATATCCAAAGGAACCTTTACTTTGAAGGTTACACACAATAGTAACTTGTGTGGCTATTCCAAAACTTATCAAAAATTCAACCTTTAACTTTTCTGGGTATTTGGAAAATTCATAACTTGACCTATACAACTCCAAATGGAGTGATTCCAATTTCTACTTACTCTTTGATAAGTCTATTTTCATAAATTAAAATCACTAAGTTGATTTATAGCTAAGAAGAATTCTCAAATTTCAAAAACATAAGCACACCCACTCTTTCAAAATAATTCCAACAACAACACCTTTTTAATTCTGGAAAATTCCCAAGCCTCAAAGATATTATTTTAACCATCGACTTGAACTATTTAGGGAGGCTTTGACAATCTACTATGCATATTTCATACTTGGAAGCATCAAACAATAACTTCCAGTCAGCTCCATCATTCACCAACTATCAGAAAAGCACATAACTCTTATTAAACTTATTTATTTAAGCATTTAGACACTTCTTCACAATTCCAAAAGAAAAATTTGAACAACCCTCCTCTGATAAGCAAAGTACAGGATCAAGGTTCATCATTCTATCGAAATATTTAATATGTAAAGTGGAATCACTAGCACAAGCTCTAGCATAACATCTAAGTGTGATTCCTATGGCTTAAATAATCTGTTCCTTATTTTCTCTCTCCATATTCAGATTTTCCAGCAACAATCTATTCCCAAAACATCCATCAAATACAAAAATTCATATGGTTTTGGGTTCTAGACACTCACCCTAGTCTAGATTTACACTTGCATGTAAGCTAGCATCCTCCTTGTACCTTCCTCTTCGTTTGAGCGTCCGAGCTCTCTCCCTCTCAGTGTTTCTCAGCTCTCAGTTCACGCACTCTATTTCTATAGACAACTGGGCCGAATGGGAATAATTGAATGGAAGAGGTGAATGTGTTGGTTGAGGTGGCGGAAGATGGGGAATTGGTGTGGTGAGGTGGCGTTAAAGGGAAGGGAGTATTTGGCTGAGAAGGCACGTGGCTGGAATGAATGTTCAGAGGAAGGAGGGTGTGTGATGTCGTGTAGGAATCCAGAGGAAGAATTGAAATGGGAAAATGGTTTTTGTTAGCTTTTGGGTTGAAGATAATTGAATGAGTATGTGTGTGTTTTTGGGCCTATTTTGAATTAATAACGTGAGAGAGGGAGTATGTTGTATGCGTTTTGGGCTTGCTGCTCTGTATATTTTTTTTCAACTAATGCTTGTAGGCTCTAAGGATAATAGGTGGTCTGATTGTTAATTAATTGAGGGAGTATTATGTATATATATGGCGTCATTTTGGAAGAGGGAAAGGAAAGTGTTGTCTGTCATGTCATGCAATGGATGAAGCAAATAAAAATAGATGGAGACGTGTTCCACATGTGTAGAAAAAGAGGGAGAGTTGTGGGGCCTACCCACAAAATAATCCTATATAATTCCCTACAAGGCTTTTTTTTGCAATATAGTCATTTCCCAATTTAATTGCAAACATTGGTTAGGTGATAGAAATTAATCCTTAATTTCATCTAAGGATTTTTCTTCCTCAAATAATTTCTTTAGGTCATCAAATATTGTCTCCAAAATATTTAGGCCAAAAATCAACCACTAACTAATTAACCTTAATTTTTTTTGGGAAAATATGCATTTTTAATTCCAAATACAAATTTTAAAATCTAATAAGGCTAAATTTTGCATAATAA
The DNA here is from genome assembly GCA_019022655.1 of Acacia acuminata. Classification (NCBI taxonomy): domain Eukaryota; kingdom Viridiplantae; phylum Streptophyta; class Magnoliopsida; order Fabales; family Fabaceae; genus Acacia; species Acacia acuminata. The sequence continues at coordinate 1,539,058 of JAFJYI010000180.1, read as the reverse complement.
TCCCAAATCATATTTTTAATTCTCTACTTCCAAATTTTGGGATGTCACAAGAAGGAGGTTCAAGAAATTGAAGCTGTGATAAAAAGAACATTAATCATTTCTAGACAAATAAACGTCCCCGACCACGAAGTAGTATGTTGAAAGATGCATTAAGAAGTTGTGAAGAAACACTTGAAAGGTTAGAAAAACCGCCACCACTAATCCCTAGGAAGCATTGGGAATATGAGCAGATGGGTAGAATTTCCTATAGGTTAAAGGGTTCCTTCTAGATGTAATTTTTATCTTATGAATAATGAAGAATGATGTAATTCTTATTCTTTTAAATAAAAGATGTTGGTTTATCATTTGAATTTATATTGGTTATTGTTTGAATTTATATTGCATTATCTGATGGTTGATTTTTGATATATAATATAAATATGTATGGTAAATGATAGTTAGATTTGACTTAAACGCATAGGATTTTAAAAACGTAAGCCCTATGATTAGGTACTATACCCGTCATAACTCTAGAATGGCCGCAAACAACGATGCTGTTGAGGATATGAATTGACGTCTGAGGGCCATTGAAAATTTTGCTTTGGCTCTTTGACAACAAAATGTCCAACAGGCTAATGCTGACAATACCATTTTTAAGAGAGTGGCGTCTCATCACCCACCTACTTACAAAGGGACTATTGATCCAATTGCTCTTGAAAACTGGATTCGCAATATGGAAAAGCTGTATGAAGTGATAAATTGCCCCGAGAACATGAAGATTAGCATAGGCTCGTTTTATCTGAAGGAGGAGGCAGATAGTTGGTGTTCCACAGTGAAGACGGGCTACGTAGCTGAAGAAGGATTTGACTGGGAAACTTTCAAGGAACGGATTCGCAATAGATTCTACCCTGACACAATTAAGTGGCAGAAACAGGAGGAATTTGCAAGGTTCAGGATGACGGGGAAGATAACAGTACAGGAGTACACTGACAAGTTCATTGAACTCTCGCATTTTGCTTTGAATCTCATTCCTACAGAGAAGGACAAGGCGCGGAAGTATGAAAAAGGGCTGACATTCAAAATTCAGAAGTCCTTGGGAGGTATACCATCGAAGACCTTCCATGAAGCTTATGAACGAGCTTTGAATGTTTTTGATATCTTACAAACTGAAGAGGAAGTCATGGAGAGGAACAAGAGGAAGTAGTTTGGCAGTGGTCCTTAACAAGCTAGTGGTGACAAGAAGCCTCGTTATGATAACAAGGACAACAATTGGAGTGGCAAACAACCACAAGGACATAAGTATGCTGGCGGAGGTAGTTGTGGTGAGAATCAACTCAAGACCCAAGCTCAAGGAACGAGATCATATTCTTGTAAAGGATGTGGCAAGGAGGCACACCCTGGGAGGAAGTGCAATAGAGAACTTATAACTTGTTTCCAATATGGTGGCAAGTGGCACAAGGCTAACCGGTGTATTATCAGGGGATTAATCCACAAACAGGCTCTTAAGGAGGACAACCAAAACCAGATGGAGGACGAAATAGGAACAATAACCAAGGGGGTAGGAATAATAACAATCAGTCGCTATCAACAAAATTTTCAGAATGGAAGTGGAGGGAATCGACAATATGCCACTACTGGAAACCTCAATAACAGAGCTGGAGCAAATTGAGCAACTGGTCAGAATGCTGCTGTTAATCAATCCACAGGGAATCAAGGAAAGATCTATGTCATGAACCACTCTGAAGCTAAAACAAACCCAGATGTCATTACAGGTACCTTCTTACTCTAGTCTATACCTGCTTATATTTTGTTCGACACTAGTGCATCGCTCTCTGTTATCTCATCTTCTTTTGTTGAGAAGATGAGAATGGTACCATCTTCGACCCTCTTAACCAACATTACTTTACCCTATGGAGCTGTTATCTCTTGCTCCAATGTTTATGAAAACATTCCGATTAGTATAGCTAGTTCTGAGCTACCAGCTGACCTAGTCCAGTTCAACTTGGCTGATTTTGACGTTATTCTGGGAATGGACTGGCTTAGAAAGTATAGGGCTAAGCTAGATTGTAGGGAGTAGAAGATATCATTGAAGACACCAAAGGGGAAATACCTCTATTATAAAGGTGTTGTACCAAAACCTTCCATTCAGATAATCTCTGCTATGACTATTAAGAGTCTCCTTATAAAGGGATACCCGCTTATTTGTGCAATGTGTATGACCTAACTCTCGAGGAAAAGATTGAGCAAATACCTGTGGTCAGAGAATATCCTGATGTTTTTCCCAAAGAGATTCCTAGTATGCCACCTATTAGAGAAGTTGAGTTTGTTGTCGACCTTATGCCTGGCACTGCCTCAATATCAAAAGCGCCATATAGGATGGCTCCAGCAGAACTGAAAGAGTTAAAAACCTAGCTTGAAGAGCTGTTGAACAAGGGGTACATAAGACCGAGTGTTTCACCGTAGGGAGCTCCAGTTTTGTTTGTTTGAAAGAAAGATGGGAGTATGAGGCTGTGTATTGATTACATAGGACTGAACATGGTGACTATAAAGAACAAATACCGTTGCCAAGGATTGAAGACTTGTTTGATCAACTGAAGGGGTAGGTATGTTCTCAAAGATCGATTTGAGAACTGGATATCATCAAGTACGAATCAAGGAAGATGATGTCCCAAAGACGGCCTTTCATACTCGATATGGGCACTATGAGTTTACAATAATGCCTTTTGGCTTAATGAATGCACCGGCAGCTTTTATGGACCAGATGAATAGAACCTTCAAGCAATACTTAGATCAATTCGTGGTGGTTTTCATAGATGATATTTTGGTGTATTCCACGATGAGGGAAGAGCATGAGAAACATCTGAGGATTGTGTTGGATATTCTAAGAGAGAAGAAATGGTATGCAAAACTCTCAAAATGTGAGTTCTGGATGGAGAGAGTTGCCTTTTTAGGTCATGTAATATCTCAAGAAGGAGTTTCTGTTGATCCAGCAAAGATTAAAGCTATCACTAAGTGGCTTAGGCCTACAGATGTTGCAGAAGTAAGGAGTTTTCTCGGTTTTGCGGGTTATTATAGAAGGTTTGTAAAGGATTTCTCGAAGATAGCTCAGCCAATAACAAGGTTAATACATAAAACGACGAAGTTTCACTGGGATGAATTTTGTGAGGTCTCTTTTCAAGAACTCAGGTCTCTTTTCAAGAACTCAAGAAACGACTGGACTTGGTTGTGTTCCGTTGAAGCCGTATGAAGAAAATTATCCCACCCATGACTTGGAGTTGGCTGCTGTGGTTTTTGCCCTGAAAATTTGGAGACATTATTTATATGGTTCGTCTTGTATGGTGTACATGGATCACAAGAGCTTGAAGTATATCTTCACCCAGAACGCTAAAATCCCTGATTCGAAGCAATAATGCCCCGACCACATCGCTCTCCGTTTTTGCCCCGCTGCTCTTCCGAAATTGATTTTCCGAGGGTTTTACGAGTAAGGGACTCCATGACTCGAATTCCTCTTCTTCTCGAGCAACGCCGGTGGGTCGGATGGGACCGGCCACCGGTTCCCAATGAATGCGTTAGCTTTTAACCGCCAAGGTTTGGGGTTGCCTCGACGGTTCGAAATCAAGGAAGAATGCTTCGGAAGAAACCCCATCCGGTGTTCTTAATGGAAACTAAGAAGGCCGGGTATGTTAGGAAGATTAGGCAATGTGGATTTCACGGGAGTGGTTAGTGGACCCGATTGGGCTTAGTGGTGGTCTTGCCCTATGGTGGGTTGATTCGATGAAAGTGGAGATTCTCTATTCTTCTGCTAATATAATTCATACGCGTATTGTGTCTACTGAAGTTGAGTCACCAAAGTTTGTTTCATTCATCTATGGTCCCCCCGTTGACGAGGATAGACCTCAGTGTTGGCAAGAGATAATTCGAATTAGCAGGAACATACAGGAGTCTTGGTTGTGTTTAGGAGACTTTAACGAGATAATGTCTCAAGATGAGAAGAGGGGAGGACGTCCTAGAGCTTGGAGAAGAATCTTGAGTTTTAAGAGTTTTGTTGCAGATTGTGAGTTGGAAGATCTTGGCTTTAGTGGGGCCTGTTTCACCTGGATTAATAGGAGGGAGGAGCCGGATACCGTTCAAGAACGTATTGATAGAGCCCTAGAAATTGGCACTGAGGGAACAATTCCCACTACGGGTAATTAATGTGGGATCCATTGGGGTCCGATCATCACCTTCTCATGTTGGTGCTTCCCTCAACACAAGAAAAGGAAAAGAACCTTCAGATTTGAAGCAGCCTGGGTAAATCATCCTGATTATAACAGAGTGGTAGGTAGTTGCTGGAAGAAATCGGCTGATGAACTTCTTTCCTCAATTTCTGTATTTGTATGGAAGCTCCGGGGTTGTCAAGATGGACTTGTTAAATGGGGAAGGAAAGAATTTCCCAATAATGTGAACGTAATTACCGAGTTGAAGGCTCGTTTAGCAGCTCGCGAAGATGGTCTTAACGGTGATAACGCGAATGCTATTAGTGACATCCGAATAGCTATCGAGCGCTTATTGGAGATCGAGGAAAAATACCGGCTTCAACGGTCTAGGTGAATTGGTCGGTCGGGTGATAGGGAACTCCAGGTTTTTCATTTGTCAACTATCAAACGTAGACAACGAAATAGTATCGTAATTTTGAAAGATGACGTTGGGCATCACTCGGAGAAACTGAGATTGATGCTAATATTACTTCCTTTTTCCAGCAGTTGTTTGCCTCATCTGGTTCGGTTGACGTGGATGGGGTTCTAGGCTACGTGGATAGCAAGATATCAGCAGAGATGAATCAGTGTCTTATGATCCCCTTTTCTAAAGAGGAAATCAAAGCGGCTGCTTTCAGTTTGGGGAGTTCAAAAGCTCCTGGTCCAGATGGCTTTTCAGGTATGTTTTATCATAATTCATGGAATGAAGTAGGAGAGTCTATTTGCTCTTTTGTTGAGGATTTTTTTGCTGGAATCTCTGATTTAGATGTAATTAATGAGACAAATATTACTACGATCCCTAAAGTTGATCGACCGGAGCATGTTTCGCAATTTCGTCCTATTGGCTTGTGTAATTTTTCCTATAAAATTATTTCGGCTTAAAAAATGAATATCGATATTGACATTGCCATCGAACGAGTGGCTTTGAGATCTACATAATCAAGTGTATTCTTCTCTACCAATACTCGGATGATGTTAAAAGTATGGTTGGGAGTATTCTTGGTATCCCAAGAACGAGTGTGGATCCAAAAATGGACTTGGTTGTGTTCGATGCAACATGAGAAGGTGATATCGTATGCCTCAAGGCGGTTATGAAGCCGTATGAAGAAAATTATCCCACCCATGACTTGGAGTTGGTTTATATGGCGGATCCTCAATAATGCATTGGCTACGAATGCGGCTCGTATAAGAAAACGATCCCCTACTAAGGTTTGTCCTATCTCGGCGAAGTGGTTTTTGCCCTAGCGATATAACTAATTTTAATGAAAATTTGGAGACATTATTTATATGGTTCGTCTTGTAAGGTGTACATGGATCACAAGAGCTTGAAGTATATCTTCACCCAGAAGGAGCTTAATATGAGACAAATGAGGTGGCTAGAACTAATTAAGGATTATGATCTCGAAATCCAATACCACGAAGGTAAGGCCAATGTAGTGGCCAATGCACTTAGTAGGAAATCAAGACATACCCTTAATGCTTTTGTGATACCCAATGAATTATGTGAAGAGTTCAGGAGGTTGGAGATTGAAGTACTTTTACCCGTAGAGCTAAAAGGCATACTTAATGTTCTCACCATTCAACCAACTATCTTTGATGAGATCTGTGAAGTGCAAGCGTCTGATTCTTTGTTGTAAGGAATTAAGGAGAAGAAAAGCCAAGGAGAAGCTATAGACTTTGAAGTTGATGAAGGTGGCACAATGAAGTTCAAGGGTAGATTATGCGTGCCTGACAATGAAAGTATAAAAAGAAGTATTTTAGAGGAAGCTCACAATACACCCTACTCAATTCATCCAGGAGGAGTGAAAATGTACAAGGATTTGAAGAAGAGCTTTTGGTGGCCAGGATGAAGAAAGAAATAGCTGAATTTGTGGCAAGGTGTCTGACTTGTCAAAAGGTGAAGATCGAACACAAACGACCTACAGGAGTGTTACAACCATTGGAAGTATTGAGAGAGAAATGGGAGTCGATTTCCATGGATTTTGTCACGGGCTTACCTCTGACTAGAGGGGATAAGAATGCTATCTGGGTCATAGTTGATGGGTTGACTAAGAATGCAAGATTTATTGCGATGAAAAACACATGGGGTTTGAACCTGTTGGCCGATGCCTATGTGCGACAAATAGTGAGGTTACACGGAGTCCTAAAGGACATAGTCTTTGATAGAGATACGAGGTTTTTATCAAACTTCTGGATCAAGGTTCAGTAAGCTTTTGGAAGCCAACTCAAATATAGGACAACCTTTCATCTTGCTACAGATGGACAGACGGAGAGGACGATTCAAACTCTTGAGGATGTTAAGAGCCTGTGCGTTGGAATTCAATCACTCATTAGATAAGTGTTTACCTTTGGTCGAGTTCTCTTACAAAAACAGCTACCATGCAAGTATTGATATGGCACCTTATGAGGCATTGTACGGTAGGAAGTGCAGAAGCCCATTATGTTGGAATGACTTTCGAGAAGCTGGCATTGTGGGTCCAGATATGATTCAAGAATCAATGGAACAAGTGAAGGTAATTCAAGAAAAGATGAAAACAGCTCAGGATCAGCAAAATTCTTATGTAGATCAACGACGACGGCCAATAGAATTTGAGACTGGAGAAAAAGTATTCTTAAGAGTATCACTGATGAAAGGGGTAATGAGATTTGGAAGGAAAGGCAAGCTGAGTCCAAAGTATATTGGCCCATATGAGATTATTGAATGAATTGGTGAAGTGTCATACAGACTAGCTCTTCCAATGGAATTGGAGAATGTGCACGACGTTTTTCACGTGTCTCAACTCCAAAAATATATACCAAATCCTTCACAGAAGCTTCAGCCCGAGTCTATCAAGATAGATCGGAACCTCACCTATGAAGAACGTCCTGTAAAGATCCTTGATAGAAGTGAAAGAATGTTGAGAAACAAGTCAATCAAACTAATTAAAGTTTTGTGGAGGAGTCAAAAGGTAGAAGAAGCAACATGGGAGGCAGAAGACGATATGTGCAATAAACATCCGTTTTTATTCGAAGAAGGTACACATTTAAGTTTTGAGGACGAAACTTATTTTTAGGAGGGTAGAATGTAATACCCCTAATTAATAATAGAAATAATAATAATAGATTAAAATAATAATAATATAGTTAATAATAAAAATCTAGAAATTAATAATGTTTGTATTGTTTTATAATTTATTAATTGGCAATAATTAAAGAGCTCAGCTCATAGCTAAAACCCTAAATTTTAATTATAAACTTAGGTCTAGCCGCCTAAACCTAGAAAACGCTCGATACTTTTCTTCTCCACTACTGCATCCTCCTTCTGTACTCATAAAATTATTTTTCTAGGAGGCTAGCAAAATTGGAGACCAGGTAATCCTAATCCCTAGAACAATAGGAACAATATTAAAGGCGTCGCTGCATTTGTAGTTCATTTTTGGATTCTGTGAGTAACTTGCGATCAATTTGTCGAATTCCTGGAGTATGAATTATATGCATATACCTGTGTGTCCCCTTTTTCTATGAATTGAATACAATTGCTTCGCCTCAGCCTTCGTGCTTGAATTATATACATATACCTTTGCGTCCCTTTTTTTTGTGATTGAGTACAATTGCCTCGCCTCGGCCTTCGTGCTTGAATTATATACATATCCATGATACCTTTTTTGGTCAAACATATCCATGATACTTGTGAGTAGGGGTGGAAACAAGCCAAGCCAGGCCACACCTTAACAGGCCAGGCCTGTTATGCAAAGAAATGGCCTGAGCCTGGCCTGTAGTCTACTACAGGCTTATTTTTTGACTTGAGCCTGGCCTGTATACCGGCCAGACCTGGCCTATGGCCTGTTAAGGCCTGTATTTTTTTAAAATAATCAACAAGACCCAGATATTTCTGCTTCATTTCAGGTTAAATGTAAAAGAGCAAAAAAATTTCATGTTGTAATATTTTCAAACCAGTAACAGAAACTAGCAAGCTACACAAGATTTTAAATCAGAGACAAAAAAAAAAAGGAATGCAAGTCCCAATCATATAATTCCTTGATGTCGGAGTTCAGAATTTGGAGAAGAACCCACTAACAAGATATAGGATCTCATTACATTTACATTTGAACTAACTTTGAATCTGGTTAAATCTCCTATGAATCAACTCAACATAACCTGACAAATCCAGATCCAGTAAATCACAGCTCTCTTATTTGGTTACGTCTCTATATCAGAACCTTGTCCCTGAAAGAACAACACAAGCAAGGCGGAGCTTCTCAAGGGCCGGGAAGGGTCATGGCCCCCCCCCCAAAATTGTCTTAAATATTTAATATAAAATCGATGTTTTTAATACAAAAATTTATACATTTGGCCTCAAAATTTATACATTTGGCCCCCCAAATGTTTTTTTTCCTTAATTAGTTAATGGGTATATATTTGCCCCCCCCAAACATTTATCCCAAGATCCGCCACTGTACACAAGTCATCCATTTAGTCAAGTAAAAGCACTCTTCAATCAAACACTCCCAGTTTGCTATTCTAGATCTAATAATTAATTTATTTTCCAACATCCACTATTCAGACATTCAAATGCTAAAGAAGTTTTTATGACCAACCAAGATATTACAAAATTGAACAAAGAAACGAAAAAAAATATCGATAATGCAAATTTAAGATACTAATATTGATTAGGAAAAACAAATTCACACCTACGTATGTTTGGAATAGGAAGAAGATGAGGGAACACGCTTTGTAACACCCCAAATTTCTAACAATTATAATAACATAAAATTTCAATGATTTTTATGAATAATTACTAAAATTCAAAATAAACAAATTTGGGAAGTGTTCTTCGCCGCACTTGTATCTTGGGACAAGTGCAAGGCTACTTTATTACATTAACATAAATTCAAACTTAATTAAAAATGTTTTATTCAAAGCATAAAATAAAAACTAGCTAGAAATAGCTGACGGTGCTTCCTCACTTCTCACTGCTAGACCCAACCTTGGAACCCGTTTTACTGAAATTTTGCTCCCCCCGAAGGATCATCGCAGCCCATGAACACACACATCAGCTAAGCTGGTAATCCTAATAAAACACAATTTAAATGGCTTAAATATATTAATCAAATAAAATATATATAATCATATGGTAATTGCATCAAATATCAATTTCAATATTCATCATATCTATATATTCACATCGAATTAAATATTATTCATAATCTTTTTAAATTTATTTAGACCCAGGAAACCCTGCCAGTCTATTTAGTGGGAAGAGAACCATGGTAGACTCGGGAAAACCTTGCCAATCATAATTAATCAAATTGGTCATAAAACATTTCTTCCTAGTGTGCACACCTCTTCCCAAAGTTGTTACTAGTATCCCGAGTTACCTTGCCAGACACCACTTTGAGAAGAACAGATAATATCTTTTCACGTCATATAAATATCGAAGGCATAAAGCCCAAAGGGTTGTGTTCATCACTTTAGGAGGTACAATCCCAAAGCTATCCTCACACGATTAAATTGTTTTAAATTCGCACATAATAAGTGACGAAGGGTGTAATATATTGCAACCATAACAAGTGACGCACAAGGATCTTGTATGTGTATTTAGTTCACGCACGAAGGCCGAGGCGAAGCAATGGTTTTCAATCTCAAGAAAAAGACAAGAGACGCACAAATTGGATTCAGGGAAAGATCGGACTAAAACATATACATGTGCAATTCCAGCATGAAGGCCGAGGCGAGGCAATATTATTCAATGAAAAAAAGACACACAGGTATATTATGTAATTGAAGCACGCAAGCCGAGGCAAGCAATAACATACATTTATATATATATATATATATATATATGTATGTATATATCTACACGTACGAGAATCAAACAACAATTGGTTTCTATAACTTAGGGATCAGGATTATCTATCAAGATATAAAATTAATCTAAGACTCATGGGGATTAGTATTACCTGGTCTCCGTTCTTGCTAGCGACCTAATTTTAATTTGATGTGATGAAAGTACAAAAATAGGATTTAAGAAGAGAAACAAATGGAGAAGAAAAATATCGAGCGTTTCTAGGTTTTGACGGCTAGACCTAAGTTTATAATTAAAATCTAGGGTTTTAGCTATAGGCTGGGCCCTTTAATTATTCTCAATTAATAAATTAACAATACAAGCATTATAAAATTTCTAGATTTTTATTATTACTATATTATTATTACTATTATTTTATTATTATTATTATTATTCTAATCTATTATTATTATCATCATCATCATCATTATTATTAATAACCAATAATAATAATATGGGGTATTACATTATTATTAATAATCAATAATAAAATCTGGGGTATTACACCAGGCCACAGGCCCCTGGCCTATTTCCACCCCTACCTGTGAGTCCCTTTTGTGATTTTTTTTTTTTTTTTTGTGATTGAATACAATTGCTTTGTGGGGTCCACGCCTTCTTTTCATTAACTGCAATATATTATAGATAATACAATATACTATATTAACATGGATACTAGCTGTGCGCCTGTGCAATGTTATATTATTTGATTCCTTTTTATTTCCTTCTTATATAATATCTCGTGCACAATAAAATAGGATATGAATAGATTTTATGTCAAAATATCCTTGTATCCTATATTTAATTAAATAATAGAAAAGTATATAAAAGATAATTAAATAATAGAAATAATTTAGGAATTTTATTATGAGTGTATTTTAAAATGATTTAACAAAAAAGGATAGCTTTGGGATGGTACCTCTCAAAGTGATGAACACAATCGGGCTTTATGCCCTCGATATATTATTTTATGTGAACCGATGATATTCGTTCTTCCCAAAGTGGTGTCTGGCAAGGTTTCCTGGGATATTAGTAGCAACTTTGGGAAGAAGTGTGTACACTAGGAAGAAGTATTTTATGGCCAATTTGATTAATTGTGACTGGGAGGGTTTCCTGGGTCACATGGTAGATTGGCAGGGCTTCCTGGGTCTACCATGGTTCTCTTCCTACTAAATAAACTGGCAGGGTTTCCTAGGTCTAAATAAATTTAAAAAGATAATGAATAATGTTTAATACAGTTATCATATGATTATATATATATTTGCTTTGATTAATATATTTGTGCCATTTAAATTGTGTTTTATTAGGATTACCAAAGCAATTTCGATGTTTGTATTCATGGGTCAAAGCGATGATCCTTCTGGGGAGCAAAATTTAAGTGAAACAGGTGCCAAGGGTTGGGGGCTAGTAGTGAGAAGTGAGGAAGCACATTCAGCTAATTTTGTTTTATTTTATTTTATTTTGTTCTAAATAAAACACTTTTTTTTTCTCGCTTAAGTTTGAATTTACGTTATTGTTGTTAGTTCTCATGTTTTTGATGTTTTGATGATAACAATTATAATGTAATTGAATCTTAATTTTAGATGAAAATTTGGAGTTTCTCATTTGCCTCTAGTCATCTAATATTTTACCTCCAGGCATATGTTTTGGAAAATCCATTTGAAATGGCAAAATCGTAATTATGGTGAAAATTCACTCTGATGGCAAAACCGTAATTACGCTGAACTTCCTCCTTTGCCTCAAGTCATGCAAGTCACTCCCCGCAAGTTTTGGAAAATTCACTTCATAATGGCAAAATCGTAATTACTTTGAAATTCACTTTTAATGCAAAATTGTAATTACGCCGAACTTTATCTCATGACTCTAGTCACTACATAATTGCCTCAAGGCATCTCTTTTTCCTCCAAAGACATGTGACTTTCAAAATATAAACCAATGGCAATATTGTAATTATGCTTAAACTCTTCTTTTGCCTCAAGTCGTGAATTACCTCAAGGCAACTTGACTTCACTTTATTCATACCTCCAGTCAAGACTATGTGCACTATTTCGAATTGCCTCAAGTCATTTATTTATTGCCTCAAGGCATCGATTAATTGACTCAAGGTAAATTATCCTGTTACTTGTTTTCAAGCTAATATTGTATTTGCCTCTAGTCAGAAAGATATTACCTCTAGTCATGATAACTCAAGGCATCATATTTTTGACTCAAGGCAAAATCTTCAAATGCTTTATTCTTACCTCCAGTCAATTAATATGCCTCCAGTCATGCTCCTCAAGTCATATCATTCTAATTATCAAATCACCGTCTCCCGGAAAATCGATTCAATTTGATTGTGATTTTATTTCCTCAAATCATTACTCATTACTATTCATAATTGCATTTAATCAATTTGTTAATGAGTTACAGATTATTAGAATGAGGATCAACACAGGATATTGATCAAAGCAATCTGGCATTTATTAAACTTACCTATTCGAGGACCTCAACCAACAGACATACCTCTGCAATATTCTGGGCAAGAATATTTCATTTCTTTTGCTGGGTTTCAACGGTCATAATCACAATTACAGGAATAATAACGGCGATTATTCCGACGATTTTGCTTGATCTCTAACGGTCATTTTAAAGAGCCTCAACAGATATTTCTTCAATCTTCAACTACTATAAATACTCAAAAGATTGAATTCATCAACAAGAAAAAAAACACATACACAGACAAAGCATACATAGAGTTTAATTTCTATTCTGTATATATCTTCAGATATTACTGAGCTTCAGTGTTTATCATTTATCTACTCGTGAGAGAGTTTTTATCAATTGTCTTATATTCGTTCAAATCTCAAGATAGAGGTATCTTGAGTGTGGGTGTACAATTACAACTTGTAAGGGGGAGTGAGTCCTAGGGAGAAAGGATCATCCTAAGTACAGAGTGTGTAATTGTGTCTTTGGTTATTTGGTTACAACTTGTAAGGGGGAGTAAGTCATAGTGAGAGGATTACTCGAGAGTTACAAAGTGTGTAATCAAGTTACTAGATAGTGAAATCCCGGAGTGTCTGGGTACTGAACGTAGGTCAAAGAGTTGGTTGAACCAGTATAATTCCTATGTGTCATCTCTCTTTACTTCTTCACTGCTTTCATTGTTTATTCATCATACCGCGAAAGAATTTTTGAGATCACCTATTCACCCCCCTCTAGGTGATATTCCACCTTCAATTGTAATAAGTAGCCTTGCACTTGTCCCAGTATAAGTGCGACGGTAACACTCCCCAAGGTTGTTTATTTCGAAGTTCAGTAATAATTTATAAAAATTCATTTAAATTTTATGCTATGATAATTGTTAAAAATTGGGGGTGTTACACCTTATATTGAAGGTCATATTTTCTCTTTTGAATATGTGAAGGAATAACAATATTTGACCAATGCTTTCTTCATTAGCAGACAATATCTTTCAGATATCTTCTAAATCACGTTGTACTCATCAGGTAGACTTAAAAAAATCTATTTAAAGCATACACTAACAGAAGGTCCATGTATACTCAACATGAGATATCTTGAATTATTTTGTTGATTCTTAGCACTAGGTGTCACTTCCAATTTTGAAAACGGCAAACTTTCCAAGTAAAGTTCTCTAGCAAATCTATTTTCCATCTGCAGTGGAGTCCACCATAAAAGAACCAAGAAAGAGAAAAGATGTTAGCTAGTTCCCATGCAAGAAATTAGAACAAAACTAAACAAGCCAGTTTCAAAAAAATTTAGAAAATTATGTGATCAAGCAAATCAGAACAATTGACACTTGCCACAAGCCATTTGATAAATTTTCAGAAAACCCCCATAAATTTCGTGAATTCTTAATGTCCTTGTATAGAACCGAGAAATGCGGCCGAGCCAGGCTTGAAAATCAAAGGAGTTAAATGAAATTGGCCCTGTAGGGCCGGCCGTTAGACCCTTTTAATTTTGTTTTTAAAAATTACCTAGGTTACCTAGCTAGACTTGAGAGTTGAAAAGGGAGAACCCTAAAAATTTCAATCTTGGTTCCTCTTTCCTTTTTTTCTTCGAAAATCTCACTCACACTCACAAACTCACTCATAGACTTGAAGCACAATCAAATGTCTTTGAAATTGATGATAATAGCGAAAAAGATGACAATGATAATTATCATACTAATGTTGCTTAGTAGTATACTTCTTATGTTTTATGTGAATTATTTGTGGACAATAGTTTGCTTTTGTTACGAATTAGTGAATGTGTTTATTTGTTCAGTTATTTGTGGCTCTAGTACTCTTGTGCCGAGCTTTGAAAAACATATGTTTTTTTTACTTCGGGCTCTGTAGGATCGGGCCGACCCTGATTCCCAACTCTACCATTGTATACTTCATCTAAACATATATATATAGTTGGGAAATGACTTGAGTGGTTAATTTGTTGTCTAAATGCCAATGATCTTTCTTCCCCTTTCCTTAAAACGAGATTAACATGGTAAAGTAAGAAAATATTTCACAAATCTTACCTTAGGAGCAGTCAAATGAGGAAGTGAGAGATGATAGCGACCACAATGACAATGACAAGCACCGAAGACCAAATTGAATAAGACCACGACCAATGACGACACTGAAGACTATAATCGTGCGATGAGATGAGAGCACAGTCGATCAAATTTGGAGAGCCCTAACCTCCTTTTTAAGTTTTCACCTCAAATAAAAAAGGGCAAAAGTTGTCATTTCACAATTCCAAAAAGTTATACACAAGTCTCATGTGACTTCAATGCAATTTCATGATTTTAAAGGACCATTTTGTTGTATTTTTCCTTTCTCGAGACTTAAGTGCCATTTTCCCAATTACTTTTCATTATCGGGTACGTTCTGGTTCAGAGTCCGACCCAACTCAACTCATGATGGGTGACGGTACGACCTCTAGCTCTAGTCCTCTTGTTGCTGTTTCCGGTCATGGATGGCCAACTCGCCCGAGTTCCAATTTAGAAACTCCCTCTGGACTAAGGGTAAGTTTGGTTTGAGAGGAGGGGAGGGAAAAAATGTGATGGAGGGGAAAACTTTGTAAGCTCCACTATACTAAATTTTGGTCCAATTTTCTCCTCCCCTCCTTTTTCTCTCTCCCTGAGGAGAGGAGGAGAGGGGAGAGAAAAATATTGTGGCTCCACTACAATAAATTTTAATCCCAATTTCTTGTACCCTATTTTTTTTTTCTCCCCTTCCCTTCCCTCCTACCAAACTTACCCTAAAGTTTTAAGAACTCGGAGAGACGGATCGAGCGCCACCATATCTGTGATCTTCGCGCGAATTGTCCTATATTCCACTTCTCTGTGCTCTGACCATTCCTTGGGGGAAAAAATTCTGACCATTACCAATTTCTCGAATTTGCATTGGTTACTGTTATCCGACATGATTCTGGTCCCTGTGCATGGATGCCGATCAACATAGTCAGTGTTGTGGGTTGAGTGAGAAGGTGAATCAAGTTAGTAAGAGCTGGAGAAGGAGCAAAGAGTTTTCCTCTTGCAGGGGGAAGGAAAAGAATGGGCCATAGTTCGAGGAAGAAGAAGCGTGGAGGAGGTAGTGGAAGGAGAATTAAGGGAAGAATACCCCTAAAAGATCATGCATCTCAAGTTAGTGGGGATGATAATGAACTATCCGAAGAAATCACCGCTTTGTAAGTGTTTTTGTTGCTTGAGATATTTCTACTTACATTCAGGACGACCTCGATTAACATGTGAACTGTTCAATTCAGGCAAAACATAGGCTAGGAAACTTGGATAGGATATATTTTTCTTTGTCAAAATAATTAATATGGATTTAATTAGGGTGGATAACTTGTTTGGATTAAAATTAGATAGCCAAACTATTCAAATATTGAAAGTACAGTCAGACTGCTACGTCTTGCTCTTGTTACTCAGGTTCACCAGCCTTGTGAAAAGAAACTAGTTAAACCTTGTGACTTCAAAGAATCAACAAATATATCGGATAATGTTATAAAGTTTGTTGGATTGGCGTTGTAATTGTAATGTATTTATGTGCTCGATTGACTTATACTAGTAATTTATGAATCACGACTAATTCAGAAATAGAGAAATGGCACGTATCATGAGACTTTGTTTAATAGCAAGTTCGTCAAGTCCTGTAGGATTTCGTTTTAATACATTATGAAAATATTGGACGGTAGCTTAGGATAATTCGATGGTGCTCTTAAGGGAATAAAATCTGGACCAATAGTGCAATTGGAAGAGTATGTATTGGTCATCTTGTTACGTAACTGGCTTTTAAGGTTGACATATGTGTTGCCATTATCTGTGTTTTCTGCCTGAAATGTAGTAGACATATGTCTCAGACCATATAGCCAGCTATGTTTTGTTTGATTCTTGTTGGTTTGCAACGTCATTAAGGTTCTGTGTGTTTTCCCTGCTTTTCACTTTGTCTTTTGCATTTATAATTCTTATTTTAAGCTCGGCCTTTTTTTGTCTCTGATTGTAAAGTAGTATTTGCACTGTTTTGTAATCATGGTTATCCTCTGCCAGCAATGGACGAATATTAACATAATCTAGAGGTGCCGTTTTCTTTCCTCAAAGAAAAAAGTTATTACTTGCACCACTTCATTGAGGCAGACGACTGTTTTTTACCCAAGAACTTTGGGTCATCTGTAAATTTAGGGCATGGAAAGATGTTGATAACTGATCATATTTGAAAGTTAGAGTCGCAGCTTTGCATATATTTTATTCATCTGATATGTGTAGGAGAAATCCACAGGTGGTTAACCTAATCTGATCACTAGAATCTTAACAATAATTTGAAATTTAAATAGATTTGGGAAATTAGGTTTTCAGTAAGAAGGGCCTATAAGTGATGGCTAGGCCCATTTCAACACTCACCCTCAAGCTGGTGAATAGATGTTGATCATTCCCAGCTTGCTTCTAAGGCCTTCGAACTTTCCCTGAGTGGGGGACTTGGTCATAATATATGCACCCTCTTTTTCTGATGGAATGTATGATAGATCTAATAAAATGACGGTCTATTTCCGCATGCTTCATTCGGTCATGGTGAATAGGATTATTTTCAATCCTAATTGTTGACATATTGTCACATCATATTTTATGGGTTCTTCTGGTTCATCCTTAATCTACTTAAGAAGCCACATTACCCTCATATCTTCACATACTCGAAGGGACAATGCCCTATATTCAGATTCTGCCAAGCTTCGAGAGACTACTGGTCGCTTTTTACTCCTCCAAGTTACCAAATTATCCCATACATAGGTACAATAACCAGTGGTGGAGCGTCTATAAACTTTTGAACCACCCCAATTGGCATTAGTGAACGATTGGCATTAGTGCTTCCTTTTTCAAAAAATAAGCCTAAGTCTAGAGTTTTCTTTAGTTATCGAAGTATCTTATATACTGCTATCATATGCTCTTTTTGTGGGTTACTTGAAAATTGACTTACCACACTTTCGGGGAAACTTATGTTAGGTCGTGTTTGAGATACTCTCTTGATTTACTACTATACCTATTGTACCATCAGACCTAGTAGTTAATTTTTGATTTAACTCCATAGGAGTCATGAGCTGGCCCTGCCCCCAACATTCCAGTTTCTTTAAGGAGATCCAGGGTATACTTCTTTTGTGAGACACCAATGCCTTTATGAGTTCTAGCCACTTCCATTCCTAAGAAGTATCTTAGTAGGCCAAGATCATTTATCTCAAATTCTAATGCTAAATTTTTCTTTAGCATTGTGATTTCTTCTTCATCATCTCTTGTTAAGACAATATCATTAACATATACAATGAGAGTTTCCCTTCTTCCATCTCGGTCCTTTATAAACAATGTATCATCTACTTGGCATTGTTTATAGCCCCAAGCCTTGATGGCCTAAGTAAATGTTTCGAACCAATGCTCTTGGTTATTACTTCGATCCATATAATGACTTGTAAAGCTTGCACACTTTGTTAGAATTTTCTGAGTTTCTTAGCCCCAATACCTCCATGTATACTTCCTCTTCAAGATCCCTATTTAAGAAGGCATTTTTCACATCTATTTGATGGAGAGCCTACTCTAGGTTGGCTACAAGAGATGGCAAATAGTGTTAAGTTTTGCTACAGGAGCAAAGGTCTCTTGATAATGAATGCCATAAGTTTTTGAAAACCTCGAGCAACTAGTTGGGCTTTGTATTTCTTCACACTCCCATCAGGATTATATTTCACAGTAAACACCCACTTGCTGCTAACCACGGATTTCCCTTTAGGTAAATTAGTGATTTTCCATGTTCCATTCTTATGTAAAGCTCTCAATTCTTCTTCTATTGCCCGTTTCCACTTCGGATCAAAAACATCTTCCTCAAAATTTCTGGGTATGCTTTTCTTCTCAAGATTAGCTACAAAAGTTTTCATGTGTGGTGAAAGTTTGTTGTTTGAGACATACCTAGTATAGGATGTTGAGTGCAACTTCTATTCCCTTTCCTTAAGGTAATAGGCTAGTACAGATCCTCAAGACTTGTCTCAGGCATAGGATCATGAGTCTGCTGAGGTGTAGAGCTGGTATCTACCCCATCATGTTGTTGCTCCGTGGCTGTATTAGGTTCGTCAAACCTAGTCTCATGTTTCAGATTCAGAAATCAAGTTAAGAGGCTCAAAAGGAAGAATCGTCATCACCTCAAGTACTCTCGACCATTGTCACTTCTAAGAATTTTAATAGAGGTTTGAAATTGATTTTGGACAAAAGCATAAATTTTTTTGAAAAGTGTGAACACCTCAGAAATAGAAACTCATGTTAATCGAGTATGATCATCAATAAATGTTACAAACTATCTAGCTTTTGAATTAGTTGCAACCTTAGAAGGACCCCATGCATCACTATGAATGAGTTCAAATGAATGTGAGGGTTTATATGAATTTCGAACTTGTTTAGCAAATTGACAAGAGTCACAATGAAATTCTGACACAGATTTATTACTAATATTTGGAAACAAAAATTGCATAGAGGTGAGACTAGGGTGGCCTAACCTAGAATATCACAATTTAATGTCTTCAATAGACATGACAGAGAGCACATCACGAGGTTTATTTGAGAGTGATCCTCGGATGTAGTAGGGTCCATTCCACACTTCAGCATTCCTAATCACTTTGCCCAAAGCCAAGTCCTGAAAATTGCAGCGAGTTTTGTCAAAGGTTACTATGCAGCTTAGATGATCAACAATACGTTTTTACAGATAACAAGCTGCACTCAATCTCTGGAACATATAAAACATTTTTAATATGTTGTTTTTAGAGATAACTATTGTGCCTGAACCTTGAATTTTTGAAAATTGGCCATTAGCTACTTCTTCTGAATTATGCTTAGATTATTCAGTAAAATCAGAAAATAGTTCTTTGAAACCTGTTATATGGTCCGTTGCACCAGAATCCACAACCCATATATCCTTGGATGTAGACATACCACTAAGAGCTCATGTAAGGGTAGTAACTAATTTGGCCAAGGTAACAGAAGGGGTGTTTTTCTCATAGAGTTTTGCTGAGGATGATTCATTATGTTTGTCCAGAATCCTTTGTGGAACCATGAGTTCTTCGATGCTTAAACTATCACCTTTAGTTTTAGGGGCGCCAACCACCAGTCGTTTCTTATCGTACCTTCCTTTCTGCTTAATGTTTGGGGGCTTGCTGTGTAATTTCTAGCATACTTCTTTGGTGTGACCACTTTTATTACAATGATCGCACCATTATGTAGACTTTCTTGTCTTAATATCTCCTTGATTTCCACGAACAGCAAGGGCA
The DNA here is from genome assembly GCA_019022655.1 of Acacia acuminata. Taxonomy (NCBI): domain Eukaryota; kingdom Viridiplantae; phylum Streptophyta; class Magnoliopsida; order Fabales; family Fabaceae; genus Acacia; species Acacia acuminata. Next base: position 1,519,252 of record JAFJYI010000180.1, on the reverse strand, counting down.
AATGTTGCCTGGCTAGGTGAGCCTCGAGTCAAAAACTTTCTACTTTCCTCACATTTGATCATATTAAATGCATCTTCTAATAAAGGTAGAGGCTTTATACTCATTATGCTTCCTCAGGCATCTTCATATGAGTCATTGAGACCAAGGAGAAAATCATAGCACCTTTCTTGATCAAGTAAACGTTTATGATACATGACATCATTATGGCAGGACCATTCATAAGTTTTATATAAGTCTAATCGTTGCCACAACTTCACCAAAGTAGTATAGTATTGAGTAACAGATTTCTTATCCTGATATAGCTGTCGGAGTGCTCGTTTGACTTGGATGATTGCAGCAATATTCTCCCGGACAGAGAAGGTTCTTTAGGCAGAGTCCCAAATCTCTTTGGCGGAAGTAGCAAGAAGGTAATTTTCACTTATCACAACGGTCATGGAGTTCACTAACCATGCCATAACCATATTATTTTCTGCACACCAAGTCTCGATTTCCGCAGAGTCGGCTGAAGGTGGATCTTCGATGGGATACTTTGCCTTCTTCTTTCCCCGAGCGTACATCAATGTGTTCTAGGGCTAGTGAAGATAGTTGTTTTCATTCAACCGATGTGCTATCATTACTTGGGCGAGGGAATCCAGCGTTGCCCCAACCAGACCCACCATGGTTTCCCATATTTTTTGCGTGTTAGTCCTTCTTGGGTTCTCTACAGTTGACGAGGAATGATGATCTCCATTGTCAACAGCAAAGACCCACGGCTGGTCGTTTAAAGCTGCCTTAAATGACATTGAGCTGAGAACTAGGCTTTGATACCATGAAATTTAGAGTAGTAGCTTTGCATATTGTTGAGATTGAATGTGATCCTTCAATCTCAAATAGTATCACAGCATTAGGGTTCGTTTCTGGCCAATTTGATTTTCCAGTAGTGCCGTCGTGAATAGTAGTGTGAAGATTGCCATCGTGAATAGTGACAGAAGCGGTTTTTGTTATCTGTCCTTACCTTGACTCGTGGATGTTGTTCCCCCTTGGTGAAGTATGTGTTTGGCAATTATTTGTTGTTTGATGGTCCTTGTGTGACCTGTTCATTCTTTGTCTCCGGTGAGGTGTTTGGCAATTATTTGCTGTTTGGGGGTCTTTATGTGACTTGTTTGTTCTTTGCCTCCGGTGAGGTGTTTCGTTTGGTGTTTGTCTTTGGTGAGACATTTGAAGTATTGTTTGGTCCCTGGGGAAACCGTTGGGTGTTGGTCCTTGGTGAGATGTTTGATGTTGTTGTAGTCCCTTATGAGACCGTTTGTTGCATCTTCTACTTTGGTTTGCCAAGTTTGGTATTCTTTGTTGTTCGAGTTCGAGCTCCTGGTGAAGCTATTGGATTGTTACTTTTGGATGTCCTCGGTGTAATATTTGGTTGAACTATTCTTGGATGTGCTTGAACTTGCTGCTCGATTCAAGATCTCATGAAGAAGCAAGTTATCGATGATTAGTTGCTGCTTACATTCAAGCTGTTCCAGCTTGAGGGGGAGTGTTGAGAATATCAAGTTTAGAAATATTAATTAAGTATTATTATTAGGGATATCATTTAGTATTTATTAGGATTAGATATTTTAGGAATATATCTTTATGATATTATAATTTGATTAGATTACATTATGATTGAGTTTAGGGTTAGGGTTAGCCTATTAATTTTCCTATGTAAAGGCCTCTTCGTACTTTCTTTCTTAAGGATCAATAATATTCAGAGTATTTCTCCGGGGCTTCAATGTGATTCTTTAATCTCAATACATATATTTTATTCATCTGATATGTGTGTACATATAAGCGAAATCCATAGGTGGTTGACCTAAGCTAATCACTAGAATCTCTCCTAGAATCAAGGAAACAATAATTTGAAATTTAAATATATTTGATCACAACAGATTTGGGGAATTAGGTTTTAAGTGAGAAGGGCCTGTAAGTGACGGCTAGGCCCATTCCAACAATATTGCTGAGGGATCTGTTTTGGGCCATGGCGAATGTCATTAACTTGTGATATTGTCTTCATGATCTTATTCATATGATATTTTTGGGTCTTAGATGTGCAATTTTCCAAGAAGACTGCAAGATTCTTCCTGGATCACCTCCTCAGATAGTTATTAAGCTCAGGTTTGTTTCTTTGCTGCTTTTCTCTGCTTCTGTACCCCCTCATAATTTTCTGTTGGCCTCTCATAATTGATTTCTACTTGAAATCAAGCAGACCCTATTCAAAGGACATGGGATATGAGGATTTAGATGTTTCTGCTGTTCTCGTTGTTAGGTTAGTAAGGCTTTGGTTGACTGGCATTGGGTTTATCCTTTATGATGTTTGTTGCTGATTCTCTCTCTCTTTCTCTAGGTGCTTACCTGGCTATCCTTTAAAGTGTCCAAAGTTGCAAATTACTCCTGAGAATGGTTTATCAGAAAGTGATGCTGATAAACTTTTGTCTCTCCTCCATGATCAGGTCTAAGTTAGATGAGTGTCTGTTTCTTCAATAAACTGTTTCATGTTGCTAACTAGTGTTGTAATCTCTGTGTGTGAATTGTGATCATATTTACATCAAGGATGAGATTATACTAGCACCAATCCTTTTGGTTCTCAAATGTGATGATATTTACATGTTCTGTCGGTGCAATGATAAAGAAAAATGAACAGGAAAGGTGAAAATAAAGACAAAAAGCTTGCAAAACCTGATCAGTTTACTGTAAAACCATGATGAGGAGTATAAAACCAAAATGGCAGGACATTAAGTAGAGTCTAATGTAGCTTAATTGTTTTGAGAAATTTGTGAAACAGTGGATTCTTCTTTACTCTGATACTAGTCATCAGTCATAGGGTGAGAAAATTTTCTGCTTGTTTTATTCACAAGAATTTTGGTTATATATACATTGGTAGGAGTCTCTATGTGTAATTGCCCAGTTAATACAACTCAGTTTCTAATCAATATTAGTCCCTGCAGTCACTCATATTTTAATTGCAAGGATAATACTGATATAGCAAGTCAAGGCATAGTCTCCAGCAGAATGAATCAAGTATTTGGTTATTTTGTTTTTCTTAGGCTTTTGCCATGTATCGTACAAGGAGTCTCAATGGGATTTTGAAGTGGAACTTTCCAGATTTGGTTCGGCTGAAATTACAATGTCATGTCTTTTAGTTTAGATTTGTAAATTCTTATTCCGCTACAATCCTTTGTGTCCATTCTATTCCTCTGCTTTGCCATAGATTTGCATGCTCTGGAATACACTTATTTTTCTTCTGTCATTTCATTCTGTATAAAGTAGTATTTTTATTTTTTTAATTTAATTCTTGTCCTTTCAGGCTATCCTAAATGCCAGGGAGGGAAGAGTAATGATCTTTAATTTGGTGGAGGCTGCTCAAGAGTTTATGTCTGGTATTGAGCCAGCTGGAAAATCAAATGACTCTGTGAGCTTTATCTCCTTCTTTTTTCTTTTTTCCTTTTTTTTTTCCCAGTGCACCACTAATTTGTGAAGAAATTGGTTAGTATTACTTTTGATAGATTTGTTACCATTAAAGAATTATTGTAATTTTTATTTTCAGTATATACCAGGAAAAAATTTACTTTATTGCTACTAAAAGTATGATTAATATATTTGTATTATTTATGGATTTACTGTCATATATTTGATTATCTATTTTAAGACGTTATTTTGCTTCTTCACTTGATGGTAATAAGTTTGCGTCACCTTTCATAGAAGAATTTGCGTTCAACTGTGGAAAGCAATGAAGAATATTTTCTCAAGGATATAGCAACTTCAAATAGAAGTTCTTTTACTTATGGTTTCGTAGACCTCTTTAGTGGCTATGGAGAATCATGGAATTGGGGTTTTGGAATGGATGACACTAGTGGTAACATTTCTCCTGTCCCACCCTCGAAGTTAGATGCTGCAGAACATGCTTATGGGACTGAGGAAAATAAATCTGATAGAACTTCAGAATCACCTAAAATGCAAGAAACAAAGCAAGTCCCGTTAGTTTCTCCAACTGCCAAATTAGATACCTTGGGGGAAAACGGTGAAGAAAGCAACAAGAGCATGCATTCATCTAATTCAAGTAGTTCTGATGCAATGGAGCCCATAGGGAATGGCAATGAAAATGAGAAAGAGGTAAATATAATGAGCACTGTTTACTTCTTTTGTTACTGTGCAGCATCTTTAATTTGGCACTATGTACTTTATACAGAGAAAGAGTTTCTCTTATTGCCATGAACCTAAAATAGCGTCTCAGACTCTCAGTTAGGGTGTTACTTTCTTAGAAGTTTTGTGTGTGTGTGTCAGCGTTAATTCTTAAAAAGCATTAACCAGGAAGGTAATTTTCTTACAGGGTCCAGTTGTGACATTATGGTAAAAGATGGGGATTTCTCAATAAATTTGCGGCTTTTGTTAACTTTTTCTCCTTGATCAGAAATAGGCTTAAGGTTAAGGTCATTGATTCTGAAAAGAAAATTGAAGATTAGAAATTTAAGTGAGTTTGTATTAGTAATGAAAGACTCAAGAAAGGGCGCAAGTACAATAGACTGTTGAGTTCTAATTTAAAATGACGAATATGAATAGAGGATGCAAATTCCAAGATTTAGAAGCTTCTAAAGCTCTTTTATAGGGTGTCTTTAAGTTTGATGTGTGAAACCATTGTGCTATAGAATTTTGATAAAAAGGTAATGTTGGTTTTAAACATTATACTATATCAAAATGTTATGCTCCCTCGGTTCGTTTTCATAAGAAACACTTAATCGAATAATGTAGATCAAAAAGTTGGTTCAAGACAATAAATATGTAATAATTGTAATTTTTTCTAAAAAATGCCCTTATTCATGAGGAGATAGGGAATAAGAGAGAGAATAAGGAAATTATTATAATAAAGAGGATTGTGGAAGAGAGAGACGAAAATTATTATAATAAAGAGGATTGTGTAAGACTATTTCTCTCTCTCTCTCTCTTCAAGAATGATGCTTTGGGGGCTTTGATAATAAATGTATTGATATTAAAATGAGTAATTAAATGGGGGCAAAATGGAAAACTAATAAAGAAAATTTTAGATATTCTTTATATGTTTCTTATAAATAGGAACAAGGTATATGTGCTATTTGCTTCTTATATAAAGGAACAAAGGGAGTAATATATAATCTGTGTCAGCAATGTGCAATTCCATTTTGAGGTATGTTAGAAGCATGTTCATCAATCATGATGAGAAGAGCTGTTAGAATTAATAACTAATTAATATTATGTAAATACCTATTGTAGGTATGCTAGCTGTCATATCTTTGTATATCCTTGTATTTGCCACATCGATGGCTAAGATTCATTTATAACCCTAATTTGTTATACCCATTACATTATATAAAGGACAAGAGCCAGAGGAGAAATTATTACTCTTGACTATTCATTTTGTCTTCTTTCTATCTTGGTACCAGAGCCTCGCCTTTTTTTACTTGCTTTTCTTTCTTTCATTGATTTTGATGGCCTCGTCTCCAGCTTCTGCCACCACAGCGTCCTTGCCTGCGCCCTTTGCTCCTAAAATGTATGCTCTTTTTCAATCATCTAGGCAGACATGTTTGATTAAGTTGGATCGAAACAATTATCTGGTCTGGGCTTCCGTCATCTTGCCTCTTATTGAGGGTAATCGGCTCCAAGCACACATTGATCCGTCGGCTCTTGTTCCGCCGATGACCACCGTGCTTCTAGATTCGATTGCTGTCGTCCCTAATCCGGCGTTTGACGATTGGTTCGCGTTGATCGTATGCTCATCAGGCTGGCTTTGCAACACCATGACCCAGGATGTTGCGATCCAACTCTTGCATTGCCGTACCTCCTACGAACTCTGGGTTGAGGCGCGTGCTTTAACTTCGACTTTCTCCAAGTCCAGGCTCATGATCTATCGGTAGAGCTTCACAATACTAGGAAGCATGGCCTTATGATGACTGAATATCTGACGCGTATGAAGAACGTCTCTGATCATCTTGCTCTGGCCGATGCTCCGATTTCTACTGATGAACTATACTCCATACGCTCAATGGTTTAGGTGGGGATTATAACCCCATTGTAGTCAAGCTCATCGACCAAGTAGGACTGACCTGGGTTGATGCTGAGTCTTCTTTTCTTGCTCTTGAATCTCGTCTAGAGCAGTTGAATCAGCTTTCTTCTCTTTCGATTCAACCATCTGTGAATTTTGCTGCCAAAAATTCTGATTCAGTTGACCATCGTTCCCCTGGTCATGGTTCCTGAAGGGGGGACAAAGTGGTCGTGGTTGCTCCAATGGCAACAACACTCTTGTGATTTGTGTGAAAAACTAGGTCATCGTGTCTCCAACTGTTATAAACGGTTTAACAGAACATTTCACCCTCCTTCTCACTCCACTCCTCAAGCCTATTATGTCGATTTTGAGGCTGCTTCTGACCCTTATTGGTACATGGATAGTGGGGCAAATCATCATGTTACAGCTCACTCATCTCAGCTTGATTCTGTAATTCCTGTGGATAAGGCTAATTCTCATTTATTTACCTGTACTGGATCCATTGCTCAAATTCATGGTGTTGGGACTACTTCTATTCCTTGTTCTGTCTCTAAACTTCAGCTTAATGATGTTCTAGTTGTTCCCTATGTTGTTAAGAATCTGTTAATTGTGAATAAGCTAGTCTCAGATAATTGTGTTGTAGTAATTTTTACTAATGAGGGTTGTGTTGTAAAGGACAAGGAAACAGGGTCTCTACTGATGAAAAGCACCCCAAGACAAGGGCTATATCCCATGAGTAGAGTTGATTCAAGGGCTGAAGCACACCTTGCAGAGACCTCCACGACCTCAAAAACACTTTTAAGTTGGCATTACAAGCTTGGGCATCCAAGCAATAAAATTTTGCAGCAAGTTTTGAATGATTATAATGTCAAATTTCGCATTAGTGATTTTGTTTGTGAAGCTTGTTAGTATGGTAAATCCAGGAAATTGCCTTTTTCACACTCTTTATCTCATGCTGCTTCACCTTTTGATTTGGTTCACATTGATATATGGGGTCCTTTGCCTACACAATCTGTTCATGGGCATTGCTATTATATCCATTTTATTGATGATTTTAGTCGATATACTTGGTTGTATCCTCTTAAGCATATAGGGGAAACAATTATAGCTTTTAAGCACTTTCAAAAAATGGTTGAGACCCAATTTCAAACTAATATCAAGTCCATTCAGTGTGATAATGGTACATAGTGTAAGCCTATTATTCCGATTGTTCCAAATTCTGGTATCATTATGAGATTTACATGTCCTTATGCCTCCTCTCAAAATGGTAGAGCAGAGAGGAAACATCGACATATAGTGGAAATGGGACTAACACTTTTAGCTCAAGCTAAAATTCCTCTCACCTATTGGACTGAAACTTTTCAAACGGTTGTTTATTTAATTAATCGTCTTCCAACTCCAATTTTACGAGGAAAGTCTCCTTTGGCTTGTTTGCACAAAAAGGAACCCGATTATCAATCTTTAAGGCCTTTTGGTTGCACTTGCTATCCTTGTATGAAGCCTTACAATTCCCATAAGTTAGAGTATCTCTGTAAAAGATGTATCTATCTCAGCCCAGCTTCAAATCAGAAGGGTTTTAGGTGTCTAAGCCCAAGTGGACGTATTTACATTTCTAGACATGTAATTTTTGATCCACTAACTTTTCCTTTTCATATAGGCTCTATGAACAAAGAAAGCCTACCAGAAGAGGCATTTGATTCTCATTCTATTGACATTGCTGCACAACTACGTAACCCATCTCGGCCCAACCTTAACGCTGCACTTCCTCTCATAGCCCAATCCCAATCTCAGCCCACAACTCCAACTTCCACTTTGCAGGTACGTCATTCACCAACTCAGGCAACAATGTCTCTCCCATTACTTCCTCTACTCAGCCCATAATAAATTCCTCTCAAACCATTACTCCCTCCTCTCGGCACTTCACTCCCTCCTCTCGGCCCATCACTCCATCAGTCTCCATACAGCCAACAATTCCCATTTCCATTATTTCTCTCTAGCCCAATCCACCTTCTCAACTCACTCTTTCAGTTTCGAGCCCCACCACGTCGCCCAACCCATCTTCCGCTTCTTCATCTTCTTCACGTCCCTCTCTCAAGTCTCCCTCTGTACCACCCGTTTTTCAACCTCCACATCATCTTTCTCCAGATAATCATCATCCTATGCTTACCCGAGCCAAAACCGGCATTATTAAACCCAGATTTCCCTTTGTTGGTCTCTATGCTATAGAAACCTCTCGCCTTCTTTCTCTAGTAGCTGAACCACCTACACTTGCCGATGCTTTTGCCTCTTTTCACTGGCTCAATGCGATGTCAACTAAATATGAAGCACTTTGTCACAATCACACTTGGGTGTTGGTGCCTTATAAAGGTTAGAAACTTGTGGATTGTAAATGGGTCTTCAAAACTAAGTTCAAAGCTGATGGTTCCATACTGAAGCACAAAGCCAGATTAGTTGCTAAAGGTTTCCAACAATCAGCTGGTATTGACTATGGTGAGACTTTTAGTCCAATTGTGAAACCAACAACCATTTGTCTCATTTTTACAGTTGCTGTCACTTATTGATGGGAGATATGTCAATTGGATGTCAATAATGCTTTCTTAAATGGCTATATGAAAGAAGAGGTATTTATTACTCAACCACCTTGGGTCAAAGACTCTACAAAACCAGATTTTTACAGATGCTGATTGGGCTATGGATATTGATGATAGAAAGTCCATGGGTGGATATTGTGCATATTTAGGAGGTACACTTGTTTCTTGGTGTTCCAAGAAACAAAAGGTAGTCTCCAGGTCAAGTTCAGAATTTGAGTATCGATCCCTATCTAATGGAGCAGCTGAGCTTAAATTGCATAACTCTTTATTGACAGAAATTGGTTTCTACACTCGGCAACCTTCGATAATATGGTGTGATAATTTGAGTGCTCAAGCCTTTGCCTCAAATCCTGTACATCATGCTAGAAGCAAACACATTGAGATAGATGTTCATTTTATCAAAGATCAAGTTTTATCTAGATCTATTGAAGTCAAAGTAGCTGATTGTTTCACTAAAGCCTTATCTTATTCTCAGTTTGCTTATTTTAGGAACAAACTTGGTGTCTGTCCCACATCCTCTCGTTTGAGGAATGTTAGAATTACTAACTAATTAATATTTTGTAAATACCTATTGTAGATACGCTAGCTGTCATATCTTTGTATATCCTTGTATGTGTCACATGGATGGCTAAGATTCATTTGTAACCCTAATTTGTTATACCCATTACATTATATAAATGACAAGAGCCAGAGGAGAAATTATTACTCTTGGCTATTCATTTTGTCTTCTTTCTATCTAGAGCCATACCTGGCTAGTTTGGTTCTTTGAGGTCTCGGATTCCTTATATTAATTATGTAAAGCCATTTCAAGATGGATGTTTATTTTGTGAATTGATTAAGGGATGGATGGACAGCAGATTATTCATGTCCCATTGAATCATATAAATTCTGTTATTCTTAAGGTCTTAATGTGACACTGCTTGTATCCATTTTAGGTAGTTCTTTTATGTTAGAAAGTGGTACAAAATTCTTTTAATTTCTCTTACAATGATTTATTTACTACTTCAGCATGATTTTCTCCTTGATGAGTCTACATCAAAGGATAATGAAGAAGGTATTTATGCAGCTGCGTCTTCAGAGTCCCAGTCTTCTGCCGCTCATCATCAAGAACCTCAAACAGATGAAAGGGATCTGATAATGGTGACATTGAATATTTGTTCTTGTTTTTGTCACATTTGTATTTTATCAAACACTGACTATGTACTACTGTATTTTGAACTAGGTTCACTTGCTTCGCCTTGCATGTTCCTCCAAAAGTCCTTTGGCTAACTCTTTGCCGCAAATAGCCACAGAGCTGCACCATTTAGGGGTATAAATTATAAGTTGACGCGTTCTAGAGGACTCCTTTTGTAGAATGACCCTAATCCTTCCGAGTTTTATTCTTAGGTCATTTCTGATCGGGCAAGGGATATGGCATCTGAACCACCTTCTTCTTTGAACAAAACCTTTGATCATGTCTTCCAGAAACACCTGGTGAGTAATCACTCTTCTTTACATAACAAACATAACTGTCCTCACTCCTCATCAGTCATTTGTTATTTTCATCTAGGTATCATCCAAAATATCAGAGTTTTGGAAACCTTCTGATCTTGGAGGCCCAACTATGGTCCCCACAAGCTCTCGATATCTGAATGACTTTGAGGAGCTACGGCCTCTTGGTAAAAGAACTTGATGTATTTCTATTTGAGTTGTTCATATTTTACTGATAGCTTTCATTCTCTTTTGGTTAAAGTCGACATAACTTTTATGTGAACTAATTGAGCTACATTTCTACCAGATGCTAGTGCAATGCTCTCTTATGCCTTAAATTCTAGTACTGAGATATTTGTATATCTGTTGGAGTTCAAGGTGTTTGATAGTCCTTGATGCCAAGGGTGAAGATATTGATGGGAAAAGTAGGAGAGAGGGTGCCGTAGTGGGAAACATGGGAGAGTGTGTTAGTGGTGATTACTTGCCGATGCTCATGTCATGTAGCATAGGTTCTGTAATTGGCTGAGCAATTTGATAACTCAACTTCAAAATTTTATTGATCATGCAATAATTACATAGAAGCAGCTAGGTTTGCTGCACAAGCAAGCAATCTATCAGAATCTGTGATACAATAAAATACAATCAGCGTCAACAACAACAACAAAGCTTTATCCCACTAGGTGGGACGACTATATGGATCGCATGATGTCATTGTGGTCTATCAAAAACCAGATCTTTAAATAGATTATTAACTAAAAAACAATTGATATTAAGTCGATTATTATTTCTCTCCGTAAATAGGAAGATTTAGTTATTATTAGCATTAGTATTTTAGATTATATTGGGAGCACAATTTCAGTTAGCATTTCGGGTAGTGTCATAGAGATTTTGTTTACTATTTCTCCTCCATTGTATTGGGGATTCTTCTCTCTATTGCTCTATATGTATTCTGTTCCCATAGTGAATCATAAACAAAAATGAATTGCTCATATTCCACATAACGGAACTAGGGTTATTTGTTTAGGCTGGGCTGCTACATGTGACCCATCCAACACTCCCTCTTAGGCTGGAAAATATATATTTATCATTCGTAGCTTGCCGTTATAGTCTTCAAACTTTGACCTGGTCATTGCCTTGGTCAACAAATTAGCTACTTGTTGGTTGATAGGCGTATAACACTTGTATTGTACCATCTACTTTTTCTTCAATAAACTGATGATCAAGTCCCGCATATTTTGTTCAATCACGATGGATAGGATTTTACTATCATAGTTGTTGCCATATTATTATAGAAAACTTATTGGGCCTTCATAACAAATTTTCAAGGAATTGATTGAGCCAAGAAACAAAACAGTCTTTATTGCCACAAGATAACATCATTGTTCATGGAAACAAACAAAATAGTCTTTTGCCTTGTTTCAACATTCCTGGAACTTTCTAGATGGTAGAGACCATCCCATTCTTTAGCACTGCCAGTTATTTCCCCTGAGCCCAAATTTTTCATTACACAACCATGAGCTTTAAAGTTAACACAACAACCTTGCCCTTTTAGCATCGTGCCAATAGATGGAAAATTCCATAGGATATTAGGAACATGGATATATTTCAATTCTAGTTTATCAAAAATCATAATATCCTATCCCTTGTCTTTTGTGGACCATCTTAATTTGAACACACTAGGTGGTTGTTTGACTATTATTATTTTTTGAGTTTTTTTTTTTTTTTATAGTATTATCCGGTATCTGGTTCGGGATTCGTAGCTGCCGCTTCTAACACTAGTGTCTCCTCTGGGACTTAAACTCGAGACCCGAAGGGATCTAGTAGGACCTTACACCGCTAGACCAACTTTATGTTGGTTTTTTTTTTTTAGTTTGTTGTTCAAGCTATTTATTTGATAGGATCGGGTCATGTTTTGGATCTTGTGCCTGTTTGGGAAACACCCATAATTACTTAAAAGAGCTCTTTTGCACTTTGAGACAAAACTTCCCTCGTTTACTTACTTCGTGCAATCCAGAACTACCTAAAATAAGCTAATCCAAGCACAAATTCTTGTTAGATTGCAATTTCAGGAATGCTTCTCTATCCAAATAATTTGCCTCTTTTCTTTTTGGTTTTCTTTTACATGCAGGACTTAAATTGAATATCCGTGAGATATGGGACAAAGTGTTTCATAGAATATTCTAATGCAATTAATTAGGTTTATTTTTTAGTCTATGCTAAAACGTGTTACTTGGCACTATGAACAGGTCATGGTGGTTTTGGTCATGTTGTGTTGTGCAGAAACAAACTTGACGGTAGGCAGTATGCAGTAAAGAAAATTCGCCTTAAAGACAAAAGCATGCCCGTAAATGATAGGATTTTAAGGTAAATTTGTGTTCTAAAGGATTGGGAAAAAAGTTGTGGATCAAAAAATTTGTGAATTATATTTCTTATTTTTCAGAAGTTTAACTACAATAGTCTTTGTAGTCATATCATTTGATATTGGACATACATGCTTGAGACAATTGTTTCAATTTATGCTTAGCTAGTAAAACATTTATCTGCGCCTTTTCAAGTCCATCACATGCAGGTGTTGTCTTTTAATTTTGACATTGAAAGTTTATGTGATTACAATAGTGTTCTGATAAAAGGGGAAGCATTGGAAAGAAGAAACTAGAGGAAATGCTATGACATAAACTGACTTAAGTCCTGCTTGTTAAAAGCAGATATTGTTTAGTTGGTTATATTGCTAACCTTCTGAACTGTTTATAAGAATGACAGAAATAATGGAACTGCCTACCATTTGTAAATGCCCCTAATACATCCTTGTCAAGTGAACAATACTTCCTGGCCTGCCATGCCTTGCCCTAAAAAAATGAAAAAAAAAATACGTCGTTGTCAATGATGGCTAATGTCAGAGGAGCAAAATTCTAGGTACAATGATTGAAAGTCATAAAGTTGGACCCATGTTACTTCATCAAGAAAATCTTTACATTGGACTATGATATGGAAATATATTCTGAAAATACCATATCAAGCTAGTACTTCTGTCATTGGTTTGCTTCTCTTTTTGTTAGGACTAATAGTTAATTAGTCTCTTGTAAATCATTGTTAATATTATCTGTAGATATGCTAGCTGGAATAGGCCACATGTATGGCTATGATTGATTTGTAACAATATTCTATTATGCCTTTATTCTATATAAAGCACAGTCACCAGTGGAGCACAATATCCGCTGGACAATTCATTTCATTGCCTTTTTGTCCTTTTATCTTTCTTGGTATCAGAGCAAGATGGTCGGAGATTGCTTCATGTGAATAGATAATCGGTCATGGTTTGATCATTTTTCCTGGTGTTATGAAGCTCAGAGCAATAAATCATGATACGAGATTTTGATACGATAGATGTGAGAGATCGAGCTTCAGTCCAGAGTTCATACGCTGTTCAACAAGGAAGAAGTTGAGTGGCAACATCCCGAGTCATGGTGTTGCGAAGCCAGCTGAGGAGCATCCGGTCGATAGAAAACCATTCCTCAAAAGCAAGATTAGGGGACAAGCTCAGTGGAGGGCGGCACCATCATCGTCATCGGCGGAACAGGGGCGGCAACATCAAATGTGCTTGGAGTCGATTTCCCTCAATGAGCGTAACACAACCGACGCCCAGACTAGGTAATTAGTTCGATCCAACTTGATCGATGATGTCTGGCTGGAGGATTGAAAAAGAGCGTAGGTTTGGTGGACAACAGGAGACGACGGAAGACAAAGTCATACTAGAGGAGGGCGAAGAAAAAGCCATTGCAGCAGAAGAAAGAGAAAAAGGAAAAAGCAAGGCTTTGGTAACAAGAAAGATAACTCCTCTCCCTCTCAACCCAACTACTCACCAGGGACGAACACCAAAGATCTTGTGGACAATTGAGAGAAAATTTATTCTCATTTCTTAGTCAATGTAGTGATACAATACCTACTTACATACAAAATAGAGAGATAAGACTCAACAAATTATGGAGTAACTGAAGGAGGAAATTTAGGAGAGAATCAAGGAGAGAATAAAGGATAATTATAATATAATATTCCCACACTCCCCCTCAAGTTGGATCATAGATATTAATCATGTCCAACTTGCTTATACAACTTCCAAATGCAGGTTTGAGTAATCCCTTTGTCAATACATCAGTAGTTTGAAGATTCGTTGGTAGATAAGTGAGACATGACCCCTTCTTCTACTTTTTCCCTAATGAAGTGTCTATCTATCTCCACATGTTCCAATCGTTCATGCTGAATAGGATTTAAGGCCATGCTTATGGCGGCCTTATTATCACAATAAAGTTTCAGTGGTAAATCCACGTTGACTTGTATCTCATCTAGAACCTGTTTCAGCCACAACTCCTTTATCCTTGAGCTAGTGCCCTTAACTCAGCTTCAACACTGCTTGTAAATACAACCCTCTGTTTCTGGCTTTTCCAGGTAACCAGGTTTCCCCTTACAAAGGAACAATAACCAGAGGTTGATGTCCTATCAGGATGACTTCCTCCCCAATCTGCATCAGTGTACATTTCTACAGTTCTATAGTTCTTTGTTCCTGTTTCCGAAAGAACAACCCTCTGCCAGGAGTACCCTTTAGATACCTCAAAATTTTGTAGGCTACTTCCATATGGTTCTTCTTTGGCTCACTCGTATACACTGGCAACAAGTACAGCAAAGGCTATATCAGGTCTTGTATGGGGGATAAATCAACTTTCCAATTAGTTTCTTATATCTTCCTTCATCGATAGCTTCTTGGTCTTGTCTTCTTCTTCTTCTTCTTCAGTCTCATCCTCTAATTCACCTTCTTCTGATTCCTCTTTAATGTTCTGCTTAGATTTCTTCTCTCTTTTTCTGGACCACAATTGGAGTTGGCTCAGGAATACAACCAAGCATGCCTCTTTCTTTTAGAAGATCAAGTATATACTTTCTCTGAGAGATATAGATGCCTAGTCTTGACCTAGCAACCTCCATCCCAAGGAAGTATTTCAAGTTTCCAAGATCCTTGACTTCAAGTTCTTTCCCAAGTGCAAATTTTATCCTAGATATTTCCTCAATATGATCTCCTGTAAGGATTATGTCATCAACGTACACAATGAGGATGCATTTCTTCCCATCCTCTGTTTTGACAAACATTGTATGATCTGATAATCCTTGTTTGTAGCCCTCTGACTTCAAGACTTTCGAGAACTTGTCAAACCATGCCCTGGGAAACTGCTTCAGACCATATAATGATTTCTTCAGCTTGTACACTTGATCAATTCTACCTTTTTCAAACCATGGAGGTAGATTCATGTATACTAAAGGCATTCTTGATGTCTAGCTGATGAAGTGGCCATTCTAGGTTGGCTGCCACAGACAATAGTACTCTAATAGTATTTAGTTTTGCTACTGGTGCAAATGTTTGATAGTCTAGACCATATGTCTAAGTGAACCCTCTTACTACCAGGCGAGCTTTTAACTTGTCTTGCGTACCATCAGCCATATATTTAGGGGCAAATACCCATTTACAACTTACAAGTTTCTTGCCTCTAGGTTTTTCAACTATATCCCATGTTCCATTCTTTTCTAGTGCTCCCATCTCCACCATAACCGCTTTTCTCCATTCTGGTATCCTTATTGCCTCTTGGATGTTGTTGGGAATGCGTATTTTATCCAGATTAGTAACAAATGCTTGGTAACGAGAAGAGAGAGCCTTATAAGACATATGTTCTGAATTGGATGCAGTGTGTAAGATCGTTGATGTTATCTAAGTGCAATTGGAAAATCAAGGTCAGATTGTTCACTAACCTCTTTAGATACTATTGTTTCTACCTCTTCTGATATTGCAGGAACTACCGCCAGTTCTGACTCCTTTGGTGCTTCAAAAGAACGGTTTTCTCTTTCCTTAGATTTTTGTTTCCGTGAGTACACCAACCCATCCTTATACTTGTTTTGTTGCTTTCATGTATCTCCCCCGCTTTGTTCATTTTGGGCATAGGAGATGGCGAAGGTAATGATAATGGCTCGGATGGTGTTATCACTATATACTTTCTGTTGGGTTCTGGTTCCCAAGTCTGAGGTTCATCACCTATACTCTCCCCCTAAATTGAAGACTTGGAATAGAAAGGAACCTCTTCATGGAAGGTGACATTATGGCTTACAAAGGTGTGTTTGGAAATGAGATCAAAGCAGATGTATCCCTTTTGAGTGGAAGAGATTCTAAAAAATATACTTGTCACTACACGAGGGTCAAACTTGCTATTAGAGTGCATACTGACATACACGGAGTAGCCGAACACACGAAAAGGAAGGTTGGTCTCAAGGTGGGTGGTGGGAAGGTACTCTTGAACCGTTGGAGAGAGGTTTCAAAGGATATGATTAGATTTGGCATTCGATTAATGAGTTAGGTGGCATATAGAATGGCATCCCCCCAATAGAACTTTGGCACATTGCTAGTTAGCATTAATGCTCTAACAACATCTAGGATATGTTGTTTTTTACGTTCAGCGACCCCATTCTATTGGAGAGTGTTAGGGCAGGAGCTTTTATGGATAATACCATGTGTTTGGAGGAAGACACTCAAAGTGTGGTTGAAGTACTCTGTGCCATTGTCACTATGTAGTACTTTGATGTTCGTATCGAATTGGTTGTTAACCATATTGAAGAATTGCATGAATGCTGAGGGAGCTTCAGACTTGCCTTTTAAGAGATAGACCCAACAAAGGTGAGTGTGGTCATCTATGATAGAGATGAACCATTTTGTTTTGGTACGGCTTGGAATGTGAGAAGGTCCCCATAGATCACTGTGGATGGTGGTGAGAGGCTTGGATGGTGTATATGGAGCTCTAGGAAACGATGAGCGGTGGTGTTTGGCTAATTCGCATATCTCACATCTCATATTAATGCTAGTATTTGAACAGAGGGACGAGAACATACGAGATAGGTAATGAAAATTGGGATGACCCATTCTCTTATGCCATAACATGACGTCATCAGTTCTAGAGGTCGATACAAAATTGCATACCCGAATTGGACAAATTAAGAAGTAACTAAGGGAGGAAATTTAGGAGAGAACAAAGGAGAATTATAATATAATATTCCCACAGATCTCACCAGGGACCAAACAAAAGAATGCAACCAAAAGAAGGTGAAACTCACATGCCCAAATCTAAATCATGAGATATGAGAATGAAACCACTAAGGGTAAAAGAAAGAACCTCTTTCACCCTTGAGACTCTGATATCATGTTGAGATTGAAGGATTACATTGAAGCACGGGAAAATACCAATATTATTGATCCTTCAGAATAAAAGAGAATACAAAAAGACCTTTGTATAGTCAACCAAATAGACTAACCCATAACCCAAGAAACTAATCAATTCAAATCATAATGATAGAATGTTCATATCAAATCCTAATGTATATTAAGTAATAAAACATCAATCATGTAGAATCCCAAAACTTAAGGAGTCAGATCAGAAACTTAGGGAGCAAGTTCAGCTCCAAAATTATAGGGAGTGATTTGGACAATTAATCTTGATTATTTCCTCAGTTGTAAAGTATCATATCGGAACCTAATTAATGTCCGATTCTGTCATATTTGTATATATATGTAATCAAGAAAGAATAATATGAGAAATAATTGTTGGGATCCGTACACGCAGTGGATTAAAATATTCTACGAATCCCATCCGGAGGATCGCTCAACCATCGTCAAAATCAAGGTTTAAGAACCGAATATTACCTATAGTGAACTCGTCCGCGTCTCGTTCTCTTTGAACTAGTGGGCTACCTTCTCGATCAGCAGAAGTCGACTCCACGAATCGGCTTCCTCTACTGGTATCCACACGAATAAACGACAAACTCAGACGCGACAACGTGCTAGCGCCTCGAACTGTGCGTCCCTCTCTATCTTGCTCTAGGGTTTCTCGCGGCTTTCTAATACGCTTGACAAAGAGTCCCATAGGTTTTTCTAAACCCGATCGGCATATTATATTCAAAATTAATCCTCATTAATTTTGAAATTCAAATTTTGAATCTGGATTAAAATATATTAATTAAATCTATCTAATAGATCTAATCGATATATTTATTTAATTCAAATCGAAAGCCTTCGATTTAATTTATCTCTATAAATTAAATCCGAGAAATGATATTTATCTGTTTAATTAAATATGAGATATTATATCTCAATTTAAATTAAATGGATATATAATATCTTTATTCGAAAATTAAATGAGATACGATATCTCTATTTGTTTTAGATATTTAATTTATCAAATAAATTAAATATAAAATAAATATTATATAATAATATTAATATATATTAATTTCGAATTTAATATATATATATACACACATATATATATTTATCCTAGATTAAATTCAGTATTCATTAAATCTTAGATATATCTAAGATTCAATGAATCTGGACACTTTTGCTCGTGTTGGTTTATTCTTGTGTGCGACCCTGCAGGCCCATATGAGATTGGCAGTGGGCCAATACTGTACCAGCCCACAAGTCGCAAGCGGCCTCTAGCAAGACATTGCAACTACCCAATTCATATGGGGATCGATGACACGATACAACCTATCATACAACCATGTCACGTCCCTTTTGTCACGCGATAATTTGGTCAAGGATGAGGCATGGAAAATGTCAACTTCCTTTTCTTGACCAGTACTTTCTCGATTCTCGAGTAGTCTAATAATTGAAATGGAAACTCCTTTCCATCATAGTATGGCCATACATTTTTTAGACTCACTCATCGAGGGGCCCAGTATTATCTCTCTACAAATGTGAGGGACAAATTCCATCTTGACCATTCACATTCCTCCGCATGAAAACCACTGATCCCGATCCCAGCCTTTATCATCACCCGGTCAAAGGTGACTTTTGACTAGGTCAAAGACCAGTGGCTCATCATGTAGGAATCCATGATGATCTCAGGTCATAGGGCGTCGTGACGCGGTTATACATGAGATAAACTTATGACTAGATTCATGCAACTTTCTCATAGTGGGTCGATCCAGTACCTTGTACTCTTACAAGTGCCCATGACTTTGATTCGTATCTCCATACCTCATCTTAGTCATACTGGTCTTATCTCATCTTCGCTCCCGTGTAGATGACCGACCAGGGACATTTAGGATAATCTATAAAAGATATATCCAGGGATATAGTTATCAATGTAAACATGCGAATGAAATGATAACTAAATGGAGAACAATGACTTGCCCTAGGGCATAATTTCCAACAATAATTTCATTCCTATTGTTAGGAAATAGTATTAATTAGTCATAATGGGCATTGGGCCTATTAGCTCTAGGGCCTTAGGGCCTTTCTCTTGTGTATATATAACCCACTTGTATACATGAATATGCATTGAATTGAGATTAGATCTCCTACACCTATAATCTCTTCAATAATATTAATTAATTTCCTAATTTTAAACTTTCTATTTTTAACACCCTTCCTAAATCGTAGACCTTTTATAGTTGCCGTTATTAGTTGACTGTTTTTTGTTGGGAAAACGGGATTTGATATCTCACAATTATGGGTCTCACAAGCTATTTAAGTTGATGTACTAGCCTTTTCCATACAGAATATAAAATTTGAGATTTAGAGTTGTGAAGGAACTGGACTTTTGAGAGCATTAGGTAAATAGATTGATCCACAGACTTTGTATTTGTTAGGTTTTGGGTCAAGATAGGTGCCAATTCCATGAGTGTAGATCTTCATAGAGGCCAATGACAATATCTGAAAGAAGTTCTTGATGTTTGAGGCTTTCCAGACCCTAAAGAAACTGAAGTTTATTTCTAGGAACTTGTTCAATCTGAACAGAAAATAGTCAGTTGTGAGAGAAAACAGTCAATTCATCCTCGGGAAGTATAGTTGGTAGCCAGGTGCCTTTCTATTGTTTATTATCTTTTGTTGTGATGTTGCACATTTCCCTTAATTTTTTTCTAGCATATCCCTTCTTTTTTACTTTTGTGAGGTTGCACAAAAGAAGAAATTAATGTCTCTATTTTACTTATGTCAGTTGTGTTCTTTTTCTTTAACTTTCTATTCCCCTCGTGTCTTTCTCCATTGTGGGGTGATAATCAGGGAGGTGGCAACTCTTTCCCGTCTGCAACATCAGCATGTTGTTCGGTATTATCAGGTATCAAATTTCTGATTAGTAGCTTGTATGTCTTAGATGCCGCTTTTGCTAATATCTCGAGAGGGGCATGTAGTTTCTGGAAGAGCCAACATGTAGATGCAAATATAACTCTTTTTCCTCCATAATAATTGTACAATTTCCAGGCATGGTTTGAAACTGGTATTGCTGATTCTTACGCTGATGCTACATGGGGTTCAAGGACTCCATTCAGCTCCACCTTCAGCTTTAAAGCTGCAAGGTCCCATGAGGCTCTTGGACATGAGAATCAGCTTGAATCAACTTTCCTTTACATTCAAATGGAGTACTGCCCCGGGTAAGACTTTCAATGTCTTCTATTTTTTTGAGCGAAATTTCAATGACTTATATTGTTACAGTGGAGACATATTTGTACAATCGTTCTTAACCACACGGGCTTGTCAAATTATCATATTGGTTCGCATTTACAGTTTTTACCCCAAAATATTGTTGACTGAAGGCAAATAGAAAAAATCTGCTTTTGAATGTTCTGATGCTTTACAGATTACAAGACCTATATTTATACACATGATTCAAAGACAATTTTATTATTTTTACCAAAAAAATACTAGACCAGGTTGAGCCAAGCAGTAGGCTTCAAGTTTGAAATCTGGTTGAAACCCAATGAGCGGACCAACCTGGTGCTTTTGCAGCCTTAGAGATAACCAGACACAAAAATGTAACTTTCTAAATAATTGCACTCTCCAAAATTCCTTTTAGCACCTAGCATGCTATTAACTCTCTAGTCTCCACTATCTTCTACAGATGCTTTTTCCTTTTGCTTGTCTCTCTTTCCATTTGATTCTCTAATAGTTATTTCTTATGGAATTGGAATTTGGCTATGATGGCTTGAAAGAAGAATCAAAGTTGGTAGTTGAGAAAACATCATCTTTCCATACACTTGATGACACATACATGATTGTCCATTATGTTTTATTTCCACGTTTCTTTTTCTTTGTGGGTGGGTGCTGTTGGTGTTTAAAGGACCCTCCGACAGGTATTTGAGTCTTACACTCATTTTGACAAAGAGAGTGCATGGCATTTGTTCCGTCAAATACTAGAAGGCTTGGCACACATACATGGACAGGGAATAATTCATCGGGATTTGACTCCAAATAACATATTTTTTGATGCTCGCAGTGATATCAAAATTGGTGATTTTGGTCTTGGTAAGATCCATGTTACGTCAACTGATATAATTTTTTTTTTCTCTTTAGTATTATGCTTGAAGTTACTTCTTCTAACTTTCTTTAGCAAATCATAATTTTATAGTTTGGTTTGCATGTGTTAAGTTAATTGATTGATGTATTCTGTTTGTAAAAACCTTTTGATGGTGAATATAATGCTGGCTAGTTTTAAAGACAGATTTGAAGAAAACATAATGATCTGTATCCTCTATTACCGCTGGAAAATGTAGAGAATACAATTCCTAATGCTTCCTCTAGCCTTGAGAAAGCTCAAACGCACTAAAAAATGAAAGTAAAAGGAAAAAAATAATTCCCTCTGTAGAGCAAAGTAATATGAAAGTTGTATTTATTCATTTACAGAAAAGGTCTATATATACATGAGGAATGAGCCCTAGCATTTTGTTAGGAACCAACTAATGGTTGCCTAAAATACTAGTTTGATTAAACACAAAACAGAATTACACTGGAAATGCAATAAATCTGTCAAGAGTCAAAGACTCATACAGCCAAGACAGAGGCAAATCTGTGACAACAAATTTGCTCCCTTCTCCTACAACTTCACTCAAAATTCATCCATATCCTACCAATCCTTCCTAGCCTAAATATAGTCAAAAAGCATAGATGCACAGTATTCAAAATGCTGCAGTACTGAATCAAAAAGCCACTCTAGGCAGCGGCTAAATGTCTAACTATTACACCCAAAATAGGAAAGTCAAACCCTGCAACCTTTAAAAGCATCTTTCCCTTTTGCTTGTGTTGTTTGTGTATTCCTAGGTTTCCTTGCATAGGTTTTGCCAATGAAGGGTCCTTTCACATTTATAGCTCTTAACCATAGTATCTAATATAATCCCTAATTTATATATATTTCCTAACACCCCCCTCAAGTTGGAGCGTAGATTTTAATCAAGCCCAACTTGTTACAAAGATAGTCAACACGAGTCCCATTCAAGGACTTAGTCAGAAGATCAGCCAATTGGTCGCTAGATTGTACATGCCCTGCAGAAATAAAGTTCTCATTGATTTTATCCCATACAAAGTGACAATCAATTTCAATGTGTTTTGTATGTTCATGAAACACAGAGTTTGAGGCAATGTGTAGAGCAGCTTTATTATCACACCACAATTTCGCAGGCAATGACGTGGCAAACCCAACCTCCTTCACTAATTGATGAATCCAAACAATTTCCTATACTGACTGAGCCAAGGCTCTATACTCAGCTTTGGCACTTGACCGAGAAACCACATCTTGCTTCTTACTCTTCCAGAATACTAAATTTCCACCCACAAACACACAATATCCTATGGTGGATCTTCTAGTAGCCTTTGACCTCGCATGATCTGCATCACAAAAGCATTCAATTTTGTTGTGGCCATGATTCGTGTAGAGTATACCATGACTAGGTGAGCCCTTCAAGTAATGTAAGATATACTCCAAAGCTTCCCACTGACCAACAGTTGGTGCAGTCATGAATTGGCAAAGCACACTAACTGGTTGGGTTGTGCATCAACCAGACCAGACCGGGCAAGTCATTAACCCTTGGTTTGGTCCGGAAGGTTGATCCGTCTGGACATTCCAGCCCGAAGCCCGGTCCTACCCGGAAAAACCCGATGGCTTCTCGGTTGGACAAACTGGGTCAGACTGCACCGAGTTAGTGGTCTAGCCCTAGTGAAGGAAAATCCTAATGGAAAGAAGACCAGCATAGTTGAAGTGAAGAGGGCCCTCAACCAAATCATACCCCACAATGATTGACTTTGTAAATTTAGACTACTGCGGCATTCAAATTAGGCAAGTGTTTGGTTGAAGAACAAATGACATTGGGAGGTGTAAAGGTGTAGTTAGTGGCGGAAGTAAAGATGTAAGGTTCCCTAAAGAAAGAGCGCCAAACATGAGCGTTGAGGATTATTGTGGTCAGTACAATTTTAATTTAGGCGGGATTTCAAAGTTCCCTTCCCTCCAAAGTTAAATCCTGATAGCCAGAGCATATTCTTAGTAATTAAGCTCCACCTTGCCTTTTTATATAAGTAACCAATTTTTTTTTTCCAAAACCTGAAAACAAATAGAAACCAAAGGTCCATCGATTGAAATGAAAATTGAAAACAAAATTTCCAGAAACAGAATGATTTGGTAGGGAAAACGATTCAGAAGATGAAAATGAAGAAATAAAATAGATGAAAGAAAAGCTTTATCGAACTGCTTTATGAAAAAACAATTGAGAGAGGGTAAAACGGATGATAAAATCGCCACGCGTGAGTTATCGCCAATGGTGGGGGTGAAGCTTTCCGGCCAGAAAGAGGAAAGGGCGTGAAAATGGAGGACGATGGCAACCCAGATCTAGAGTGAAGAGGTCGCCGTTGATGAAACTTAGATTTGGAGTGAAGAGGTCACCGTCGATGAGTGAGCATAGGCCATCGTGACGATAACCTAGAACTTCTTGCGAATAGACGATGAGGTAGGATAGACGATGCAACTGGTTGAGGAGGAGATGCCAAATCGGGAGAGTGGGAGATTTTTGCTCAGAAGGAGAGTGGGAGTTTGAATGCGCAAATTAGGGCAGGTTTGAATTTAATATATGTGTGTGTGTGTGTGTGTATCAAATTATCCGGGTAGGACCAGGCTTATTGGTTGTGGACTTTAGCTCGATACTCAGTCTTACCCGCACTTCGGGTCAGACCCGGTCCTACCCGAATATGTTAGGGTTTCTTCAACTTTTTTTGGGACTGGACCGGGTCGGGTCAGACCAAGTTCCGGGTTTGATGTACAACCCTATTAACTGGAAAGGTCACATCTGGGTGAGTCACTGAGATAGTTTAATTTCCCAATTAATCTAAGATATCTCTCAGGATAGGCAAACGGCATGATCTTTTCTAGGTCAACTTTCTTTCTCACATCCTCAGGTAGCTCATCAAACAGTATGATGTCTTCAATGTCCAAGAAGGGATTAGGATTCATGGGAAAGCTACTCGGTGCTGCTTCGAGTTTCCCAGTGTCTTTTAACTGATCGAGAACATAACCTCTATTCCAAGAAAATACTTTAATGAACCTAAATCCTTTGTTTGAAAATATGAATTAAGAAAGGCTTTAAGTGATGAGATTCCGAAGCATTGCTACTCGTAATTACAATATCTCACGACAGTAGCCAAATTGGGCTTAGGAAGAGACAAATGAAGCACAGTGACAAACCAAATAATACCCAATATCTCGTGACAAAAAAGCCAGAGAATCGTGAACCTGAATTCATATCAGAGACCAAGAGCACAGTATCGTGAACTTGAATGACACCGTGACAGGACGCCGAGACAGAAGCCAAGACGAAGGCGGACGAGTCCGAGGACGGTGGACTTGAGTGAGGATGACGAGACTTTGACCGTCAAACAAGATACCTGATATTGGAAGAGCATAGTAGCGTCACAATAGGACGCTGGAGATTGCAAAGGAAGGACGACGGTCTGAATTGTAATCGTCGGACGAACTTAAAGGACCATCCAAAGATGCCGAGATACGGACGAGTGACAGAGCAGTCGACTACGAGACAAAGGACTAGTTTGGAGCAGACGACGACGAGATAGAGGACTAGTCTGTCAGACGAGACTAGGATAATGGTGAAGATCGAGATTGATGACGTTACAATGGACAATGTCTTGAGAATAATCAATTAATCACTTCTAAGAGCTCTGATACCATGAAGAGAATCGGATGAGAGGACGATTGCATTTATACACAAAAGAGAGAATCAAATCTGTTAATGAGATCTAAATTTTAAATTTGAAAAGACTAATATCCTCACAATAATTTCCGATAATCTGTAGATCTAGTTAATTCTTATAAGTGTGGGATTAATAATATATCCTAATACAATTCTACAATATTATATAGCAAAAAGCAGCTTTGGTTTCCTTAGACCAGAAGGAAACTTACAAGGGAGGGTTTCCTTTATAAGAAGGAAACCTACAAAAATACACTAAAACATTAAAGTAATATAAAGCAACAATTAATTTCTTCCTAGATTAATATTTTTCATATTTTCTATCAATTCCCATATTCCATCATTTCTCCCTTGCTTGATGAATTCAACTCCTGACGAGTTAAAATGGAAAGACAGATTTGGGAAGGGAATGGTAGAATTCAACATAGCACTTTGATCCGGAATCCTTTCCAACATGTGAGGTACCAAAAGAGAGGACCATCGAGGAAATGATTAGCTTGATCAGTGAAAACATCAGGAAAACCTTTCCAATGAACAAGATAGTTGTGGAGGTTATCATTAAGTGGAAAAACAATATGCTCTTTCATAACCACAATAACTTGAGGATGATGTGCACTGTGAATTGTGGTAGAAGTTTGATGACTTTGACTCCTTTCTTGTCATTACCTTCAGCATGAGAAATTTCTAAGGCTTGTGACTCATGATCTTTGGCCATCAGTTTGAAGTCTTGATTCAGTTCAATACTCATATCTTCAAACTTCATTGAAATTTCTTCTGGTTTGACATCCTTTTCTTGCTTTTGAAAATCCTTGTCATCTTCATTTACTTCCTTGACCTCTTCCATGGTTATGCTTTCACTTACAATCAGACACACAACTTTAGGACCTCCAACGTTGTTAATAACTCCTTGTGTGACAAGTGTTGGCATGGCTATATCAATTTTATGAATGGGCTCTATGGAAGTTACAAGTCCTAGTTGTGAGGAGGGGACTTCTACCTCAGTTGGCTCACCTAATGCCTTCTCATCTAATTGATTCTCTCGTTGCTCTTCTTCTTTAGAGGCTGCCAAAAAGAACTTATTACAGCATCCCATTCATCCTAACCTTTATTCCATTCACAATGAAAGTATTCGAGTCTTTGCTAAAGCCGACTTATTTTAGCCTATCTACTATTCTGGCTACCCCATGCTTGATTCATTTCATACCGAAAGCATTCAGATAGTTGCTGACGGTGACTTGTGAATTGCTCCTCCCATGCTTCATAAGAAACTTGGAGGAAGTTAGAATCTTCAAGCTGGTGATGATCTTTTGCCTCATATCAAGGATATGTTGCATACTTATATTCGTGGCAATTGGAATTTTCATGTTGACTTCGATCAACATATTCGTAGCTTTCATACTTACGTAGATGCTGAATATACCAAGGTGGGGTGCCCCTAAAACTCATAACAACAACTGAGTAGCATGCCTCATAATAGAAAATGAAGCTTTTAAAAGCCTAAAATTTTCAATTTTACCCCAAATAAAGCTTTTAATGGATTATTGTTGCATCTTGGGTTGGCTGGAATAATCAAAAACTTGCAAAGCTCAAAAAACGCAGAAAACTAATGTCTAGATGATCTCTATGGATGAAGCGTGGAAACAGAGTGGGGCGCGTGAATCCAACACGTAGAGAGGTTTGTCGGCGCGTGTGGTGTTGGACGGTGATGAAACTTTGCATCTGGCCGGATTCTTCCTTGCGCACATGTTGGTTGTGCCAGTTTTGTGATTGGATATGAGAAACTTGGTTTTATGGCTGTGACAGAGTGTAAACAAGGTGCAGTGGGTTTTTTGGTGAGCGTTCTGCAATTTTACGGTGACGGAAACAACCTAGGAGCGTAGGAACCTAAGCTCTGCTACAAAACTTAGGAACTTAAGCTCTGATACAAAACTGATGTAAAACAGATTGAAGAACACACACAAACAAGAACAATTGCAAACAGGGGTGATTTAGAGAGAAAACATATAGAAAACAGTGAACAAAAAGGGAGTACATATGAGAAACAGAGAAGGGTGGGGGGGGAAAATGAGAGAGGAAGGAGGGGAACAGAATAGAAATTGGGGGGGGGGGGGGGGTGAGACAAAACCAGAGGGGGAAGTAGAGAGAGCAACTAAGCCATCATAATATTGATTTCATCAAGTCTACTCACTTATGTTGACTGAATTCCTATCTATAGATCAAGGTTTCTGTAACTTGCTAATATAGTATTATAAAGCAAAAGGCAGCTTTGGTTTCCTTAACCTAGAAGGAAACTTACTAGGGAGGGTTTCCTTTATATGTAGGAAACTTACAAAAATACAATAAAACATTAAAGTAATATAAAGCAACAATTAATTTCTTCCTAGATTAATATTTTTCATATTTTCTATCAATTCCCATATTCCATCAGTCAATTTCTCTAATACTTTTCATTGTCAGCCAAGTTTTTGAAGTTGGAGCAGTTGGATCAAGATCTTGGATATCCAGCTGATGTAAATGGAATTTCCGTTGATGGCACTGGACAAGTTGGCACCTATTTCTATACAGCTCCTGAAATTGAACAAGGATGGCCTAAGATTGATGAAAAGGTTTGTGCCTTAGTACTTTCCATAATGTTTATGTACTTGGTTCATGCCTTTTCTAGAACAATGGTGTCATGTAATCCGTACAGGTGACCTCACTTTGTGAGATAATGCTTCTTTTTGTAGTTGTTTTTGTTTTTGGTTCATGCTTGTTCTCCTCCTGTGCAGTCATAACCTATTTACTTGAAACCTCATTATGTGATTCTTTGGTTTGCTTGAGTTATAGGCTGATATGTACAGCTTGGGGGTAGTTTTCTTTGAACTTTGGCACCCGTTTGCAACAGCAATGGAGAGACATATTGTATTATCTGATCTGAAGCAGAAAGGAGAACTACCTTCTCCATGGGTTGCCAAGTTTCCAGAACAGGAAGCCTTGGTTCGGCACCTAATGTCTCCAAGTCCAAGTGATCGCCCTTCTGCCACAGAACTCTTACAGCATGTATTTCCTCCTCGAATGGAGTCTGAGTTGTTAGATGGCAAGTGTTTAAGACTTTTGTAGTGAATGCTGCCGCTTTATCTCTTATTGAACCTATTTAGGCCTGCATTGTTCCTCAAAAGAAAAGAAATGAACATCATACGCCATTGTGATTAATTCATGAAATAAAATTCCTTGTACAAAGCATGAACTCTGAACATATAAATTAATTTGAAATTAAAGGAAGTCTGAAATTTTCTTGTGGTAGTTATACTAATTTTAGCCAGACCTTAAGCACCTATATGCTTATGATCAGATTATTCACATTTTTTTTATCCTGTTAAAATTTGCATCACTAAAAATATAGTCTTCTCATTTGTATCTTAGTTTCGAGTGCCCCACAGCATTCCTGAATGTGCTATATCTGAGCTCGTATGATTGACTATATTTCAGAAATAAAGTCTTGCACTGATATGTAAAGAAGATAATTAGATAATAATTAGTTAAAAGTTAGTAGAGTTAACTGTTAGAATTAGTTAGAAGAGTTAGTTAGTTAGGTTGTTTAGGATTAGCTTGGTCATTAAGTCACTCTAGTCTATAAATAAGGGCCTAATCCCTATTTTAATCCAGATTATGATTGATGATGGAATAATAGATTTCTCTGTGTCTCTCTCTTGGTTCTTTCTCTCTCTTCTCTATCTCTCTTTCTCAATTTTATGGTTAATTATGCACATATAGTGAGCTCACTGGCCCTGGTTGAATTTGAACTGGCAAGTAGCTTTCAAAGAAATCAAAGAACATTATTTTCTTCTTGATGAGTATTGTTTCCTTTTGCTGAATAATACAGCTTTATTAGGATTATGACTGAAGGCCAAGTGCCAAAGCCACAAATACCTAGGAGTATACAAATAGGATCAAAAAAGGACAATGTCTTGAAAGGCCAAGTGCCAAAGCCACAAATACCTAGGAGTATACAAATAGGATCAACAATGTCTTGAAGCGTACAGTAAGAGTTAATAATGGAAAAGATTTGTATTAAATAAGTGTTCTTCTGTATTCTTATTAGTACTGAAATCGAAGATTTTGAAATCCCTCTTTAAAGTTAATTTTTCTATTCTTGCATTAACTATAGTAATTGTGCTCTCTCTGTGTTCAGATATTTTACAAACAATGCAGACATCTGAGGATAGAAGGATATATGATAAAATTGTGAATGCTATCTTTGATAAAGAGATACTAAGAGCAAAAGAAAACCTCCATGGGGCTGGTAGATTGGTGCCAGTTGGTGATAATAATTCGTCCATTCAATACACAGAAATAGGAACAGAGGTCCGTGATTATGTTGTAGATGTCACAAGGGAAGTATTCAGGCAGCATTGTGCAAAGCGCCTGGAAATATTAACAATGCGATTATTGGATGATTTTCCAGAGTATAATAGGTCAATCTTAAGTAAATTTATCTGCTCCCATGTTTGAAAATTTCTTCTAGACTTGACTACTTCTAAGTGAGAGCTGCCTAATGATTGTTTTTGTTCATTTTTTAAAAATGAATACCAGAAATGCAGTCAAACTTTTGACCAATGGAGGAGACATGCTTGATCTTTGTTATGAGCTGCGTTTGCCTTTTGTAAACTGGATTGTATCTAACCAGGTACAAGTGATCTTAGCTTGATTTTATCTCTCTTGCTTTATTTTTGTCAACCATATTAGTTGTTTACTGTTTTCAAGTTGTATTACCGAAAAAATTGGTTTTAAGTTGCATATATAATGATTGAGGTTGTAATTGGTATTCCATTGGAAGTATGAGCTTTTGAACGTTTTGTACTAATAAATTGATGGAAATATGACCAGTTACATGCGTTGAATTTTGTCAACGCTTTTTTATACTCTCAATAAATTATTTTATACTAGGTAGTATTTTATACATCCAATATGGCAATAGAAAACCCCGTCTTACCTCTAGGCCAGTGTCTTTGCTCCTTTGGTGTTGTAATAATTTTATTGGACTACTCCCTAGAAAACAACAGCCAATTGATTTCTTACTGGTGAAATCTGCTTGTGAAAAATATACAATGTTTGAGGGAATAACTAATGTTGAAAGCGCCATAAAACATTTGTTGAAAGCTAAATGTAACTTGTTAGTAACCAATCACATCTTCACCTACCTAGCTACATACAATTTTTGTTTAACCTACCTAGCGAAACATCTTAACAAAAATTGCGAAAAAGGACGAGAAAATTGTTTTGTATTAAAACTGCACTAGAAACAAGGAAAGTGTTGGGGGGGTAAATATTGCAGAATTAATATGTATTCCATTGTCACTTTGATGTATTTAGTCGTTGTAGAGAAAGATAATCTAAATTTCATATCATTCATGATCAGAATAGGTGTTTATAAATAAGTATGAGGAGCCTAGCCATTATAGCTCATAATGATAATTATCCTAATTATGATCCCTGATTATAATATCTATTTACAATCCCTGATTATACTCTCTATTTACATTAATGATAATTCCTAACAGTCATGATCATTTTTTTTTTACTGTTACATCACGAGGATTTAAACCTTTAATCTCTACTTACTCCTCACACACCCTTGCCATTTGAGCTAGCCCCATACCATATTTTCTATTTATTATTTTTCTTTAGTATATTTAGATATTGTTAGGAAATAATATTTTTGTATTAATGTCTATGTCTGAAATCATGAGATTGTAATCAAATCCCAATCAGATCTCATATAATTAGGGATTACACATATAATCATCATTATGAGCCATTATGTATAGGCTCCTCCCTCTTGTATAAATACCCATATGTTTATCATGAATAATACACAACTTTGAGATTCTCATATTACATGGTATCAGAGCTTAGAGATTGTTCTTGGCCAATTTGAGTTGTTTTTTGGTGGCCATTGGTACTGTAGCATGAACAGTGACAGTGGCCTGTCTCCGGTGTGTGTGAGCTCATGTCATCTCAGTTTCTGTCAATTTTCTGGTTGATTGTAGTACTGTTCCGTGAACAGTGACCGTGACTCGTCACTATTCACAAGGGGAGAGAAAGTGTGTGCCTTCTCCTTGGTGGTTCTGTTGTCTCTAGTTCTAAGACAACAACCACGGTGGCTGCCAGAGCTTGTTCGGTGGTTGTCCAGCAAGATTTTGTTTGGGTTTTAGGGTCTGAGTTCATCATTCCAGTTCGTGGTTTTGGTTCTTCTTGATTCAAGTTGGTTACTTTCCAGTGTTGGCATCTGCTAAGCTTTGTGACTTTCGCTATTCTAGGCAATTATTTGCTGTTTGGTGGTCCTTGTGTGACCCGTTTGTTCTTTGCCTCCAGTGAGGTGTTTCTTTGGTGTTTGTCTTTGTTGAGACGTTTGGAGTATTGTTTGGTCCCTGATGAGATCGTTTGGTGTTCGTCCCTGATGAGACGTTCATTATTGCTTTGCCTCTGGTGAGACATTTGGAGTATTGTTTGATCCCTTGTGAGACCGTTTACTGCAACTTCTACTTTGATTTGGTACTCTTTGTTATTCGAACTCTTGGTGAAGTTGGATCATTTCTTTTGAATGTCCTCAGTGTGACATTTGGTTGAACTATTCTTAGATGTGCCCGAACTTGTTGATTGATTCAAGATCTCATAAAGAAGAAAATTATTTTATTTGGATTTATTTATATTATGTTTTCTTGTAACAAGTTGAGCATAATTAACATCTATACTTCAACTTGAGGGGGAGTGTTAGGAAATAATATATTTGTATTAATGTCTATGTCTGAAATCATGGGATTGTAATCAGATCTGATTAGGGATTACACATTGTTGATATTGAAGGATCGCATTGAAGCACAGGAGAAATACTCCAAATATTATTGATCCTTCAATATCAACATGGTATCAAAGCTCTAGGGTTTCGATCCTCGGACCCTAAGTTCGGTTTTGTTCTTCTCCTGTTCTGAGTTCAATTTTCCAACAACTGTGAGAGAGAGCGAGAGTTAGGATTTTGTTTGATGGTCTTTGTGTGACCTATTTGTTCTTTGCCTCTGGTGAAGTGTTTGGCAATTATTTGTTGTTTGGTGGCAACTATTTGTTGTTTGGGGTCCTTGTGTAACCTGTTCGTTCTTTGCCTCCGGTGAGGTGTTTCGTTTGGTGTTTGTCTCTGATGAGACGTTTGAAGTATTGTTTGGTCCTTTGTGAGACCGTTTGATGTTTCTCTCTAGTGAGATATTTGGAGTATTATTTGTTCCCTTGAGACCGTTCATTGTTGAGGCTTCTACTCTGGTTTGGTTTTCTCTTTATTGTTCGAGCTCCTGGTGAAGCTGGTGGATTTTTACCATATTGAAGATCAATTGCTACATGTGCAAGCTGCTTCCAGCTTGAGGAGGAGTGTTAGGAAATATATTAGGGATTACGGTTAGATCCATATAATTAGGGATTACAGTTAGCTTATTAGTTTGCCTATATAAAGGCCTCCTTGTACTCTCATTTATTCTTAAGGATCAATAATTTTTAGAGTATTTCTCATGTGCTTCAATGCGATCCTTCAATATCAACACACATATAATCATCATTATGAGCCATTATGTATAGGCTCTTCCCTCTTGTATAAATACCTATATGTTTATCATGAATAATACACAACTTTCTGATTCATTTCATTATAGATATCATAGTGGAGAATATTAAGATAATAAAATTCCATACTTATTGGAATTTTAGAAAAGATAGATGGAAAGATTGCCTAGTATCATAATCCAAGTTATATTTTCCTAATATATCATAGCTTGAACCTTGCTTTGATTTTTGCTCAGTAAATATATAGATACAGACAGAGAGAGGTGACGTACTAGAGAAAAGCTGAATTCATCTAATATGAAGGACAGAGCACAATTCAACAATAACAATAACAACAAAAAGCCTTATCCCACTAGGTAGGGTCAACTACATGAATAATCCAAAAGATCCCGCTCTATAACCTCATTGAGTGTCAGTTTCAGTCTTCTTTGACCTCATTTTAAAGGGCTCCATACGGCTTGACTGACCCTCCTCACCAACCTTCTTTGAGCATGTTTAGACCACTTGAAACGATTTTGTACCATTTTCTTTTCAATAGATGTCACTCCAACTCCTTCACGTATGTGATTATTACAGATCTTATCTTTTCTTGTAAGGCCACACATCCATCTCAACATCCTCATCTTGGCTACCCCCATTTTATGTTCATGTTGTCCCTTTAAAGCCCAACATTCACTACCATATAGCATTGCTGGTTTTATAGCAATGCGATAAAACTTCCCTTTTGCCTTAATAGGTGCTTTCTGATCACAAATAACTCCAGTAGCTTTTCTCCATTTATACCATCCAACTTGAATTCTATGATTAACATCCCCATTAATTTTACCGTCTTGTTGTACAATTGATCCCAGATATCTAAACTTTGTCACTTGCGGAATGACTTGCCCTATTAAATTAATACGAAATAATTTTATCTTTTTCTATTATTGTTTGAAAATCTTGGAGCTTGATCACCTTGAAGTTTTGAATTAAGATTTGTGTGTTTCATGCCTAACTTCTCTTTCACCAAGATGTTCTTAACTGTTTGTGTTATTTCAATATTATCATAGCTCAATTTCAGCATCTTATTTTTCCTAAGTATGAAGGTAGAAATCTGAACAACAAATCTAAAATAAGTGTAGAAATCTTCTTTCAAACGATTTGAGATATCATGTGTCTACAGAAGAGCAGTTGGACGTTCATCACCAAACCAGTACCTTCAGGTATGCACGTTAATATTTTTTTCCTTATGAGTTCTCTGGTTTTTTTAAATGAACACTTTTGAACTGTTGGTGGTAACCAATGTCACTTCGTTGTTTTTCTTTTTCTTTTTCTTTTTTTTTTTTTTTTCTTTTTTTTTTTTTTTACCTTTTTCATGAGAAAATGAAATCCAGATATAACTACTGTGACTCTTGTATTATTGGAATAACCTGTTTGGACTTTATATGATGGTTAATGATGTGAAGCTTTCTGGAGATATTAATTCTAAGTTTACATCCTTTCGGTTCAAACTCCATTTTATAGGGTGATTTTGACATAATTGGTGGTGCATCAGCATTGACAGAGGCAGAGGTCATAAAGGTACCGCTTTTCAAACCAGTTTCAGCATTTCTTATAAAATTGTTCATCGTTGGGGCATTATGATGCTGGTAGTCTATTCTTGGATCCCAGTTAATCTACTTCTAGCACTAGGAGGAGGACAATTAAATACTGAGGACAGAGTCTTCACAACAATTTTTTCACATGTTGATGAACGCCTATGTTTTATTTAAAATAAAGGTGTTTTGGGTGTTAAGATCTCTTATTTATGATACATGACTTTGTATATCAAGACCCTGTGAATGTTATGAATGGCATTTGAAATCCTTAATTAGTGTTAAGTTTGTTTTTGTACTGGAGGAGGAGAGTGGGGGTGTATCCACTACATTTATATCCCAATAGTATAAGCATGGGCAGGAGGAATATCTGGGAAGAATTTTATTCTAGTCTATTTTCAGTATTTTTTATTTTCTGGTGAACTCTTGTTGGTTTTTGTATATTGATTTTTTTTTCTCTATTATGTTCATTAATACAGATTAGAATATAATTTCAATGAATTAAAAAACTTGAGTTTTAGGGGGGGCGTTGGCTTGGATCCCCACAACTCCCTTCCCTGGATCTCAGGACCCATGATGGTCCTCCTAGTACTCACCAAATCTTTACTTGTTCCGTTACAGGTGACCAGGGATATAGTCACTTATATTTTTCCTGCAGACGCATGTGACATTCATCTAAATCATGGTCACCTACTGGATGCAATTTGGTCATGGATAGGTGTTAAGGATGAGCACAGACTTAAAGTGGCAGAGGTTAGTTTCTTGTACATTTTTTAGTAATGCATTGTCAAGTCTGTAGGGACGTAACATTACATATAATTAAATTTTCTGAAGCTTCTTGCAATGATGGGTTCTCTGCGCCCCCAATCCTCAGTAAGGAAATCAAAATGGGCAGTCATACGGAGGCAGCTTTTGCAGGTAAGAAAATTTGCAGAAAAGTCTTGCATGCTTGGCTGCAAATGTTCCATACTAGCTTCTGGCTTTCAACTGTCATGATATTCACAAGTGACAAATATAATTAAATTTCTTTCCCAGGAACTGAATTTAGCAGAAGCTATTGTAAATAGGTTACAGACAGTAGGTTTAAGATTCTGTGGAGCCGCAGATCAGGCCCTTCCTAGACTAAGAGGAGCCCTTCCTCCTGGTATTATTCTTATAGTTATAACCAGATTATCATTGATAATTAGAGTAAATATCCTTTCTGGTCCCTGACAAAAAACGCGATCCCCTTTTTGGTCCCTTATAAAAAAAGGTTCTGTTTAGTTCTGTTTAGATCCATAAAAAAAGGACGAATAAGGGTCGATTTTTTTGTAAAGGACCAAAATGGGGACCGAGTTTTTTGTCAGGGACCAGAAAGGGTATTTACTCTTGATAGTTATCAATTACAGAAATGAGTTCGTGCTTATTGGTCAATATAAACCAATGCAGATAAACGTACACGCAAGGCACTTGAAGAATTGTCTGAGCTCTGCAGTCTCTTGAGAGTTTGGAGGATTGACAACAATGTTTTTATAGATGCTTTAATGTCCCCAACTGAAATTTATCACAGAGGTTTCTTTTTCCAGGTAACATAAATTGATCTTATTGCTGTTGTTGATTCATTTTTGTGAAAAACACTTCTACTGGTTGCTTCCCTTTTAAGTGTGTTATATAATTTTGGAATTTTAGATCATAGGATTCTAGGAAAAATTCCAACAAGCTCAATGGTTGTGTCTTATTTCGATGTAAAAATATACACATAGCTTATGCAATATGGGTATAGCCTCCGTATTACATAAATGATTGATAGAAAATTCTAAAAAAACAATTATACCCTGAAAGGACTCTATTCAATAGGAAGACCAATGCAAGGAAACCTAGGAAGACAAAACTAGCACAAACAAAGGAGCATGATACTTTTTAAGGTTGCAGATTTGACTTTCTATTTTGGAGTAAAAGTAGGATACTAGCTGTCATGTAGGGAGGTTTTTTGGATACTATGAAAGGTATTTGTTTGGCCTATATTAGCCGTTAGGAGTATTGGGGAAGGCGGGAAATATTTTGTGTGAAAGTTGTAGGAGAGGGGGACTGGTTCTGAGTCACAAAACAGTAACTCTTGGCTGTGGGAGCATCAATTGCTCTCAAAAGATTGTTGTAACCTTTTGAAATACAGCTTGTGTGTTTGACTCATTAAGCATTTCGGGTGTTAGTTTGTTGGTTCCTAACAAATTGGTATCAAAACAATCAAATCCTTAGGGAGATGGCAGACGAGATCAGGGGCTTAAGGGAGTCGATGGCCGGTTTAACAAAGACGGTGGACAAACTTTCAAGGGCTGTCAAAACAAGTTACCGAACTGACAGCAGGTATGAATCTGATGAAGGAGATGCTTTTACGGATGGACCAAGGCTCGAGCAAGAAGGATACTAGCGATTTCCAGTTAGATACAGAAACAAAGAGCAACGACAACGTTGAAAAAGGAGCAACAAGGTTTAGTAAACTAGAATTACTCATGTTTGACGGAGATGACCCCATCGGATGGTTTTGCCAAGTGGAGAGATATTTCCACATAAATCACATACCAGAGTTGGAGAAGCTAGAGGCTGCCATGGTGTGTCTTGAAAACCGAGCTCTTCAACGGGGGGTGAGTTCTCAAACAAGCAAGAAGGATCGACCCTGAAGTATATGGAGGTGTTCGAACGCCTTTCCTTTCCGTTATGGGACGCACGGAAGGAATGCTTGATAGGAGCCTTCTTGTAGGTTTGAAGACTGAGATTCAGGCCGAATTGGAAGTAGCAGACGAGACCAATTTAGAAGGGTTGATTAAGATGGCTATCTGTGTCAATAGAAAGAATAGGTTGCTAGATATAAATAAAGGCAAATAGAGCTTCAAGCCAGCCAGCAGTAGCGGGTACAAAAAATACCTGACCCAGCATGTTTATTAACAGGCCACCCAACTCTGAACCCACCCGACTAACGCCCTCTAACAACTAGTTGACCCAACTCTCAAAACCCGACTAGAAGACGCCGTAACCAAGACCAGAAGCTCTTCACCAATGATCTTGACCACTCACAGGATGGAGCCGCCAATTATCAGATTCGGAGATGGCACACTGTCGGGAATTAGGGCTATGCTATAAGTATGGCGAACGATATAGTTCGGCACACATTTGTCGGGACAAACACTTGCAAGTGTTCTTAATCGATGTAGACGTTGAAAACAAAGATAAGAGCATAGGCGAAATAGGGGAGAAAGCAAAGGAATTTTCCGACGCCAACGAGGAAGCAACTCGAATCGAATTATCATTCAACTCATTGGAGGGTCCCGAAAACAACCACGCGATGAAGGTCAGGGGTGAACTCGCCGGG
The DNA here is from genome assembly GCA_019022655.1 of Acacia acuminata. Taxonomy (NCBI): domain Eukaryota; kingdom Viridiplantae; phylum Streptophyta; class Magnoliopsida; order Fabales; family Fabaceae; genus Acacia; species Acacia acuminata. Next base: position 1,481,602 of record JAFJYI010000180.1, on the reverse strand, counting down.
GAAGGTTTAGTAATCTTGATCGACAGTGGGGCAACGCATAATTTCATCGCAGAGCACCTGCTGAATCAACCGAGAATAAGCACAGAGAAAGTGGTCGAGTATACTATTACTGTAAGAGATGGACTCATGGTCAGGAAAAAACAGCGACGCCGAGATGTGATCTTAAGAATACAAGGGCTCGACGTCGTGCAGACCTTTTCCATTGAGAGGGATTGACGCCATCTTAGGCATCGAATGGCTAAGTACTCTTGGCGACGTTGAGGTGAGCTGGAGACAAATGACCACGAAGACAGGGAATAAAGCAACAAAATTTGTTTGACAGTGGACTCAAAGATATCCCGAACCTAAGTCTTGCTGCAATCAATCATTAGGACAGTGAGGAAGAAGGGGTAGGGATTCCTCGTGGAATGTCACAATCTCGAAAAAGTGGAGGAAGACAGCCCACCGTTAGTTCCAAAAATTCGAAAGCTGCTAAACAAGTTTGTTTCAGTATGCCAATCGACTAATGTGCTACCACCCCGGCGTTCACGAGACCATGTTACAAGTTAGCATTGTCCAACCTAGTACCAGCCCTTATATCCGACCATATAGGTATCCTCATTCGCAGAAGAAGGAAATTGAAGAATTGATAAAAGATATGTTACAATTTGGCATTGTCTAACCTAGTACTAGCCCTCTTTTGTTAGTAAAGAAGAAGGACAAGAGCTATAGCATTTCTATGTGAACTACCGGGCATTGAACAAGATAACCATACCTGATAAATTTCAAATCCCACCCATTGACAAGCTACTGGACAAGCTAAAAGGAGCCACGGTGTTCTCGAAGTTGGACTTGAAATCAGGATATCACCAGATTCGAATCAAAGCCGGCCATGAGCATAAAACAGATTTCCAGACCCATGAAGAACACTATAAGTTTCAAGTGATGCCATTCGGTCTTACTAATGCTCCTTCTACATTCCAAGCATAGATGAATGAGATTTTAGGGGATACCTAAGGAAATTCGTGCTAGTATTTTTTGATGACATATTGATTTACAGCTGTAATATTAGTACCCACTTGGAACATCTAGAAAAGGTGTTAGCCACCTTGCAGGAAAATCGATTAGTTATTAATCTCAAAAAGTGCAGCTTTGTACAACCCAGAATTGAGTATCTTGGCCACCTAATTTCAGAACAAGGTGTTCAGGTTGACCTAACAAAGGTGGAGAGCATGATAGCTTGGCCCCAACCGAAGAACGTGAGATCACTATAAGGATTTCTAGGCTTAACTAGGTACCACTGAAGGTTTGTCAAGGGCTATGGGAAGATTGCAAGCCCCTTGACTGATCTCCTCAAAAAAGAAGCATTCAAGTGGACAACGAGAGCCACCAAAGCTTTCGAAGCTTTCAAGACAGCCATGACCACACTGCCATTGCTAGCCATGCCATATTTTTCCATTCCTTTGAACTGGAAACTGACGCCTCAAGGACTGGTATAGGTGCGGTACTAATGCAACAAGGACATCCCATAGCTTACTATAGCCAAAAGCTGTCCAAAAGAGCTCAGCAATGTTCGATTTACGAATGCGAGTTAATGGCAATTGTGCTTGTAGTTAATAAATGGAGACATTACTCTATTGTTGGAGGGCATTTGGGGACTTGAGGACCTACAAAAGGTTTGCTAATGTCGTTTACTAGAAGGGATGAATTGAGAGTGTTAGGAAATATATGTTTTAGGAAATATATGTTTTAGGAAGTATATTATATTAGAAAGACAATCAGGATTACAGTAATTAGGGAATCAATCTACATAATGAGTCATTATGTCTCATTAACTCTCTTATTCCCTCTCTTGTGTATAAATACCCTATACTATGTACATGAATAGACAAGTTATTCAGATTATATTTCCCTTTCTCTCTCTAATTCTACATGGTACCAGAGCTTTAGGTTCCAATTTTTTCCGGTGCTCTTCTTGCTTCTGTTTCACGAGAGAGAGAGAGTCTTGCTCTGTTTAACGAGAGAGAGGAGGAGGAGAGAGTGTCGTTTTCGGTTCCAAGCCGTTCAGTGCCCACGCGCCACCTCGCGTGCTCGAAAGGTGCCGATCGGCGGAACCCGGTTGTCCGACCACCGTTCCGGCGCGCGTGTACGGTCACGCGCCACCTTGCCTTCCGTAAATCGGTTACACGCGCCGGCGCGTGAGGGAGTTTTCCGGCGATTTTTGCGACGCCGCTTCACGTCTGTGATCGACTCGGTGACCGGTTCTTTCCTGGTGTTTTTTTGTGCTCATCCAAGGTCGTTTGCAGATCTGGTTTCTTCTCCCTTTGCTTTTACATTCGGGTGGCTTTCGTTTTCCCTTTCCTTTTCGATCGGGTGGCTTCGTTGCTCGTTTGCTCGTTTTTTTTTTTTTTTTTTTTGGTTGGAGGCCCTTGTTTGCTCGTTTCCTTTGTTTGGTTTTGCTTCTTGTTGGGTTTGCTTCTTGTTGCTATTTTGCAAGCACTTCTCTTGTGTGTTTCTTGGTTATTTCTTATGGCTGAAATTAAACACAGTGCGATGGCGAGATGATCCACAGTTACCAACAAGATTACGATCATAAGTTGAATTGGACAAATTATTCGGATTGGATCAAAACCATCCATATGCATTTGCGAGTATTGAGAAAGAGGGCCATTTAAGCGAGGTGCCTCCCAAGGATGATCCTAAAATGACATGGGCTCGGGCGTGCCGAGGCTCTTCTTACGAGATTAAAAACTCCATTGAGGGCGATCTTCTTCCTTCGGTTAGTCAACTGCAACACCTTTGTTAAAGAACTTATTAATTATCTAGAGTTCTTGTATTCTGGGAAAGGGAACATTACTCGCATTCATGAGGTTTGTAAAGGGTTCTATCGGGCTGAGCAGCAGGGTCGCCCCCTGAAGAATTTCTTCATGGAGTTCAACAAGATGTATGAGGAAATGCTGCAATTAATGCCACCAACGGCTGACCTCCGGTACAAATCGATAATATGGAGAAGCGGGCGATTATCGGTTTTCTTACGACTCTCGACCCATCTTATGAGACCGTTCGATCTCGGGTGTTATCTAGCTCCGAGCTCCCTTCGCTCCGGGATGTGTATTCTCGTGTGTTGCGTGCGACAGTTTAGCCCACCCGGCTTCCAATCCTAATGTTAGTGCTCTAGCTAGTCAAGGCCCACCGGACGCTCGCTACCAGGCTTCCTCACGCACATCGAATCCTGTTTTTGCTGCTCCGGCTCCTAGGAACCCCGGCCCCCGGATACCGGTGTTCTAGGAGCGGGCCCCCGAAGAAGCTGGTCACAATCCTCCCAATTTTGGGACTAGTGGGATTATGCGCTATTATTGCAAGGAACCCGGTCATACGAAACGCTATTGTCGTAAGTTGCAACAGTTGCACCAGAAGCAACGCAGGTCTGCTCATATGGCTCAATCCTCTGATATCTCTGATCCTGCCCTCTCTCCACCAACTGCACTTGCTACAGGTAACTCTGATTCGTGCCTTGCTACTTCTTCTTCGAATTGGATCATCGATTCCGGGGCTACTGACCATATGACAGGTAACCATCATTTGTTCTCCTCTTATGCACCTTATGCCAACCCTTCTTCGATCACCATTGCCAATGGTTCTTACACCGTGTTCTTGGATCTGCGATGTTACACCAACCCCGTCTGTTTCCTTATCATCTGTTCTTAATGTTCCCGATCTTGCTTTTAACTTTGTTATCTCCTAGTAAGCTTACTCGTCGGTTAAAGCTGTTTCATCTCACTTTTTCCTGACCATTGCTTAATTCAGGATCTTACGACGAAGCGGATTATTGGTAGGGGGTATGAATCTGGCGGCCATTACTTTCTTGATAATCGGGTGCCGCGTTCCATTGCTTGCTCTGGTGGTCCCTCCTTGTTTGACATTCATTGTCGGTTAGGTCATGTGTCTTTGTCTTCTTTAAAGAGGTTGTATCCTCAATTTCAGCATGTGTCTTCTTTAGAGTGTGAGTCGTGTCAGTTTGTTAAACATCACCGTGTTCATCTGGCACCTCGCGTCAATAAACGGGCTGCGTCCCCTTTTGATTTAGTTCATTCGGATATTTGGGGTCCGTGTTCGGTTGAGTCCAAGTCTCGGTTTTCGGTACTTTGCTACTTTTGTTGATGATTTCTCTCGAACCACCTGGCTTTATCTAATGAAAAATCGTTACGAGGTGTTTTCTCATTTTTGTCATTTTTGTGCTGAAATCAACACTCAATTTGGTGTTTACGTGAAAACTTTACGGAGTGATAACGCTAAAGAATATTTGTGCCCAATTTCAAAACTATATGCTCCAAAATGGCATGATTCATCGATCCTCGTGTGCGAGATACACCGGCTCAAAATGGTGTTGCCGAAAGAAAGAACCGGCACTTATTAGAGGTGGCCCGAGCTCTCATGTTTCAAATGACGGTTCCCAAACCTTTCTGGGCTGATGCTTTGTGTCCAGTGCTTGTTTTCTCATTAATCGTATGCCCTCTCCTGTTCTTAGTGGAGCCACTCCCTACACCACCTTGTTTCCTTCTCATCCTGTGTTTCCCATTTCCCCCAAGATCTTTGGGTGTGTTTGCTTTGTTCGAGATGTTCGTCCTACTACTACTAAACTTGATCCCAAGTCCCTTAAATGTGTCTTCTTAGGGTATTCTAGGGTTCAAAAAGGTTATAGGTGTTATTCTCCCACTCTTCGGGCGTTATCTTGTGTCCACGAGATGTTACCTTCCATGAGTCAACCCCGTTCTTTCTGTATCTGCTCCTTCTCCATCCCCTGACATCACCAATAGTCTTGATGATATATTGATCTATACGGTTCGGGTACCACCGGTCAAAGCGTCGGACCGGAACCGGCTAAGCCACCTATCTATCATGTTTATCGGAAGCGTCCCAAGGCAAGTAATGGCATTGAACGGGTTCCGGCCCCGCCGATATCGCCGGAGTCGATCCGCGGTAGTTGCCCCTTCTCCAGTCTCTCCACCGGACCCGGTGCACATGTGGCCCGACCCTCCTCACCCGAAAGCCCCGTGCACGACTCTCCTACTTCCCTTGACTTGCCCATTGCCCTCCGTAAAGGTCGGCGATCTTGCACCTACCCTATTTCTTCTTTTGCTTCCTACAATCATCTTTCCCCTACATCTTGTTCTTTCATAGCCTCCTTAGAATCTATTACTTGTCCCTACTAATCTCCACCAAGCCTTAGCCCATCCTGGTTGGTGTCTTTTGCTATGAAAGAAGAAATGATGGCCCTTGATAAGGCTGGTACCTGGACTCTCGTTGATTTACCTCGAGAAAAGAAGGCTATCGGATGTAAGTGGGTGTTCACAGTCAAAACAAAAGCTGATGGCACCTTGGAACGGTTGAAAGCTCGGTTGCCAAGGGCTATGCTCGGACCTATGGTGTTGATTACTCGAAACCTTCTCTCTGTGGCAAAATTGTCCTCTGTTCGTCTCTTCATCTCTATGGCTGCCAATTATGGTTGGGACCTTCATCAGCTGGATGTTAAGAATGCCTTCTTGAATGGTGATCTTCTTGAGGAAGTTTACATGGAGCAACCACCTGGTTTTGTTGCTCAGGGGGAGCGTGGGAAGGTATGCCACCTTCAACGGTCTTTATATGGCCTGAAGCAGAGTCCTCGTGCTTGGTTTGACAGGTTTAGCTCTGTGGTTAAGAAATTTGGTCTGAGTCAGAGTAAGTGCGACCATTCTGTGTTTTATCAGCACACAGATGCTGGAATGATTTTGTTGGTGGTATATGTTGATGATATTGTTGTTACGGGTAGCAATGCTTTGGGAATCTCATCACTTAAGGCCTTCCTCAATTCTCATTTCCAAACAAAGGATTTGGGTCCTTTGAAGTACTTTCTTGGGATAGAAGTTATGAGAAGTAAGAAAGGCATCCTTTTGACACGAGGAAGTATGTTCTTGATCTCGTTAAAAGAAAGCTGGGAAACTCGGAGCAGCACCGAGTAGCGTTCCCATGATTCCTAATCCCTTCTTGGACATGGATGACCGCATACCGTTTGATGAGCTACCGAGGATGTACGAAAGAAAGTTGATCCGAAAAAGATCAAGCCATTTGCCTATCCCGAGAGATATCGTAGGCTAGTTGGGAAATTGAACTATCTTACGGTAACCCGCCCGATGTGACCTTTCCCGTTAGTGTGCTTAGTCGGTTCATGACCGCACCAACCGTTGCTCGGTGGGAAGCTTTGGAACATGTCTTATATTATTTGAAGGGCTCACCCGGTCGTGGTATTCTCTATACAAATCATGGCCACAACAAGATTGAGTGTTTACGTGATGCGATCATGCGGGTCACGGGCTACCCGAAGATCCACCACGGGATATTGTGTGTTTGTTGGTGGAAATTTAGTATCGTGGAAGAGTAAGAAGCAAGATGTGGTTTCAAAGTCGAGTGCGGAAGGCGAGTATAGAGCCATGTCTCAATCTACACAAGAGATTGTGTGGCTTCACCATTAATGAAGGAGGTTGGTCTTGCCACGTCGTTACTGCGAAGTTGTGGTGTGATAATAAAGCTGCTCTACACATAGCCTCCAACTCCGTGTTTCATGAACGTACGAAACACATTGAGATTGATTGTCACTTTGTACGCGATAAGATCAAGGAGAACTTTGTGTCCACCGGGCATGTGCGATCTAGTGACCAATTGGGTGACCTTCTAACGAAAGCTTTAAGTGGGACTCGGGTTGAATATCTTTGTAACAAGTTGGGCTTGATTAATATCTATGCTCCAACTTGAGGGGAGTGTTAGGAAATATATGTTTTAGGAAATATATGTTTTAGGAAGTATATTATATTAGGAAGACAATCAGGATTACAGTAATTAGGGAATCAATCTACATAATGAGTCATTATGTCTCATTAACTCTCTTATTCCCTCTCTTGTGTATAAATACCCTATACTATGTACATGAATAGACAAGTTATTCAGATTATATTTCCCTTTCTCTCTCTAATTCTACAGAGAGATACAACGATACATCGCCGAATGTGAGATTTGCCAAAGAAATAAATATCACGCCCTTTCCCTGACAGGATTGTTGCAGCCTCTTGCTATTCCATATGCAATCTAGGAAGACATTAGCATGGACTTTATTATTGGTTTGCCCAAGTCATGACGGTATGACACCATATTAGTTATTGTGGATCACCTCACTAACTATGCATATTTCCTTTCCCTTCATCGTCCTTTTAGTGCTAAGGATGTGGCAGAAATATTCGTAAGGGAAATTGTTAAGCTGCATGGATTTCTAAAGACAACTGTTTCTGATAGAGATCGAGTCTTTGTAAGTCAGTTCTAGCGCACATTGTTTAAACAAGCAGGGACTAGTTATGTCTCAGCTCAGCCTATCATCCAGAAACAGACAGGCAAACAGAGGTGCTAAACAAGGGGCTAAAGACATATTTAAGATGTTTCACTAGCGAACGACCGAACTAGTGAGCTCAATGGTTACTATGGGTAGAATATTGGTATGAAACCACTCATCTAGAATCAGCTAACATGACTCCTTTCCGAGCAGCATATTGGAGGGACCCACCCACTTTTCTCAAATTTACAAATGAACCCTCCACAGTTGAAGAAGTTAATGGGCAAATCCGGTCCAGAAATGCAATCATTGCAACACTCAAGGAGAACTTGGTTAAGGCCCAAGAGGAAATAAGGAAGCAAGCCAACAAGCACCGAAGAGATGTTCAATTTGAAGTTGGGGAGCAGGTGCATGTCAGAATTCAGTCATACAAATTGAAGACGCTCGCTAGCAGGTCAAAGAGAAGCTTAGTCCACGGTTTTATGGGCCATTTCAGATTTGGGAAAGAGTGGGAGCTGTGGCATACAGTCTTGACCTTCCTCCTACGACCCGTGTCCACCCAGTTTTCCATATTTCAGTCCTTAAAAATTCGGTGCAGTCTGCTACTGTGACTCCCACAATACCACTAGCTCTGTCCGAACAATTAGAATTATAGGTTCAGCCGGATAGCATTTGTAAGGCACGAAAGATGAATGGGCAACTTGAAGTACTTATACAGTGGAAGGATCTGCCCTCTTACGAGAATTCTTGGGAAGATGCTGAGGCAGTTGCAACACAATTTCCATATTTTCACCTTGAGGACAAGGTAATGAAAAGACTCTTTCAATGGTAAGACCTATGCAAGGAGACAAAGGAGCTGGATACTTTTTAAGGTTGCAGAGTTGACCTTCTATTTTGGAGGAAAAGTAAGATACTAGTTGTCCTATAGGGTTGACCTTCTGTATGAAAGTTGTAGGAGAGGGGGACTGGTTCTGAGTCACAGAACAGTAACTTTCTTGGCTGTGGGAGTATCAATTGCTCTTGACAAATTGCTGTAACCTTTTGGAATACAGCTTGTGTGTTTGATTCATTAAGCATTTCGGGTGCTAGTTTGTTGGTTCCTAACATACCCTCACACCTGCCTTAGCATAAATATATTTTATGGCATACCTACATAGAAGGCCAACTATAAAAATACCCTTCATGTTAATTGTTGAGGAGACCAAGCATACCCAGCCCACTTCCTTTTTTATTAATTTATTTTTCTGTGCTGTTGATTTCATTCAATAATATAGTATCTAGGTTACATATAAAAGATTTAATTTTCCATTTGTATCTTTGTATCTAGGAGATTAGATTTTGGGATCATGATTTAGCAAGATATTAAGAATCTGATTATCTAGGGTTTCTTATCCATTGTATGTACCAAACACTACCTGAAGAATTAATCATGAACCTGTACTTTATACAAGTCCAATGCCCATAGTAAGATGTGCCAAAGTGCCATGCAACAATAGCAACTGCTTATCTATAGCATAAAGAACAGAACGGAGAAGGAAAGAGGAAGAAGGAAGATCAGAGAAATGATTCACAAACCAGTGGAGATGCTCACTTGCAGCAATTCCTATTTGATTCTCCTGCTCCAAATACTGAAAGGAATGAGGAAACACTTAGGAAAGAAGTAAGGAGATGTGCCACCTGCCATCCTATTCAAAATTTTGCGGCATGTAATAAACTGTCCCCAAGATGCAATGTTTTTTGTGTAATTCCTCACAGGAGAAAATTCCCACTACCATCGAGGTGGCGTATGGAAAACTACTAGGAAATATACAACTCAACCAATACTTTTTTGTCACAAGTTCCTCCAACTGTCCTTGTAGGATTAATTTAAATAAATAAATATAATTTTAAAAAAAAAAAAAAAAAAAAAAAAAAAAAAAAGAGAAAGAAAGTTGCATGCAAATTTTGAGCAATTGACTTGAAAAATTGGTACAGGGAATTATAAATGAACTGGTAAAAAACATTATTCAAGCAAGTCGACAAAAGTATTGTTCAAAAATTGTCAAAAACAATTAATTCAAATGTTCTAAATTTAAATTAAATAGCACTGTGTTACCATTTTCATTTTATAGTTTTCTGTAATAAAAATTCCTCTAATAGCAATGAAAAGCCTGGTATGACCCTTAAATTAATTGAAAGTAGTATTTTTCTTAAAATATGTGTGTGTGTGTGTGTATAAACAATAAAAAGAAAAGGAAGGATGGTCAAAGGGAAATTATATCTTTTCCCACAATCTCCAAACAAAGGACCTCTTGGTAACAAACCAAATACAGAGGACTTATTTGTAATTGCTTATTTGGGATCTACTCGGTGAATTTCCTAAGTTTAAACCTCCAATATGTGATTGATAAAGCATAACTTATTTCAACTATTGTGTTCCAAAATTTGAATTGCATTATGACTATTAGAAATAGCATTTCTTGAATGCCTCAGGCATATGTGTTAATCATTTACATGAAGATGAACTTTTCTTTGAAGGTATACATAACAAAGGAGAATAATCCCGGATCACTCCCAGAAGGTGCCTTGCTGGCTGTTGGTGGTTGCTATGACTATCTGCTTCATCAGATGTGGATTCGTCACTACGTAGGTTTTTTTGTGCACATCTTATATCTGCTTGCTAATTTACACTCTCTTTGTATTTATCTGCTAGTCAAAGATGCTTCTTGAAAGTGCTATCATCCTATATTGGTACATATTATAGTTTAACACGCTAAAAATGGTTTGCCATTTGCTTGAAAATTGATCCATATATTTTGTATTTCCATGCTTAAACACATTGTGATAAGACTTCTGATGTTAATAAAACATATGGGAGAAAACCGAGAGACACACAAGAGATAGAAGGGAAAGAATCTGCTGGTCCAAGAAGTTATTATAAGGTTCCGGGTTATAAGGAACTAGAAATGAAGAACTAGTCTGCTCTTGGCTTAGTATAGGGGATTGGGGCTATGTTTGGGAGGTGTGGAAGTTACTTTTTGGGTTATATTGTCCTTGTGGTCTACGGATAGAGTTTTAGGACTTATTTTGAGATTGAGTGTGGTAAGGGAGAGTCTCTGGCCTCTTGAAAGCCAGAGAAGATTCATTGTGTTTTGTTGACCTTTTTGTTCAGTGATTGGTCTTTATTTTCTGTACTTGTTGCTGTTTAGAGTATCTTTTCAGTTGTAGCAGGGGAATAGGGTTTTGGCCAGAATCAGTGATGCTAACTCTGATTCAGTTTCTTGAGTGTCAATTTCAAAACCGAAGGAATTCCCTCATTTATATATACTGTTGTTACCTTTTCTGCTTTATTCATTGACTATTTGACAGGGTTATAGCTCATTGGTTTAAGTATAGGATGCTGGACTTTATTACTACCCTGGGGTGAGTATTCCAAGTTCGAGCATGTATATAATTCTAGGTCTTTAAAAATTAGAGTAAAATATTCATTTTTCCTTAATTATACGGATTTCCCCTCTATTTTGAAAACATATACTTAAGTTCAAACCGTTAATTCCGTTATGAATATTTTAAAACGATATTTAAATAATTTTATTTAGTAATATGCCCTTCGTCATATGAAATCTCTAATTTTGTCTAAATTTGTTATGAAGAGTTTAAGAGTTTTATTTTTATTTTCCTTTTGCAAATGGTTTTTTATTTATTTTTTATCATATTGGGCCTGAAACTCGAGTAATTTAATTGAAGTTGACATAAAATTTTTATTCAAGTCTATTAAAAAATATGTATTTGACTAAATTTGTTATAAATTTTTTTTTATTGAGACTAAATTTGTTATAAATGTTTGCAGTAAAAAATATGTTCCAAAATTTTAAATTATAAATTTAAAGGATTTATATAATCTCTCAAACTTATGTCATTTATACTATATGATGAACAAAAATATGTTTTTAGAAATTTAAAACAAACCTAAATGAATAAGTTTCAATAAATGTGATGAAAAATTAATATTTTAAAATTTTATTTATTGTATAACAGAAGGAAAACTAGAAACTTAGCTATTTTCAGTCCCAATGGATAATATGATAACATTTTATAATATAATCAAAATGAATAGATTTTATAACATATAGAAAGTTTGAAAATAAATGATGTATAAAAAATATTTTTTTCGGTAGATATAAATGTTTAAATAATTTTTCTGTTAAACATGGGTATTTTGGTAAAAAAAAGTTTCAAAGTCAACTTAAAGGTCAACTAATAGCTTGGACGGATGGAAATGGAATATCAAATATACTAGGAGGTTTGTTTAATAAATTTTAATTAAGTTGGTAAATTAATATCCTTATCCCATATATAGCTTTTCTAGTTAGTATGTTAGTTGGCATATACACCAGCTAAGGAAGCTCACTTAGAAGCAGTCTCCTAGGATAGCTGAAAGGATCACCTGGGAAATGATTGCTACTTGAAAAGAGAAAACAAGTATAGAAGGCTTCATAGATGCTAACTTACAGGTAAAAGGAAGATAGGAGACCCTCTTCATAGCATAATCTTGTCTCATGCAGAAGTAGAAAATGCGGTCGGCAGAAACATTTCAGAAGTTGAATTTAGAGCCATAGCACAGGGTATATGTGAAGGATTTTGGTTGCAGTAGTTATTAAAGGAACTACATGTAGATTTACAAGTACTAAGAGAACTTTATTGTGATAACAATGGTACTATCAACATATCGCCGAATCCTGCACAACATGATGAGACCAAGCATATTGAAGTTGAAAGACACTTCATCAAGAAAGTTGAAGAGGAGTTTATCTGTAAGACCTATGTACCTTCCTACCAAGGAACAAGCTGCAGATATCCTCACCAAAGGGCTGCCATGACATACATTTGAAGGATTTTTTGGCGAGTTGGACATCATCAATACCTATAATCCAATTTGAAAGAGAGTGTAAAGAACATTTACGATAAATATTATTTCTGTACCTTTAGAATTATTATGTGATTTTCTCTTTACTGCTGTCGATTATTTTCCTAATTTCTTGTGGGTCTTGCTTTATATAGTTGATCATTTGTATCATTGTGAATCAATGAAAAACAGTTTGGTAGAAATCCTCAAGCTTATATTAATGCCAAAAGTTGCGTCTATTGTTCATAAATGATAAATTTATATGTTTTATTTGCCTGTGGTTCGGTCACTTCAGTGCTGATAAACTGCTTCCTACTTGCTTAGACAATGTTTGGTTTCTTATATCCATGAATTTTATCTTAAGTGCTCTCTTTGATTTACCCAGAAAACAAATCCTCCCGGTGGTGTAGGAGCCAGCCTTGCGCTAGAGACAATAATTCAGAACTGTCCAGTAGATTTTAAGCCCATTAAGTGAGTGTGCTTTGGCGCTGTATTTGATATAGCCATTTTAACTTCTTACAAATTCATTAAAATTTAAGTTTTTGTTTTTTTTTATATACAAACATACTTGACTTGCTCAACTGTTTCAGAAATGAAGCCAGCACCAATATTCTTGTTTGTTCAAGAGGAGGTGGTGGTCTGCTAACAGAGCGTATGGAACTGGTGGCTGAATTATGGGAGAAAGACTTTAAGGTTGAAACATATATGGAACTTAGTTTGCGAAATTTAGTTGTTTTTTTTCATTAGATTCTTGCTCATTGGTCTCTGTGTCAGCAGGCTGAATTTGTTCCCACCCCTGATCCAAGTCTCACAGAGCAGTATGAGTACGCCAATGAACATGATATCAAATGTCTTGTGATCATCACAGATCAGACCGATTCTGTAAAGGTATGTTTTGGGAAATCGTCTTCCGAGTGTATTTTCTCTTGAATTTACAATTTAATAATGCCTATACTTTTCCACTAATCTACATCCTCCAATATCTGTTGGGGAATTAACTAGGTAACTTCTTAAGTTGAATTAGGTCATCATTCTAGGCTGAAATACAAAATATTTTAGGTGTTATGAAAATATCCAGTGGGAAGAATATTGGATGACCAATAATGACATTTGATAAGAGTATCCTGGAAAAAGACATGGCTCTTAAAGGTTTCTGAATGTGTGAATTATATGCATGTCAGATTGGAAAGCAAAAGGAATTAATGTGGAATATTTGTTAGTCACGGACACGAGTTATGGCTTAATGGGAATTAGGACTGAAATTATTCGTCGTCGTCCTTCTTTCAATCATCCCTGTTTTAGTCGCAGAAATTCCAAATATCTGATTTAGCATGATTGCATTTACAACCCATTTAGTTATCCAGGCACTTTTTTTCATGGCCAGTCCGAAATGACCTTTGGTTTCTAGAGCTGTGATCTTTTCCCAATATCTCTAACCTGGGAATCTTATTAAAGCTTTGAAAATATTTGTTAAAATTCCTCCCAGTATTTCTCCGGTTCTTCCTTTTGAAAAGCTTGCGTGTTGCAGAGGGTATCCAATAAGGTACAAGGGCCACTCTATACGACAAATTGATTTTAATTCAAGTTCGACCACATTTAATTTGAAATCAAAGCTCGACATTTTCTTTTCATTCAACTACTTTTGAGTATGGGTCCGCTAAACTAAAATTAACCTAGACAAGAAACTCAGCACTTAATGCTGCTATTGCATGTACGGAAGGATGGATTTCGATCCTAAGAAAATGTTCTACTCTATGAACTAATTCTGGTAGTTTCCAATTCCAGGTTCGCCACCTTGAACTCAAGAAGGAGAAGAAAGTTGAGAGAGAAAATCTAGTCAAGTTCTTATCAAATGCTATGGCAACACAATTTAGAAACCCCTTCATTTGGAACTGACTTTCGTAAAGGATCAACTTTTTGGCCTGCCGCGGCTTGCCTGTATCAACATACGCTGGGTTTATTCTTGCTTCATATACTAGATTATATTTTATTTCATTAAGCCGGTGAAGGTTGAATCTTCTCAAAAAAGGGGAATCTGGGACTTGTTTAGGTGGATTCTTCTTTATGGTTGCTACGGTGTAAATATGTAAAATATAATTAATTCGTTTTTATATAATCCCAGGAAAAAGGTTTCCATACCCCTTCACGTTTGTCCCCTAACACGTACCAGCTGATATGATATTCTGATAGAGTCAGGAATGAAAAATAAAAATAAATAGATGAAACTGCCATTAGACGGTTGGAAAAATTACTCATACAGCTCAAATAAGAAAACTAAATATAAACGGGTTTTCTAAGTTTTATTTAATACTAATAAATCTCAAGAATTAAATAGTTGAACTTTTATAATTACTCATATTTATACTAAATTTTATTTAATAGTACTAGTTTGTTGGCCAAAAAAAAAAAAATTTGCTAGTTACTAGTGTATTAGCAAAAAAAAACTTTTTCTAGTTAAATTTTATATTTGCAAGTCGAGTTATATCATTTCTAAATTAAATGTAATAATGTGATATTTACAAATCAAACTTTAATATTTAGAAGTTAAATTTGCATAACTTATTAATATTAAATAAAATTTGAAATATTTATCTGTAATTAATTTTTTTACCTTGGTTTTGAGGATAACTTCTTATGTACATGTAATACCCCGGATTTTTAGAAATAGTAATGATAATAATAGATTAAAATAATACTAATAAAATAATAATGATTAATAATAGAAAAAAAAAATAAAAATAAATTAATAATGTTGTATTGTTAGATTAGTCAAGATTAGATCCAAGAATTTAGGAGTTAGTTAGATTAGATTATATTTTAAAATTTTTGAATTCATCATCTAATCAAAATATATCTAATAAAACTCTACAATTTCTTTTAATTCATTTTATCGGGAATAAGTAAATAGTCCAACCCAATAGCTAAAACCTTAGTTTTAATTATAAAAGTTAGGTCTAGCCTCTTAAACCTAGAGAGGCTCGATATTTTATTCGCCGCTAAACTTTTCTCCGCTACTACATCCTCGTTCCGTACTCTCGTCAATTGTTCTCTTAGGAGGTTAGCAACACGGAGACCAGATAATTCTAATCCCCATGTGTAATTCTAATCCCCATGTGTAATCCTAATCCCCATGATTCTAATTTCCATGAGCTTTAGGTTAATTTTATATCTTAATAGGTAACCCTGATCTATAGATTATAGAGACCAATTGTTGCTTGATTTTCATGCAAAGAGAGATATATCTCAGTACATAATGAATATAATTGTGTTGCCTCGGCTGCGTGCTTTAATTGCATACATATATATATTATATATATATGATTGAACCCAAATTCTTTCCCTGTGCGTTTTTTTCTTCTTTGTGATTAAAAACCAATACTTTGCCTTGGCTTTCGTGCGTCAATTGAATAACCATGAATAACCATGATCCCCGTGCGTCATGTTTGTAGTTGCAATATATATGATACTCCTGTACAATGACACAATTAATATCACTTGAATATGTATGTCCATGTTTTTCTATTATTTGATTTGATTTTATTTATATAATATTCCTACACAATAAAATAAGATAATTTAAGTCAAAATATCCTTATATCCTATATTTAATTAAAGTAATATAAAAATATATATATAAGATAAGTGAATAATATAGATGATTTTAGGAGTTTATTATGTGTGTGTTTTAAAACAATTTAAGAGTGGGAGGATAGCTTTGGGATGGTACCTCCCAAAGTGATGAACACAACTTTTGGGCTTTATGCCACGATGTGAAAAGATAGTATCCGTTCTTCCCAAAGTGGTGTCTCGGGTTTCCTGACACTAGTAGCAACTTTGGGAAGATGTGTGCACACTAGAAAGATATGTTTATGGCCAATTGATGATTGTGGATCGCGGGTTTTTCGGGTCACGGGGTAGACTGACGGGTTTCCGGTCTACCATGGTTCTCTTCCCACTAAACTAAATAGACTAGCGGGTTTCCTGTCTATACGAATTTAATAAAGATAATGAATGATATTTGATTCAGTGTGAATATATGTATATATATGGCGAATATTGGATTTGTTATTTGATTAAATCACTATGTGATTACGTATTTGATTTTATTAATATAATTGAGCCATATAAATTTTGTTTATTAGGATTACCACTTTTTTATGTGTGTGTTCATGGGTCGCGATGATCCTTCGGGGAGCGAGAATTTCGATGAATAGGTGTCAAGAGTTGAGGCTAGCAGTGAGAAGTGAGGAAGAATCTTCAATGAATCTAGCTAGTTTTATTTTATTTTTATTTTTATTTCTATTTCCTTTCTTTTGAATAAAACACACTTATTTAAGTTTAGATTTACATTATTGTGATAAGTAGCCTTGCACTTGTCCCAACAAAGTGCGCGGTAGCACTCCCCAAGGTTGTTTATTTTGAATTTCGGTAAAATTTTAGGTTATTATAACTATTAGAAATTGGGGTGTTACAAGACAAGATTCAATCGTACAAAGAGAAAATTGAGAAAAAAGTCTTCTATTGAATATTTTATAAATGAGAAAGACCTAATAAATTTTTATTTTTATACACAAAATATATTAGCACTTTGTAAATTTTGTAGGCAATGAGTATCCTAGTTAGATTCTTATCATCAGTAAAAACTAAATGATCAAATAATATTAGAATTAGAATAGTCGGCTTCAAAACATTTAAAAATTGGAAGGCCGCTAAAAGACCAAAAAATAATCACAAAAAATAAAACTATCTCCGGTCCTAAATTGTACTATAAACTACTCCATCCTCCGGTCCTAATTATAAGATAACATTTGGGGGGTTGGTTTTGGTCCTAATTATAAGACAACATTCTAATTTTTATCAATTTCTTCCTAAAATATCCCTATTTTATTCTCTCAAGTGTATTTGGTTTTTAGTGAGTATATGTATGTGGATGCGTAGACTTTTCCAATTAATGAAACGTTTAAAGATATATATGTGTGTGTGTGTGTGTTTTCTATATATGTATATATGTGTGTGTTTACACACGTATACATGTGTGTGTGTACATATATATGTGTGTGTATGTGTGTGTGTGTGTTTCTGTGTATATATGTATGTATGTGTGTGTGTGTGTGTCTCTATATATGTATATATTTGTGTGTTTATAGACACACACATGTGTATATGTGTGTTTCTGAGTATATATGTATATGTGTGTGTGTCTATACACAAATATATATAGACACACACACACATGTGTGTGTATAAATATATGTATAAATATGTTTGTGTGTCTGTCAGTAAATATGTGTGTATATATGTACATATATAAACACACACACATATATATACATATATACTATATCTGTGTGTGTGTTTATATATGTGTGCGGATTTATGTACACACACGTAATTATATATATATATGTATGTATTTACACACACACACATAGCAAGATCATTATTTCAATTAGGTAGTGTGTGGGAAGGAAAATTTTATGTTGGAAAAATATGTGGCAATAGCTATTGATTCACTTTTACTTATGTCATTTTAAATTTATATAAGGGCACTTTAGGAAAATAAGTAAAATTAACTAATTTAACTTCTTTCCTTAATCTCCACAAAATCGGTTAAATATGTCCTATAATTAAGACCGGAGGGAGTATGTCATATATTTAAAACCGAATGAGTAGATCCAATGGTAAATTGGGAGATTCGATGCAAGGGTGGAACAGTAAATTTGAAACAATTAAAAATTAGAAAGATTAATAATAGGGTTAAGGTGCATTTTTGCCCTTAAAGTATGCGCCCGGGAGCAATTTTGCCTCTGAAGTTTCAAGCGTATCAATGTTGTCCCGAAGTTTCAAAACGGAGCAATGTTGCCCCTCCGTTAAAAACCCTAATGGTCAACTTAGGGTTTTTACGTTGACCCTAATAAAATTTTGCCCCCGAAGTTTCAAAACGGGCAACATTTGACTAATAAAACTTCGGGCAACATTCTTCTGCCGAAAATTTTAGGGGCAAAATTGCTCCTGGGCGCATACTTTAAGGACAAAAATGTACCTTAACCCTAATAAAACCCGAAAGATCAATGGTGAAGAAAAGGAAATATTATAGCAAAATTCCAATTGGAAAAGTGACGAAATTTGACTTAAAAAGTTAGAAACGGAAAAAAAAAATTATAAAAATTGGAAGAATAAATCATAAAAACTGGAGATCAGTTACAAAAGTTGAAAAACTTATTCGCGGTTTCTTTTTGTATTTTAAAAGTGCATTTTTGTATGCTGACAAAAAAAAATTAAATACTTATCACATGCACAATAAAATCACTTTCAACTATAAAATTAAATGAGAATTTTAAATAAGGACCACTATAGCTATTTTATTTCTTTTTTTTTTTTTTTTTTTTTTTTTTTTTTTTTGCCCATCCGGTATCCAAAACTTTACCCTGACTAATCCGGATCCTACCCAGTTCTCGCACCTGACTATGGTGGGTGAGTCTCCCAGCGGTCAGAGCTTTACCCTGACTAATCTGAATCCGACCCGGGTCACACACCTAACTGTGTGAGTCTCCGAGTAGGGCTTTTTTGTATTCATAAGACTCAAGCTCGAGACCTTGCTCAACCCACACAAACCGCTTACCACTTTTGCTAACCCCATTGTTGGTAGCAATTTTATTTCCATTTACTCCCAACAAATCTAAAATTCCACTATACCATTCCAATTTTAGGGCAAACTAAAAATAAGTTCTGCAGCAAAAAATAAGGGGTTTAACTAACCATGTGAGAAAGAAAGAAAGAAAGAAAGAAAAAATAGACTATTGATGAAGGAATAAGCAACTTCGCGCCACTTGGAGTCAACCTCCATGCATTTTGACATGTATCCACCTTCACTAGCTGGCAAAAGCATTGGTTGAAGATTATCCTGAAATCGCGTTACTCTGCCACCTCTCCATTTAAATCCGAGTGCTGTAGACATTTTGAAATCTCGTCACTCTACCATATAGAGTTGCATCGTCATTGAGTCGTGTAATTAGTTGGAATCACAACGTGGTTGAGGTGAAGTAAGAACTTCCATTTTAGAAAGTCTCATCTTATCTTATTCATCTAAACAGTTAAACACTCAGTAATTTGTATGGGTACATACATACATAGTCTGTGGGAATAGGTATGGAAGGCTTTCACATGAATTTCGAATTGCAGAAGTAAAGCGCAGATAATCACACTAACTCATCCATAAAAATATTTTATTTTTCAAATAAATATTTGCGTTTAAGACCTATCTTTCCCTACCCTTGGCTATTGTTGATTTTTGGAACCTATGAATTTATTTTTTCTAAAAATATACTCTCTTATTAAATGTTGGTATGAAGTACAAAATATCTATGAACTTTTATTATAAGTGCGTTTAACATCATATATACAAAAATACCCATAAATATTTAAAATAAAAGCAAAAATATTAGCACCGTTATATTTAACCTAACCCTATTACTCTTATAGTAGGACACACGCTCTTTTTGCATATATATATATATATATATATATAACGGTGTTAGGTTATACTTAACTGTATTGACATTTCTGCTACTATTTTAAATGTGTGTGGGTATTTTTGTATTTCTGAAAAGTACATGATACTGAACACACTTTTTATCACGCCAATTCATTATTTCAATTAAAACTAATCCAACCAATAATTCAAGTGTATGGTTCGGTTTGAATTTTGAACGGGAAATATTATTAAACCATATATTGTTTCCCATCAGACAAGTCAAATATTCACGAGTGAATTAAAATATATTTCTTACAGATTATCATTTCTTGGCAGCGACAAACCATCAATTATCAACCAACATGTTCTTGTATTTTCATAAAATAGAACAATATTTTACTTATTTATTGCGACTGAAAATGGAAAACAAATAACACCACAAAGGAAGACTCGAGAAGAAAATGCAGGAAGTATACAACAAGGCTCATAAATTGCCATCCTGTTTGTAAGGTTCAGAAAACGTACCAACTACCAAGCCTCCTTTGCACGACTCAACAGCACCAACAACACTACGTCACAATCAGGCTGAGAGAGAAACAAGCTCTGGGTATTCACCCATTTCATTATAACAACCTATAGCAAGAATGGAATTGACAAATGAACAAAGGAAGAAAAAATATGAAACATAACCCTAAAACATTATGCCTACACATTTGAAAACACCTAAATTCATGGAGAAGGGAATGACGAGCAAGAGGAAGAAGACTGAAGCTTGGTTCTCCGCATATTTTTGTATGTCGTTCGCTACTTGAGTGAGAAGGGAATGACGAGCAAGAGAAAGGTTGATTGAGGAGCTAAGGAGCATGACGGCCACGACGTTGGCGGTAGAACTCGTAGTACAGGTGACAGATGATTCTTTTTTAATATGCTATGGACCTATGGTATCCCACACCATATAATTTCAAATGTAAAACTTGACAAGGGTATGTGTTAATAATTTTGTAGAAATTTTACTTCATTTTACCTAACTTGTGAGTTGTGACTTATTCAATGTTTTTTTTTTTTTTTTTTTTTTTTTTCCATTTATATTATAGTCCCCATGTAAAGAAAGTTATTAAGATAATACTTCTAATCTTTAATATAAGACTCATTTAACTTTTTTTTTTTTTTTAATAGATAATAAGGAAGTTAAATAAATAAATTACTTTATAATATTTATATTTATCATTTTTCTCTAAATTAACTTGTCTGACCGATAAACTAATATAAAATCTAATAATCGAGTGGAAAAAGGTCAAGTGGCTTGTCAAGGTCAAGTGGCTTGTCAAGGGCGTATGACCTAGTCTGTTTAATAACAGGAACAATCTCAAAGCTTTTAAAAGGTTTGTTTATTTTAAAAGGCTAGGCCTAAACTCATTGAAAAGTCTGTTAGGCCTATCAAGCTGCCTAAACTTGTTATGAATTTACAAAAATAAATATAAAATAAAATATTTATTAAAAAAATTATTTATTTTAGATTTATTTTGTTGAATTATAGTGGCATGGTGGTGAAAAAAGTAATTGTTTAATGAAAAAGTTTGCGATATGGAGATGTACATGATAAAATAAAATAAATAAAATAAAAAGGGAAAGTTTAAAAATTAAATTTTAGGCTTTTAGGCCCTTTATTATTATTATTTTTGTCCTTTTCTTTTATTATTTTTTGCTTAAAAAAATAGACATGGCAGGCGAGCCGCAAATAATGGGTTAGCCCGCGGGTTGCACGGTGTGGACCTGTGTAACCCACACTTTGACAAGTTGCCAACATGCCAACCTTAATGCTTGCGACTTGAGCCCAAATAATCGGTTTTACAACTAACATGCCATTCGAACATTAACAGTGACTAACTTTTTAAAGGGTTAAGGTACATTTTACCAACAAACTATTTTACGAAAGGAGTATCTGACACAAACATTAATTGAGAGTACCTTAAATATAAACAAGCAATTAAAAGGTTTTAAAAAACACAACGCCGTTAGATTATTTTTTAACGGATGTTTATCTGACTTTCAACATGTCCAAGTGGCTGCAATTTGTCGACATGGATGGTGAGAGAACTGAGGATAAGAAGGCATCATCTTCTTCATCATCCTCTCTTCATTGTCCTCATCCTTCTTTGTGTAACATCTTAATTTTTACATTAGAATTTAATTATAAAAAAAAAATTAATTAATCATGATACATGAATTTATTGTGTAGTTATCAAAATAAAGATTTATATATAAAATATCATTTATCATAATAGAAGAAATTAGCAGAATAAGGGTGTGGAAATGAAATAATAAATAGTTGTTGTTAAAAAAAAAAAAAAAAAAAGGAAGGGCAAAACGTGCAAAAGAAAGGAAAAAAATAATTAATAATAATAATAATAATATAATTAATAAATTAATATTTACAAAAAAAATTAAAATTAATTATAAAACGTGGCAGCATTTGCTGCCACATTAATATGCTGAGGGAGGAAGTAAATATGCCACCCGCTTTTCCTCTATGAATATATGGAAAAATTACCGTCAGTCCCAAAGACTATAAAAAATAGTAAAAAAGTCTCAATAGAAATTCACATATCAAAAAATCCTTAGGGATTTTTTTGATATTATTTGTATGGAAACAAAATCCAGGTTTTTAATTTTTGTTGTAAATATAACATTTCGTGTTGTAAATATGGTTTTTTTTTTCTCATTTTGTAAATGACCAAATTTTAAATTTTGTTGTAAATATAAGATTTCCTATTGTAAATCTCGCACTTTTTAGTTGTAAATAACCTCTATACATTTAGGGACTTGAGTTTGAAACAAAATCTAGGTGTTTAAATGTTGTTATAAATATGACACTTTCTGTTGTAAATATGATTTTTTCTATTATAAATGGTCAGATGTTGAATTTCTGTTGTAAATATAGCACTTTCTGTTATAAATATGACATTTCCTGTTATTAATACAAATAGTATCAAAAAAGTTTCTAGGGACTTCTGTATAATTTGGTGATTTTAAAAGATCTCATTGTATTTATTTCTAGTCTTTTGGATCTGCACGTAATTTTCCTTGTGTGTGTGTGTGTGTGTGTGTGTGTGTGTGTGTGTGTGTGTGTGTGTGTGTGTGTGTGTGTGTGTGTGTGTGTGTGTGTGTGTGTGTGTGTGTGTGTGTGTGTGTGTGTGTGTGTGTGTGTGTGTGTGTGTGTGTGTGTGTGTGTGTGTGTGTGTGTGTGTGTGTGTGTGTGTGTGTGTGTGTGTGTGTGTGTGTGTGTGTGTGTGTGTGTGTGTGTGTGTGTGTGTGTGTGTGTGTGTGTGTGTGTGTGTGTGTGTGTGTGTGTGTGTGTGTGTGTGTGTGTGTGTGTGTGGGGTGCAGCAAATGAGGGTGAGAGACGTGAGTGAGCGCAGGAGGAGGAAATGAAGAGGTAAAGAGATGGTTATTTATTTAATTTTATAAGTTATTTATTTTATAAAATCATTTAAGTAGTAAAATTAATTTTTTTTTAACAAACTTTCTTCACGAAGGTTATTTTACATATTTTCTTCTTTATAATGAGAGTAATATAGTATTGATTAGTGAAAATTTTAGGATTAAAATTATGATAAAGTTTTGAGTTTTGATAATAGATGAAAGTAATTGTCTATATCAAGAACATGATTAATAAGTTACTTTAATCGGTTTAGATTTATTAGTTGGTAGTTTTGAGAATTTAAATTTAATTTTCTATCTAAAAGAATTAGGATTTTTGCGTCATAGGATATTTCTACCGATTAAATAAAGTTTAAGGTATTTATTTGGATTACTGGAGGTATTTTTGTCAGTTTAATCATTTTAGTTTTGCTATTAGTTTTATAGGTTGTATTTCTCTTATCATCTTTTTCTTTTCAATTGGTGGGTTGACCAGGGAAAATGAAAATAAATAAATAAATAAATAATAATAATGTACGGAAAGAATCTCCTCCCCACAATGCAGGGTGCAGTGCGAGACAAGTGATTAGTCGCCCTCGCAGGCCTGGCAGCTTGCGAAAGTGGTCCCACTGGTGGGGCTGGAACAAGCATGAACGGATTGTTTATGCATTTTTTTTTTTCCAATTTTCAGTTCAAGACAAAAACGAGATCCAGATAGAGCTACCGCGCCGAGACTCTTTCCGGCTCTTACTTTCTAGATTTCTTTGTCGCAGCAGAAATGGCGGACGACGATCGCTTCACGGAGTTGAACCGTAAGATTTGCGTGGTTCTAGGCGGTTCACGATTTGTCGGAAGATCGCTTGTCTTAAGGCTGTTGACGAAGGGCAATTGGATCATCCGTATTGCCGATTCCCCTCCGTCCATCCAGCTGGATCACTCCCACCACTCCCTTCTTGCCCGGGCTCTCTCTTCTGGTCGCGTCTCTTACTTTCCTGTCCACCTTCTCGATAAACGTCAGATTACCCAAGGTGAAAAATCAGATTCTATTATTTCCAGTCTCGTTTCTGTTTTGATACTTAGAAGATGTGGTAGAGCTGCAGCTACTTTTCTGCTGGTTTGAGATGGGAACTCCTCTTGCTAGCCCTGGTATCAGTAATCTAATCTAGTTACTGTTTCAAGTTATAAATATTCATTTCAAATTCAACATATTCATCTCCTATCGAAAATGTTATGTAGAATTCATGGACTCTCCCGGTCCCCTTTCCTCTACTCCAAAAGCAACGTTTGAATTTATTGCACGGTATTGTTTGTTATTATAATTAAATTCGTCTGACATGAATTTTACTTTTTTTGAACGCGAGGAGGGATGTAATTTCTAATGCCTCCCGTGAGGAAGGTTGGGGAAAATAATGAGAATATTATTTTATTCTTGGGCGTTGAATGTGATTTATTTATTTATTAAACTCTCCTGGTTTCTTAAATACCACGGAGATGTTGGTAGGGGGTTTTCTTTTTTTCTTTTTTCATTTGGCTCGCAGCTCGCTACGAGAAGCAGAGTATAGTCAACTAGCAAGATAAATTCCTCAAATTTTTAAATATTTAAATATTAACTTTTACAATATGAATATCCTTGCATGGAGCTTGTTCATGGGTGAAGGAGTGCTCAAAAGGATTCCTCAAATTTAGCATATTTAAATCGGACATATCTGTAAGGTGAACAATTATCAGAGAACTGACAAGTAGCTCTTAGTTTTTCCTTCTACATGCTGTAGAAACTTTGTCTTTTTCCTGTCAGATCTTGACATGTTATTTCTGTGTACCAAATCTCATTCTCCTTTTCCTACTCACATTTTTAAGAATAATTTTGTTTTTTACACCTTCTACACTTGTTTTGTTTAATAGCAGCTTAAAAATAAATTTTCTGCAGTTATAGATGGTTCTTCTGTGGTTTTTTATATGGATCATGCTGCTGACATGAAGGCAAATGACTTTTATAGTTGCTATATGTTTACAGTTCAAGGTAGTCTTCCATTTTCATATAAAAGTTTAGCCAATTAGCTCTAGTGGCTTTGATGGGATTGGTGTTTACCAATATATCTTGATGTTTGAATCAGGTACAAAAAATGTCATCAATGCTTGTCGAGAATGTAAAGTCAAACGGCTAATATACAACAGTTCTGCAGATGTAGTTTTTGATGGATTGCATGATATCCATTATGGAGATGAATCTTTATCACGTCCTTGGAGAGTATGCTGTTCTGAGAGAGCTTCTTCCTTATTTTTAGCTATATCCTTTCTATTTACAGGTAGTAAACATTTTTAATAGCGTGGTGTATTGCAGATCGAGAGCAAGTTAAGTGACCTTAAGGCCCAAGCAGAAGCAATGATCTTGGTGGTCAATGACATTGATGGCCTTTCAACATGTGCACTCCGTTCCAGTAATGTTTTTGGACCAGGTGACTCTGAGCTTGTTCCGTTCATTCTAAAGTTAGGGAGATCTGGTTGGGCAAAGGTGGGCATCCTTTTTCATCATTTGTTTGTGTTATTTGAACATTGGATCCTCAGAGGATGTTAGGGTGGGGAGGAGGTATGAAAAAAAAAAATGCCAAATTGAAGTTTAATTAAAACCGTTTTCCCATGTTTTATAACTTGGCTGAAATTGCCTTCAGTCATCTTTTCTAAACCCTTGAAAATAAAGTATTGACTTTAATATTGGGTATGATACTATTCTTTTATGCTTCATTATGAAGCTTTGTTTGTTTTCTTGTTAGTTCAGGTATTAAATATCTTTGTTGGTGTCGTCAACTATTAAGTGTACCCTTTACATTAACAATTTCTCATTTCAGTTCATTATAGGAAGTGGTGATAATCTCTCTGACTTCACCTATTCTGAGAATGTTGCTCATGCCCATATATGTGCTGAAGAAGCCCTGAGTATTCAAGCAGTTTCTGTAGCTGGAAAGGTGTGTATATATATATATATATATATATATAGAATATCCATGGGATCCAGGTCCGATTTAACATATATAAATAAGCAAGTATCTTCTTGTGGTAGTGCAGGCGTTTTTTATTACAAACTATGAGCCTATGAAGTTCTGGAAATTTATCTCTCTTATATTGGAAGGTCTTGGATATCAAAGGTATAGTAAGCAGTATGTTTTGATATATGAGTGATATAATATTGTTCCCAATATTGCTAATGTGCAGTTACATTTATTTGACATGATTGTGTAATGTAGCTCAGGGTCTATAACTATTTTTTGTATGTTACTTTGGTACTTCATTTTGTTGACTTTTTGTTTACCAAGTGATTTCCTTTATCAATATATTTGTGCCTACTAATGCTGGTTTGGTTTACGACCTTTTATGGTGATAACTAAGACCAAGAAATCCTTGTTTAATTCCAGGCCATTCATAAAACTTCCTGTCAAGATGGTGCAGTATGTTCTCTTGCTTGTAATGTGGGCACATGATAATATGGGGTCCAGATATTTCAGCTATCCTTTCTTGGTTCACTTTTTCCATTTAGCTTCACATACTCGAACGTTCAATTGCGCAGCTGCTAAGGAAGATATTGGATATGTGCCAGTAGTCTCACTTGAGGTTAAAATCTTCTTCTCATGTCTTTCACTTTTTGGTACTCAATTATGTAACCTCCGCTGCAGATCTTCCACGAGCCGGCGCATGGGTTCGATTTCCGGCGAATTTTCGCTCGGTTTTCCCTTTTTTGGCAATGATTCTCTTTCCTCGACACCTTCTTGTAGCGCCATGATCTGGATTCCTTATTTCTCTGCTCGGTTTGTGGTTTTTTGGTTTGAGAAATTCAGTCTCATTTCTTGCACTATCTGGTCTGTTTGACTTGCTGGAGGTTTATTTGACATTTGCTGACCCCTAGTGAAGTTTATTTGTTGTTGTTCAGTCTCCTGTGTGGTCTGGTTTTTGCTATTGTTATTCTTTGGTTACTGTTTGTTCGCTGTCTGTTGTTGTTTGGTCCTTGTGAGATCCTTTTGGTGTTGCTGCTTCTTCTTGTGCGTTTTCAAAGGCTTCACTTTGTTTGGTTTATTTCAATGGTTGATTCTAAGACTAGTACCAGTACTGGGGTTGTTCCTGTTGCGAATGCAATCACTGATCTTAAGTTAAATTGGACAAACTATCTGGATTGGAATAAAACTATTCGGATGTACTTGCTGAGTTTTGAGAAGTAGGACTATTTAAGTAAGGCTCCTCCTACGGCTGATTCAGGCAAATCTTTGGCATGAGCAGATGTCCAATTATCCTTGCAGATTAAGAATTCTACTGAGAGTGACGTTCTTCCCTCCATCAATCACTGTAACGCGGTGAAAGAGATGATGGACTATTTAGAGTCCTATACTCTGATAAAGGCAATATCACTCATACTTGCAAGGTCAATAAGGCTTTTATCATGTTTAAAAATAAGAACATCCCTTGAAGACTTACTTTGTGGATTTCAAGCGCATGTATGAAGAAATGAAACTGTCAACGCCATCTATCAGTAATCTTCAGGCATAGGTGGAAAAGCCAAAGAAACAAGCAATTCACTCGTATTTACAAAGTCAATGAAATTGGAAAATCTGGTAAAGGCAATATCACTCTTATTTACGAAGTCAACAAAGGCTTTTATCATGTTTAAAAACAAGAATGTCCTTTAAAGACTAACTTTATGGATTTCAAGTGCTTGTATGATGAAATGAAACTGTTAAAGCCACCTATCATTTATCTTCAGGCACAAGTGGAAAATTTGGAGAAACAAGCAATTCTGAGCTTCTTTATTGGCCTTCCACCAAAATATGAGACGGTTTGCTTAGATTTTGTCTAGTTCTGAAATTACTATACTTTGGAATGTGTATTCTTGTGTAATGTACACTGAGAGCATTTGTCAACCATCTTCCAACCCTAATGCCAGTGTGTTAGCTAGTCGTGGCTTTGCTAATAACCGGAACTGGGGTTTCTCATGACAAAGGGGAGTTACTCAGGATTTTGGAGTGACTGAATGCTTTTACTGCACATACAAAACGTCACTGTTGCAAGTTGCAGAACAAGCAGCAACAAAGTGCTTCTGCTAACATGGCCTTGCCTACCGATGATAATGTTCATGGGCCTGTCTTGGCATCACGAACCACCTATGTCTGCTGCCTCTACATCGAGTACTCTTGCTACAGGTAACAGTGATTCTTGCCTTGCTACTTCTTCCTTGAAGTGGGTCATCGTTCCGATGCCATTGATCATATGATAGGTAACCATCATCTTTACACTACTTATGTGCCTTATGCCAATCCCTCTACTATAATAATTCCATAACTATATGCTTCAGCATGACATACTTCATCAATCCTATTAGGTTGTACTCCAACTCAAAATGGTGTTGCATAATGCAAGAATCGACACTTACTTGAAGTAGCTCGAGCCCTGTTTCATATGCATGTTCCTACACCTTTTTAGGCTGATGCTATGTATATTGCTTGTTTTCTTATTAAGGTATACCTTCCTCAGTCCTTAACGATGACACTCCATACACCACTATGTTTCCTTTCAAATCCTTATTTCCTATTGACCTTGAAATCTTTGATTCTGTCTATTTCGCTCATGATGTTTGTCCTACTGTTTCTAAACTAGATCCCAAGGACGTTTTTCTTGGGTATTCTAGGGTTCAAAAGGGCTATCGTTTTTCTCCCACCCTTCATCAGTATCTTGTGTTTAGAGATGTCACATTTCGTGAGTCCACTCCATTCTTTTTGTCTCCCTCTTCTCCTCTCTCCCCTAACAAGGAGGACGATCTAAACGGCCTCTTGGTGTATCAGGTTCACTCACTACCAGTCCAAGTACCTGTTAAGCTACCTATCGATCATGTTTATCGGAGATGTCTCAAAGATAATCGTATGGCTGATTATCTTCATTGCCCTTTAATATTCACTTCATCGTCTAATCTGATCCCTGCTTCTAAGCCTATTCTTGTGCGAGATGTCCCTTAGCCAGATACCTTACCTAAGCCTGTATTAGAACCCTCTATTGAACCTGCTCTTGATCCAATCCCTGCGCCCGATCCTGATCCTTCCCTTGATTTTCCCATTGCCCTCCATAAAGGTAAATGCACTTCACCTATCCCATTTCTTCATTTGTTTCTTATAACCACATATCCCTTGCTTCGTGCTCTTTCATTGCATCATTAGGCTCCATCGCAGTCTCGAACACTTTCCACCAAGCCTTAGCTCACCCTGATTGGTGTGTTGCGATGGAAGAAGAGATGATGACCCTTAATTAGGAAGGTGCCTAGACTCTAGTCGATTTACCTAAAGGAAAGAAGGCTATTGGGTGTAAATGAGTGTTCACGGTCAAAATAAAGGCCGATAGCACCTTGGAACGTCTAAAGGCTCAACTTGTTGCTAAGGAATATGCCCAGACTTATGGTATTGATTACTTTGAGACTTTCTGACCTATGGTGAAACTATCTTCTATTTGTATTTTCATCTCTATGGCAGCCACTTACAATTGGGACCTTTATCAGTTGGATATTAGAAATGCTTTCTTGAATGGAGATCTTCATGAGGAAGTTTACATGGAGCAACCACTTGGTTTTGTTGCTAGGGGGAGCGTGGGAAGGTATGTCGTCTTTAGAAGTCTCTATATAGCTTAAAGTAGAGTCTACGTGCTTGGTTTGACAGGTTTAGCTTTGTTGTTAAGAAATTTGGTATGAGTTAAAGCAAGTGTGACTATTCTTTATTTTATCAATGGATAGATGGAGGCATGATTCTCTTTGTTGTGTATGTCGATGACATTGTGATCACAGATTGTAATATCTCTGGAGTCTCATCCCTCAATGCCTTCGATACAGTAGACTAATTGGAAAATTGAATTATCTCACTATGACTCGCCCCAATATCACTCTTCCAATTAGTGTTCTAAGCAAATTCATGATAGCGCCAATTGTTGGTCAATGGGAAGTCTTGGAGTTAAGCAAATTCATGATAGCACCAATTGTTGGTCAACGAGAAGTCTTGGAGCTTTCCTTACACTACCTAAAGGGATTCCTAGGCCATGGTATACGATATAAGAATCATGGCCACACTGAAATTGAATGTTTTTGTGATGTAGATCATGGTGGGTTGAAAGCTACCAAAAGGTTCAAGGTTCACTATAGGATATTGTGTGTTTACGGGTGGAAATTTGGTTTCTTGGAAGAGTAAGAAGCAAGATGTGGTGTCTCGATCTGATGGATGAGATGAGTATAAAGCTATGGCACAGTGACTGTGTGAAATTGTGTGGATCCATTAATTGATGAATGAGGTAGGTTTCACCTTGTCATTGCTAACAAAGTTGTGTAAATGTGTAATATTAAAACTACTCTACATATAGTCTCTAACTCTATATTTCATGAATGTATAAACACATTGAGATCGACTATCACTTTGTTCAAGATAAGAGCAATGAGAACTTTATCTCTACAAGCAGGTGCGGTCTAGTGAACAATTAGGTGGCCTTCTGACTAAGACCCTGAATGGGACTCGAGTTGACTATCTTTGTAATTAGTTGGCTTAGTTAACATCTAGCTCCAGCTTATAGGGGAGTGTTAGGAATTATCATTAATGAAGATAATAAATCAAGGATTTTAAGTAGAGTATAATCATGGATTATAATTAGGGTAATCATCGTTATGAACCATTAATGCCTGGGCTCTTCCTTCTAATATATAAACACCCACTCTGATCATAAATAGACATACAGTTCAGGTTATTTCTCTCTCTATCGCCTTACAATAATAATGGACAACGAATTGAAGTTTAAAGAATTGAGGTTGCTTCCTCTTTTTCATGTTCATCAATTCTCGCACTCGTCACATATGTGACCTGAAAAAAAAAGGTGGAAGAGTCCTTTATCTAAATATTACTACATTGTCTTTTCTATTAAGCTAGTTTTTTGAGCCATAAATTGAAGAACGGTTCATTCATGTTTTCAAACTAAAAACTAAGACTGGGAACTCATATCAACATTTACTAATAGCTATTTATTTATTACATTTTGTAGCAAGCATTTTGGGCTTCAAGATACTTTTCACACCATCCCACCTGTTCAATGACCAAACTATTGGAATTTGGGGGGATCGTTGGGTTTTGTTAGGTCTTCGCTTGTGTATTAATGCTTTTTGATAGTGTTAAATATAGCGTTAGGTTCTTAGGCTCCTAACTACTAGAGTGGTGGAAACTTGGGTATTATTGGATGCTTTTAGGGTATTTTGGTGGGCCATTGCTTTCATATCAATAACTAGTTTTTGGAAGGGTTCCCTATCCTACTTGGATATTCATCAATTGGTATCAAAGCTAGTAGTTAGCAATTCCTGGAAGGGCTACCTATCCTACTTGGATATTCATCAATTGGTATCAGAGCTGGTAGTTAGCAATTCCTGGAAGGGCTATGATGAGATACTGATTATGGTACTGATGTGGGTAAGTTGATGGGAAGGTTATATGAGAATCTAAATTGAGAAAAATAAAGATGATATGGGAAAATAAGTTAAAAAGGAGACGAGCATATCTAAGATGAAGAGTAGACGATAATCTAAATTACTCTGTTTCAAAGAGGAAGCAAGTATTTCACTAACTCTTTAAAAACAGTCTCTATGGGATAGAGAGTAGGCAAGAATCTCGCCTCTTCTCTAAATCAGCCCACATCCTATAGAAAGATGAGCCAGACCCACATCCTTAATAGAAAGATGAGCCAGAATTTGTAACTCATCGGACTATTAAAGCCCAAGGAGAATCTCCCATATCAATTTTCTCCTTGAAATATTCTATATGCTCTTATTGATGATATACTACGCCTATTTATAATAGTTTACAGAAAGAGACTCTAATTCAAAATTCAAATATGAAATCCAAAATATGTCCAAATATGAAATTCAAATAACTCCTAATCCTAGATTCTAGCAACTAAATCTATCTGGTGGGATAATCCACTTATTTCCCGATTTTCTAAAGATAATAATAAAAACAGACTCAATTTAATAATAATAAAAATAAACAATATCTAAAATTATATTAATAAATATTTATTCCTAAAATCTCTAATTTCCCACAACTTCCATTATCTCCTAACCCAGTACTCTATCAGGCTACCTATGAAAGTTCTAACCAGTAGAGGATTCTAATTGGCAAGAGATTTTCGTGAAGTGTCACCAACTAAAATGTCACAAAGTGTAGCCTTTGGGATGTTGGCTCTTTAATGGAAGCCAATAGACAAAGACTTGGATGGAATGAGATAACTATATGTTTAAAATCAAAGGAGAAAAATCAGAGGTATCACACTCTCTGTATTGTATTATTTGATGAAGAGGATTACAAAGTATTCATAGGAGAAGTGAGGGAGAACAGAGGAGGTACATTAGGAAATACAATAAAGCATAATAAAGACTAATAACTCATAATAAAGACTATAATCAGATCCTATAATTAGGCACTAATCAAGGGATCCTAATAAATGAGTGATTAATCAGATCCTATCATCAGGCACTAATCAAGGGCTCCCAATAAATTAGTGATTTTATTTCCTAATATTCTAACACTCCCCCTCAAGCTGGAGAGTATATGTCGATCAATCCCAGCTTGCCACGAAATTCTTCAAACTTCGTTCGACCGAGTGGTTTAGTTAGGATATCTGCAATTTGGTCTGCAGATCCTATGTGAGACAGTGTCATAATGCCTCCTTCATTTTTTTTGTAAAATGAAGTGTCTGTCTATCTCAACATGTTTGGTTCTATCATGATATATTGGGTTCTTGACCATTTCAATGCTGGCCTTGTTATCACACCAAAGTTGCATTGGTCCTTCATGTTGAATTCCCAACTCCGTCAGTAATCTTATAATCCAGATTCCTTCACATACTCCTTTGTTGACGATGCTCTTAGTTACGCCGGCCTTGCTTGTTGACACCACATGCTGCTTTCTTGCTTCTCCAGGTAACCAGATTTCCCCACACGTATGTACAGTACCCTGAGGTTGACCTCCTGGTCTCTCTATCTCTTGCATGGTCTGTGTCAGTGTAGATTTCTTTGTTTCTGGTAGTACCTTTCTTAAAGAATATTTCCCTTCCAGGATTAAGCTTCAGGTAGCTCAAAATTCTGTATACCGCCTCTGGTGTTCTTCTTGGGGCTGATGCATAAACTGACTTACTATTCCAACCGCATAACTAATGTCAGGACGTGTGTGGGTTAGGTATATCAATTTTCCCACAAGTCTTCTGTATCTCTTTGCATTAGCTGGAACACCTTGTGGCTTGATCTCTAAGTAGCATCCCTCTTCCATTGGTATCCCTTCTGGTTGAGTGCCCAACATTCCTTTCTCATATAACAAGTCTAGTGTATACTTGCATTGAGAGACATTGATGCCCTTCTTGGCTCTTGCTACTTCCATGCCTAAGAAATACCTCATTTGTCCAATGTCTTTCCCTTGGAATTCAGTCGACAAGTCCTGTTTTAGTTTAGCAATGTATTCTTCATCATCTCCTGTAATGATTATGTCATCAACATAGACGATCAATATGGTGACTTTGCCATTAATACATTTGGTGAACAATGTGTCATCTGCTCGTCCCTGAGTATATCCAAGCCCTTTCACTGCTTTGGTGAATCTACCGAACCATGCCCTTGGAGATTGTTTCAGGCCGTACAATGACTTCCTTAGCTTACACACAGAGTTATTAGGAGCTATAACTCCATCCGGAATCTCCATGTATACTTCTTCCTCCAAGTTGCCATTCGGAATGCATTTTTCACGTCCGGTTGGTATAGTGACCAATCCAAGTTTGTCTTTGTGAGTGATAACAAGATTTGAATGGTATTGAACTTGACCACTGGAGTAAATGTCTCCTGGTAGTCGATCCCGTACGTCTGGGTATATCCTTTTGCAACGAGTCTCGCCTTGTATTTGTTGATGCTACCATCGGGATTGAATTTCGGAGTGAAGATCCACCTGCATCCTACTGGTTTCTTTCCTTTAGGAAGAGTCGTGATCTCCCATGTTCTATTTTCCTTGAGTGCCCTCAATTTCTCTTCTGCAGCTTGCTTCCAATTTGGATCAGCCATAGCTTGTTGAAATGTTTTTGGAATGGTTATCTGTGCACTGTTTACAACAAACTTTGCATTTTTGCAGACAGATTACCATATGAGACAAATCGTTGAATTGGATGATGAGTACACGATCTTACCCCTTTTCTCAAGGCAATAGGCCAACCCGATTCGTCAGGATTTAATTCCGGATTGGATTCATGGTCGTTCCTTTGAATGGGAGAGATAGTTCTACCAGTGTCTGGTTCAGCTTGAACTTGTGAGCTGGACTCTATCTCCTGTCGTGATTCTACATCCATCCCTGCATTGATCTCAACATGTGTTTCCAGTTCATTGGGTTCAGGTTGGGGTGGAATGTATGTATGAGGCTGGTTCGTGGGAGCAAGTGAGTCAAGAGAGGCTATAAGGTTAGGTGGCACCGATGATGATGTGTCGGTGAGTTTGAGGTGTTGGAGTTAGATGCTTCCAAGATTAGCCATTCAATATCGAATACTCCCCGAATGGGTAATTTGGGATAATAAGCCTCGTCTTCCGAGAACACTGTATCCCAGGAGACAATAAGTTTCTTGGAAGACGGACGGTAGCATTTGTACCCTTTTTGAGTGGAGGAGTAGCCAAGGAAGATACACTTGTCACTCGAGCAAGTAAAATTTGTTGCCCTCCATTTTATGAACAAAGACAACACAGCCAAACACCTTGGGAGGTAATGAATTGATGAGGGGGTAATTTGGAAAGAGTTTCAGAAGTTTTTGAATTGGAGTGTCATATTTGAGAACTTTAGAAGGCATGCGGTTAATTAGATAAGCTGCTGTGAGGATGGCATCGCCCCAGAATATGGTGGGAACATTTCGTTCCATGAGCAAGGCACGAGTTACTTCCAACAGGTGACGATTTTTCCGTTCGACTACCCCATTTTGTTGAGGGGTGTAAGGGCAAGAAGTTTGGTGATGAATTCCTTGGTAATCAAGAAATTCTTTGAAGGCTGTGCTCATATATTCCTTGGCATTGTCACTTCAAAGGATCTTAATGGATGTATTGAATTGGGTTTGGACAAAGGTATAGAAGTTTTGAAAGACTTTGGCGACATTGGATTTGTTTTTCATTAAATAAACCCATGTGGTTCGAGTGTGATCATCAATGAAAGTAACAAACCACCTAGTATGAGTGAGAGTAGTTATTCGGGTAGGGCCCCAAATATCGCTGTGAATCAATGTGAATAGTGAGGAGGGAGTATAGGGCTGTTTGGGATATGAAGATCGTGTCTGTTTTGCAAATTGGCAAGTTTCACAATGAAAAGGAACAAAATTTTTATTGAATAAACTGGGAAACACATGTTTCATATAATCAAAACTAAGGTGACCTGACCGACAGTGCCACAATAATACATCATTATTCTATGAATTCAAGCTAACCAGCTCTCGTCTTGCCTTCCACGTATCTTTATTCTTTGAGGTTGATTCTTCAAGGTAGAACAATCCATCCTATTCTTTAGAAGTCCCAATCGTCCTCCTCGTTCTTAAATCCTGAAACACACATATACCATTATCAAAAATCACTCGACATATTTGACCTCTAGTCAACTGGCTTACAGGTACTAGATTACAAGTAAGTTCCGGTACAAATAGAACATTATGTATTTGCAAGTGATCAGATAACGTAACAGTGCCAATACCCTCAACCCGTGTGAATACCCCATTAGCTACCTTTACTTTGAGGTGTTCATGACAGAGTTTAAGGTTGTGGAATAGAGTTTTGTTACCGGTCATATGATCCATAGCTCCTGAGTCAACAATCCAGGTGTGGTCACTGGTCATCAAGCGTTGAGAGCGATAATAGAATTACCTGATTGTACAAGGTTTACGCTAGGAACAGAATTAGACTTATTCTGTTTATCGAGCATTCTGCGAAACATCTATAATTCCTCCGAACTCAAGCGATCATCATTCTCCACCTTTGGTTCAGCTGTGGTCAGGTGACTTTGGAAGTTTGATTTTCCCCCGGAAGGTTTGCCATGGAGTTTCCAGCATTCTTCCCTATTATGGCCCTTCTTCTTACAATAGTTGCACCATTTATTAGCTTTTCGTTCCCCGTGTGGTCCCTGAATCGTGAGTGCGGAGCTTTCAATGTTGCTTGGTCCACTTCGGTTCAACAGCTTCCTACTTTCTTCGAATTGCACAAAGTTAACCACATCGAAGAGTTGTGGAAGTGGCTTCAACCCCATGATTCTACCCCTTATCTCTTTGAAAGCGTCATTTAGGCCTAACAAAAAGTCGTGTATCCTTCCTTCTTCCACAATTTGTTTGTACAATTGTGCATCTTTGAGACTTTCCCAGGGGTGAACCTCAAATAAGTCTTGTTGCTGCCACAATTTCAGCAATGCATTATAATATTCAGTTACTGACATATTACCTTGTCGTAAATCCCGGAGTTGTCTCTTCAGGTGAATCAAGGCAGCAGTGTTTTCAAGGGAGGAGTAGGTCCTCCTAGCGGCATCCCATATTTCCTTTGCCGTGTGTGCAAGCAGATATCCCTCACTAATCTCCAAGGTTATTGAATTACACAACCACGTCATGACTTGGGTGTTTTCAGCAAACCATGTGTCAAAATTAGGGTCATCGGGGGCTGATTGAGGGGCTGCCCCATTAATGTATCTCCTTTCTCTTACCTCAAATATACCTCAGCACGCTTTGTGACCATTGGAGATAGTTCCTGCCATTAAACTTATGGCTAATAGCCATAACGTGATGGTTTGAAAATTCTGAAGCCATCTCTGAGGTTCTGTTTGGTACTGGGTTGCTGGTTATAGAGGAAGAAGATGAGGAATTTTGAGTTTGAGAATCGGTACCGGACATAAAAACCATGGGAGATGATGTTCCGATTGTTTTTGCGGGAATTGATCCGAATATTGGAGGAAACTGAGGAGTCCATGTTTCTGGAAGAAAATCAGTTGCCGGAATCTGGAAATGTTCACCCTAGACTCGCCGGAACCTCTACTGCACTGTTTCTCTCACCTCACAACCACTCACTGTTTCTCTTGCCTTCCTTGGCCTCGGACAGATGTCCTTGGCTCTGATACCATGTTTAAAATCAGAGGTATCACACACTCTGTATTGTATTATTTGATGAAGAGGATTACAAAGTATTTATAGGAGAAGTGAGGGAGAACAGAGGAGGTACATTAGGAAATACAATAAAGCATAATAAAGACTAATAACTCATAATAAAGACTATAATCAGATCCTATAATTAGGCACTAATCAAGGGATCCTAATAAATGAGTGATTAATCAAATCCTATAATCAGGTACTAATAAGGGCTCCTAATAAATGAGTGATTTTATTTCCTAATATTCTAACACTATATCCCACATTCAAGCATTGGAAATTCGATAAGGTTTTGAAGTGGGTTGGTTTTCCCACTTCAATAGCCATATTGTAGGCAATATTTCCACACCCTATTTGAGTACCCATTAAAGGGTGAGAAAAAAAAAGATATAAATATAATATATATATATATATATACACGACAACAAGCCTTATCCCACTAACTGAGGTCGGTTGCATGAATCGCATGATACCATTGTGCTCCATCGACAACCAAATCTCTAGTTAAATTGTTAACCAAGAGGTTGACAATTTAACAAAAGATGGAATTTTTCCTCTTTATTTAATATATATATATATATATATATATATTATAATCATGTATTTTTCCTCTTTATGTTTTTTACAATGTTCTTATAAACAAAAACAAAAAAGATGGAATTTTGCCGTGTTCATATATGTTATGGAAATTCTTAATCATAATACTGGCCTTCTATTTGCTTTTATCAACCATACAGGAAGGCATCACATCAACCATAGAAGCATTCTCTCATTTGGAAAGAGACTCGTATCATTCAAGAGATTATGGATCCGTTGAACAATCAAAAGCAGAAAAGCTACTAGGTGGCGGAAAAGGTTGTAACCTTATCCTATTATACGATAGTCTCATTTGTTATAGCATTCCCTATTAATATTCCCAAAACAAAAGCAGCAAAGCTACTATGTGGTGGAAAAGGTTTGAACCTTACCCTTTTATATAATACTCTCTTTTGTTATAGTGTTTGCAATTGATATTCCCACCACATAACAGAATACTTCCCCCAAAAATGATCCTTGTCCTCAGGGATCACTGCAAATGTAGAAATTTGAAAGTGTATTAGAACAATTTTCCTTTAAAAAGGTATATAATTGTGTTATTTCATCGAAGACATTACTTAAAGTCTTTCTCTATGAAGAATTTTGCGATGCTGAATGGTTTAATTTTTTTTCACTGAACAATAATAGACTTTATAGTCACAAACCCTAGATAAAAAATAAAAAAAATAAAAAAAAAAAAAAAAAAAAAAAAAAAAAAAAAAAAACCAGGATTTGACCGGGATTACAACATCAGAACTTAAAAGTGTAAGTCTTAAGTAGGAAGAAGCTACAATTCTGGGATTACAAAATGAAAGCAGAACACTCTAGCAAATCGCTCCTATGCTTTTAAGACGTGCAGATTTTCCCAACAACCCTGAGGCATGTCTAACCTTCTTTGTCTTCCTCTCCACACTATGTTCTTCACTTTCTTTCACCTGTTACTAATTAAACCCAATTCCCTCAATGCTTGCCCGGGCCTAACTCCTTGAAGGCTTTTTTCTCACATAAGAAAAGGCCCATGTCTAGTTGTCTTATTTCTTCTATTAAATACTAATGACGCAGGTTCATTCCCATCTATTGATGATGCTCTGTATTAGAGCTTTCATAAGATGTTTGTCAGTCAAAATAATGTTGAATTTTGTTGCTGCAGTTGCTGACATTTTGTTGTGGAGAGACGAAACAACATCCTTTACGTATTTCCTTGTATTGGTTATGTTGTTTCAGTGGTTTTTCCTCTCTGGAAGGGCTTTTACATCATCTGCTGCCAGACTTTTGCTTCTTTATACTGTCATTCTCTATGGATATGGAATCCTGCCATCAAATCTGTCAGTAATTATTTATGAAGACTGAGATATTTGTCTATATCAATTTTAGAAATTTTATGTTTGTAAGACCCTGTACATTCTATTGCACATTTTTGCCAACAAAAGCTGCCTTCTCATGCTGCAATTAGCATTTTCCCACCTTTCTGGTGTGCTGGTTCTGGTCTCTCTTTAAGAACGATGATATGGTCTAGGTACATAAATCACTTCATTTTAGTGAAACTACCTAAAATGAACTTTTGAAAATTGAGCCAGGGATTTATCACTTTCTAACTTCACACTCACAGGACATTAGGAGAGGAAATTGTTGTCTAAGCACTAATTATAGTGTGCTTAATGACAGATTTGGTTTACCTATCCAAAGGATGTCTCTATCCAGTTTTGAGATCTCTGAGAAAGTGGTGAAAGATTCAGTTGCAACCATGGTGTACTTGTGGAACATTGTTTTTCAGAACATAAAAATATTGGCTCAGGGAAATGATTGGTTTGTGTTCTTCAAGGTACGAAATGTGACTTCCTTTATAAAATTAAAGATGTTGAGCTGCCTCCTTCTGACTGAACAGTTTCCCCTCTAAATTTATGATGTAAACAACATGTGTTTTTATTGATTTTGGGAATGAAATTGCCAATTTTCATTATATGTTGGACAAATACTTGGTTCTGGATTGGTTTTCGGAATTCAAAGATTTTTTTAATCCTACACACACACACACATATATTTATTATTTTTAAACCAAGCGCCCATCCTTGAATGGGGGCCAGCAGGACGCCTCTTAGCTTTTCTTTGTCTTTCATATCTCATAAAGAGGTAGGTTAGAAAAAGTAATTTATATAAGAATGAGATGCTATGATACTGGTTCTCTTCCTTTGAGGCTTTGCCTTTACGTGGCAGTTCTTAAGTGATGCAGGTTGTAATTTCGCTCCTCTTTCTGAGGTTGATCCTGTCAGAGTTTTTGGCGTCATCAATAGGAACAGGTAGGGAATTGTAGTTTTGCTCTTGGAGAACTTTCTGGTGTGATTGCCTGCTTTCATCTTTACTCAGTTTTGAATTGTTTTGCAGCTCTGGTCTTTGCCTTTACCGCATTTTTTGTTTATGAGCAATATGAATCAGGAATTGATGGAACAGTAGGGGTTCTGCTCAACAGTTTGAAGGAATCAATGACATTTTTCACAACAAATTTACCTGATTCCATGTAACCACTTCAACATGACGGTGGATCAGCACATGAAGGGTAAAGGCGCTGAGGTAGTCCAGATGAATTTCAGCTTAGTTCTTTGAAATTTGTGATTTACCATGTTTCTAATACTCACCAGTAGAAATGCGGAAATGCGTTTCTACGAAGTGATGGGGGATATCAAGAGATTTGGATATGTTTCCTCCGATTAATCACACTAGGACTATTAGTTTGGCGAAGACGTTGATGTTTGACATTTCCCCCTATCCTACATAACAAGTGATTTTTTTTTTTTTTTTTTGGCTAGAACAAGTGAAATTTGAAAGAATAGCTCTATAGTCATTGTATCAATGTCGTGCCGTTTGGGGTGGTAACAACTAACAAGGATGACTCAAGGTTTGGATAATGTAGGCAGGGGTGTACTAGCCTATTGGAGGCCGGGAGCCCAGGAATTTATTTGCGTGAATGACACTGTCGTACCAAGACCCAAACATTTCATTTAATTTTGAAAAAAAAAATACTCTAGAATTCACTCCTCAAATCCCTTAAAATCGTTGTCTGGTGATTTTGCACTTTCCAAATTTGCAACTTATAAAATTTAACGAGCTGGATCATTATAAGTTTAACACGTTAGAATTGCATATCATAAAATCTTTGGCAAAAAGTTTGTTTCAAGTTGAATTCTCAATTATTCATTTTACATTTTAAAAGAAGAAACATACCCTAATATTGTTTAGCTTTTATTTTTATTTTTTTTTAAAAAAGCCATAAAAACATAAAACTA
Organism: Acacia acuminata; assembly: GCA_019022655.1. Classification (NCBI taxonomy): domain Eukaryota; kingdom Viridiplantae; phylum Streptophyta; class Magnoliopsida; order Fabales; family Fabaceae; genus Acacia; species Acacia acuminata. The sequence goes on along the minus strand of JAFJYI010000180.1, from coordinate 1,440,449 downwards.
CATCGTTTTATCACCTTTAGGATATTATAATGTTTCTCATTTTATGCATAATCAAATGATCACTCAAAATAAATTTTAAAAAAATGATTGAGAGGTTGAGACGTTATAATGAGCATCGGGGCTTGTTTGGAAGGAATGAGGGGGAGGAGAGGAAGAGTGGGGTGAGGGAAAAATATGTTTTAGTTAATCTAGGAGAGGCAAATGGCTGGAGCTTGGCACCTACTAAGAATTTGTAAGGAGGGTTCCCCTATCTCATTTATTTTTTTGCTGATGACATTATTCTCTTTGTAGAGGCCTTTCTTCAGCAAGTAGAGGAAGTGAGAGAGTGCCTATGTGGGTAGGTAGGAGAGTATGTGCGTGCGTGCGGTTGGTTTATGCATCATGCATAGAGACCATGGATAGTCTGAAAGCTGAGTTGTGGGCTTTGTTGCTTGGATTGAGGATGGGTTGGGATCATAGAGCTAGACAGATACATGTTGAAATAGAGGCAGCGGAAGTTGTTAACCTCATTCATCTAGATGACGTTGAGAATCATCCTGATGCTGATATTCTTAAGGAAGTGCAAAGGATGGTAGAACTTGATTGGAGGATAAAGGTGTTGCTTATTCCTCAGCATGCTAACCAGGCTATAGATTATCTAGCGAAGGAAGACCTAAATACTACTCCTGGTTATCATCTGGTTAATTATGCCCCCTTTGGTCAACTGGCAGACTTAATTCGGAATGAGAGCTCGGAGGAGCTAACCTCGAATGATGGCGTTGAAAATTTCATATTAGAGGGAGTATATATTAGGGTCTCTATATATAATATACCCAATTAATTTCTTCATATGAAGTCCAGGTTTTGTAGCATGATGGCACGAAACATCTCTAAAACGCATGTTATTGAAATAAATTAAAATAATTCTCCATAAATAAAGATTTACAAAATTATGGACAGGGTCGGAAAAAAATTGGGAAAAAGAATTTTAAAAATAGGAAACCATAAAAAGATGTTTCGAATATTCATAATACAAAAGAAGTGTTAGGCTTAATTTGTTCTTTTTTATATAAAAAAGAAATTACACAATGCAGTTGTTCTACTTGTTCCTCAGTGATCTATCCTTTGTCAGCGAAAAGAAAATTACACAAATGCCCTCATACATTTTTTAAAGGGTTCAGGTGCATTGTTGCCAACAAACTATTACAGAAAAAGCATCCAGTACAAATATTAATTAAGGGTACCTTAAATACAAACAAACAATTAAAAATGTGCAGATTGACCAACGAACTTTTAAAAAGGTGCGGTTAGCAAACGTTAGAAAAAAAGATAATGTCGGTTATCTAATGTGCGAGATTGGCCAACAAACTTTTACTCCAGGAGCACCCAAAATAAAAAAGTTTTACTTAGGAGCTCTCACCACAAAATTCTTAATTTCACTAAATTAAATAATTTTTTTCTCAATTGTCATGATTCAAAACTACTAGTATAGATATATATGGACAAAAATTACTCATTTGCTAAAATAAACAAAAATTTTAATTAAAAAGATAATTATATGATTTAAATAAAACTCAAGGTGTTTTATATTTTATTATATATGTTAAACAAAAAAATTATATGATTTATTTTTATTTTAGAAGAAATTTATGTGAGTTAAAAAATTCATTTAATATTAATAAAATTTAAAAAATCTATTATATCCAGAAAGAAATGAAATGAGCTTAATTTTTATTTTTATAAAAAGAGTTTAATGGATATCAATGTTGACACTTAATAATATAAATCCGCAACTTGATGATATTTTTGTTAATTAAATTATCTATTGATTATATCAATATGGGACTTGATGGAAAAAAAAAATTATCATTAATTAAGTATCTTGGAATAGCCTCAGCAAATTATTTATGGGGTTTTTTTAATTGTTTTTTCAACAAGTCCCGTATTCATATAATCAATAGATCATTTAATTAACAAAAATATCATCAAGTTGCGGATTTATATTATTAAGTGTCAACGTTGATATCCATTAAGCTCTTTTTATAAAAATAAAAATAAAACTCATTCCATTTCTTTCCTGGGATATAATAGATTTTTTTTTTAGATTTTTTAAATTTTAATAACATTAAATGAATTTCTTAACTCACATAAATTTCTTCTAAAATAAAAATAAATCATATAATTTTTTTTATTTGATATATATAATAAATATAAAACACCTTGAGTTTTATTTAAATCATATAATTATATTTTTAATTAAAAAATCTTGTTTATTTTAGCAAATGAGTAATTTTTATCCATAGATATCTATACAAGTAGTTTTGAATAATGACAATTGACAAAAAAATTATTTAATTTAGTGAAATTAAGAATTTTGTCTTTGGGAGCTCCCGAGTAAAACTTTTTTGTCTTTGGGTGCTTCGGGAAAAAAAGTTCATTGGCCAATCTGCACCTTAGATAATAGACGTTATCTTTTTTCTAACGGCGTTATGCTGACTACACCTTTGTAAAAGTTCGTTAGCAAATTTGCACATTTTTAATTGTTTGTTTGTATTTAAGGTACCCTTAATTAATATTTGTGTTGGATGCTCTTTCTGTAATAGTTTGTTGGCAAAAATGCACCTTAACCCTTTTTAAAAAAGCAACCCCACCCCTGCCCACGGCCAGCAATTGATGACCTCCAATGGCCGGCTGGTTACCGACGTGATAATTATTGGCAAAGTAACAAGATTTATTAAGAAATTCACGATATTTCATTAGGTTAATAACTTCCATTTACTAATTAACAAGTCTACACTATCACATTTTTCACAAGTTTTATTAAGGAATTCAGCACTACTACAAAAATTAGATATTACTACCCTAAAAAACGTCCTAATTAAAAAACAGGTAGGAAAAAATGAAGGAAGTGGCATTCTTGTAATTATATATAAGGAAAGTGAGCCTTCAACGTCCCGAATAGGAGTTTAGGACTTCTAAAATTGTTTTTTTTTTTTTTTTTTGCGATCTAACATTTTTTAAGGACGCTTTAATTGCTTCCCGCCATAAGAAATATGAGAATTTTTTGTTTGGCGCCATGGTACTTAATTTTTTTTTTGGAATAAAATTTATTTTTGGCGTCCCGAATATATTTCAAGATGCCTAAAATCTGACTAATTACTTGCCGCCAAGGAAAAATATGGAAAATATTTGTTTGGCGGCGTTTTATCGAAAATAGGTGACTGAACTATATTCGGGTTGCCATGTTTTGAAAATTGGCGACCTGATTGTATTTCAGGTCGCCTATTTGCATTACTTTTTTTTTAATTTAATTTTAATTTTTCCCTTCTATGCCTTCGCTAGTTCGCGCCCTCCATTATCTCCTCGATCTGTTGAAAATTGGCGACGATTGTATTTCAAGTCACCTATTTTTTAAAAATTGGCGACGATTATATTTCAGTCGCCTATTTTTTAAAAGGGGCGGCCGATTATATTTCAGTCGCCTATATTTTTAAAAAAGTGGCGACGATTATGTTTCAGTCGCCTATTTTAAAGGGGGCGACGATTATATTTCAGTCGCCTATATTGTTAAAATTGGTGACCTGATTGTGTTTCAGGTCGCCTATTTTCGCAAAGTGGCGACCTGAATCAATTTTCAGGTCACCTATTACTTTTTTTTAATTTTATTTTAATTTTTCCCTTCTATGCCTTCTCCAGTTCGCGCCCCTCCATTATCCGTCCTCAATCAATACACGGCTCACTCTTCTCCTTCCCTTTTTTCTAACCTAGTGAGACAGAAGCTCGGACAATCGGACGCACCCACGGCTCGGACCCAGAAGCTCACTCTGCTCCTTCCTCCTTCCATTATCGACACCACCCACCTCCATCGTCTTTCGGTTCGCCGACAACCCGAACTCCGAAGCTCCAATGCACACAAGCTCGAAGTCGGACCCAGAAACTCTTCTTGTTCCCTCTTTTCTGACCTAGCGAGACAAAAGATCGGACAATCGGACGCACCCACGGCTCGGACCCAGAAGCTCACTCTACTCCTTCCTCCTTCCATTATCGCCGCCACCCACCTCCGTCGTCCTTCGGCTGTTCGGCACGACCTAGAACTCCAGAAGATCAAACGCACACAAGCTCGAAGTCGGACCCAGAAGCTCAGGGAGGTCTTGGCTTTTCCTTTTTCATGACTATGCCGCTATTCCAAACCGTTGCTTCAGGTCGGTTTAATCTTCCCACGACTTCCATTATTCCAAATTTCCAATCCGTGGCTTCGTTGTTTCGAACTCATTAAAATCGTGGTTTGTCGATCGATTTTGTGCTCAAATCTAGCCACATTTCTGCCTTGATTTAGTGCTAATAGGTTAATTTAACATGGCTTCTCGATTTTGTGTTAAATTCTTCCAAATTGCTTCTCGATTTTGGTCGACATTTTGACTGTCTTGTAATGTTGCCCATTTCCCGAAAAAAAATCTTCATCTTGCTTTTACTGCTCACCTTCTTTTGAAAGCCTTTAGGATGATTTCAATTTGATGCTGGTTGACTCAATGTCTTATCTTATGGAATTTGAATGTTCTTGAAATTGGATCCCCGAAAATCTAATTCTCAAAATGAATCAAATTCTAGTAGTTTTATTTTTGTATTGGCTGTTTTTTATGAGGAAAGCCTATCATATTGTTGATCATCTCTCAGTAATACCCCTAATTTTTAGAAATAATAATAATAATAATAGATTAATAATGATGATGATGATGATGATAATTGGTTAAAATAATAATAATAGTAATAATAATAACAATAATATATTAAATAAATATTTAGAATTTAATAATGTTTGTATTATTTTACAATTTGTTAATTACAATAATTATATTAATAATAGAAATTTAAAAATTTAATTGTATTATTTTATAACCGGAAATAGCTAAAAGCCCGATTATACTTAAACCTAAGTTTTAATTATAAACTTAGGTCTAGCCGTCGAAACCTTAAAACGCTCGATACTTTTCTTCTCCATTGTTTTTCTTCTCAAATCCTCCTTCTATACTTTCATCACATCATATTAAAATTAGGTCGCTAGCAAGAACGGAGACCAGGTAATTCTAATCCCCATGTATAATTCTAATCCCCATGTGTAATTCTAATCCCCATGTGTAATTCTGTGTAATTCTAATCCCCATATGTAATCCTAATCCCCAGAACAATAGGAGTTAATTGTTGCATGTCGATCTCTATCTTTGTGAAAAACCCTTAAATGTGTCGTTGCATTTGTATATGTACATATATGTTTTCCTTTTTGGTTAGCCTGAATTACTTTATGAAAGCAAAACTCTTCACCTCCTTGTATACATGTATTTCTCCTTCTTGATTTACGTTTAACTTTCTTTCAAAACCCTTTATCATTGAATATATATGTACACTTTGAGTGCCTCGGTTTTTCGTGATTGAAACTTATATATCCTTCATTAATATATATAGTACATGTACATCTTTTGCATTGGGTGCTTCAGCTTTTGTATGTATGTATGTATATGTGCATGTGTGTGTGTGTGTGTATCCTTTTTAATTTGTCCAATCTGCACCTATCTTAAAATATATACATGTTCTCTTTTAAATGGTTTTGCCTATGTTTCCATAATGGACAAATAACAGTGTGTGTGTATGTATATATATACTCAGTTTGATTCCGTAAATTTGAGAAATCCATTTTGTATGTGATTGTTATATATGAAATATATTATATGTAATTCTAATTCCCATAAGTCTTAGGTTAATTTTATATGAATCTTGATATGTAATTATGATCCTAAATATATCCTATGTGATTATTATATATGAGATATATTATATGTAATCCTAATCCCCATGAATCTTAGGTTAGTTTTATATAAATTTTGATAGGGTTGTTATATATGATAATATAATATGCTATATTATGTTAGTTGTGCTGTTGCTACATTAATTGATATTTCTTATATTTATTCTTTCTTCATATGATATCTTCTCATAATAAAATAGGATATGAATAGATTATATGTAAAATATCTTTTATCCTATATTTGAAATATAATAAAATATGATTATTTATAAATTAATTAAATTATTTGGAAACTTTATCGGGTTTTAATTCCTAGAAAATAATTGTATTAATTATTACTTTGATGTTATTAGATAACAGTTATAGTATAAATTTGACTATTGATAAAATTGTGAAAAATTGATTATGTGCGATGAGTGTACGATATGAGTTTTATTGGATAATTGAGGAATATGTGATCTTCATACCGTATAACCTATGATAGTTGAATTTGGACCTTACTCAGATAGATATTTGAATTATAATAATGATTATGAGTTGGATCTGATATCGAATATTTGAATTATTATACTCTTGAAGAGTTTGGAAAGATATGATGCCCTTGAACAAGGGATATATGCAATGAAGGAATTTTTAAAATAAGATAACTGTGACAAGATTGATTTGTTTTCTGATTGTGTGTAATTGTAATGAATTAATGGTGGGAGGATAGCTTGGGACGGTACCTCCCAAGAGATGAACACAACTTTTGGGCTTTATGCCACCGATGTGAAAAGATAGTATCCGTTCTTCTCAAAGTGGTGTTTGGCAGGGTTTCCCGGGACACTAGTAGCAACTTTGGGAAGAAGTGTGCACACTGCTAGGAAGAAATACTTGATGGCCAAATTTGATTAATTGTGACCGTGACGGGGTTTCCGGATCACGGGATAGATCGAGGGGGTTTCCGGGTCTACCATGGTTCTCTTCCCACTAAATAGGCGCGGGGTTTCCTAGGGTCTAAATAAATTAAAAAGATGACGAATAATGTTTGATGTAATTATCTTATGATTTTTATATATATTCGCTCGATTAACATATCTCGTGCCATTTGAATTGTGTTTTATTAGAATTACCAAGCAATTGCTGATTTTTGTATTCATGGGTCGCGATGATCCTTCGGGGAGCAGAATTTGATGAAACAGTGCAAGAGTTGGGGCTAGCGGTGGGAAGTGAGGAAGAATCTTCAATGAATCTAGCTAGTTTTATTTTATTTTTATTTCTATTTTTATTTTCTTTCTTTTTGAATAAAACACATTTATTTAAGTTCGATTTGTTATTGTAATAAGTAGCCTTGCACTTGTCCCAAGTACAAGTGCGGGTAGTACTCCCCAAGGTTGTTTATTTTGAATTTCAGTAAAATTTTAGGTTATTATAACTGTTAGAAATTGGTGGTGTTACAATCTCATTTCTTTATTCTTGAACTATTCAGCCTGAATTGGTTCTTTTGTCTTTGCTGAGTTTTAATTTTCCTAGAAGACTTAGTGCCTATTGGTAGCAACTCAAACATGGAAAATAAAAGAAAGTATCTACCGAGGATTAGATGGGATACCAAAAGATCAATGTATTATGGTTATAGACCCATCTTTGGAAGATATAAAATTATAAAGAAGTTGTCTGCTACATTTAACTTAAACTAAATCATTAGATGGTTTCAATAGCCCTGTTTGGATTATTCCTCCTCCTTTTTTAGTGTTCTTAAACTAAATAAATTAAAAGTTAACCACATTTGATATAATATTGAATGCTACTACTGGACTGAGTGCAAAAAAAAAATGCTAGTATTGAATAGGTGGGCTGGCTGCATAAATCCCTAATGTCATTGTGCTTTGTCCGAGACAAATTCTACCTATAAGTCATTAACAAAGATACCGATGTGACCTTATAGCTTTAAATATAAGTATTTTTTTTATTAAAGGCAATCCTTAAAGCACAATTCATGTTGTCAAGAACTGATGTCTTTCATTAGATTTAAACTTACAGTTGATTAATGACTTCTTCAATTGCAAATGTCATAAAACTATGTTAGATTTAAATTCATGGGTAATTAATGACTTCTTCAAGTGCAAATATCATATTGAATAACTTTGATAAATTTAGTTGAGAAAAGAGATTTGATGTGTTTAATTTCAATTAGAATGAGTTCATTGCTTTATTATCACAAGATTCTTCTCTTCATAATATCATAAGGTTGATTTCTTATGTATCTTATCTTTCAAACCATGTTGTGGAAGTGTTGATTAAATTTTTGAAACTTAATATTCCTTCCTCCTGATTTTTACTTGTGTTTGTGATCTTTTTCATTATTTGGCGGCCTTTGATGAGGCAATTTCTGAACTTGACACGTTGGGTGAAGAGTCATACAAAGATAGTACATTGATCTTGGTCAAAGGTTTGAAATAAATGGTTGCGCTCCCAAATTAGGTCGGTTGCTTTTATTTTATTGACACACACATATATTGTCCTTATATGATACCTTCTTCCTATGAGAGAACAATACTTTTGTCTTATGGCTTCATGGTTTACCATTATTGATTGAAGTATATGTCGGTAGGAATAATTCCAATGTTCTCTTAGTTGATGAAATTGTTGCATTTAATAGTTGATATTGTTCTCGAATTGCTTTAGTTATAAATTTTGTTGAATTATGCTGAAATTGCTTGTTATTGAAATTTTGGGATGTCTTACTTTTAAGGGGAAATGCTGCCAAATTTTTTTTAAAAGATATTAAAGCATGTCCAATATGAACTTGACTATTGTTGGAAATGTCTTAGGTGATAATAAAATGGGTCATAGTTGGTTGAATGCTTTGAGAACTAGTGAAGAATATGAGAATGGGGTGGAAGAGTTTATTGAATTTGCTAGAAGGAATGTGACTACAAAAAATGGGATGTATTATTGTCCATGTGTTAATTGTTTAAATGAGATTCGAAGGGACATTGCTGATATAAGGGATCACCTAATTTGTGATGGAATAAACATTCGATACACAACGTGGATATGGCATGGTGAGGAGGTAACTACCAGTGCGTCCCACGAAAATGAAGTTGAGGTAGATGACGATGGAATAGAGAGAATGATTCATGATGTTGAGGTCGAATCGTTTGCACACCTGCATGAATATGATAGCATGCGAAGTGATGCAGAGACACCTTTGTTCCCTGGGTGTACTAAGTATACATGGTTGACTGGGACCTTACATTTGGTCAACTTAAAGGCAACATGTGGGTGGACGATAGCGGTTTCACGTCGTTGCTTGAATTGTTGTGTGATATGTTGCCGATAATAATGTACTTCCAAATCGTATGTATGAGGCGAAGAAAATCTTGTCTACGATAGGTATGGAGTATAAAAAGATACACGGTTGTTGCTAATGACGCATATTGTACGAAAATGAGTTTGAAGGCCTTAGTAATTGTCCGAAGTGTAAAACTTCACGATACAAAGTGAAGAAAGGTGGTGGTTCTGGAGATCACACAAAAAAAAGGCAACCTTTGAAGGCATTGTGGTATCTTCCCATAATTCCTCGGTTTAAGCGTTTGTTTACTAGTGAATCAATAGCAAAGAAGTTGAGATGGCATTCTGATGAGAGAATATCCGATGAAAAACATCTACGGCACCCGGCTGACTCTTTGCAATGGAAGAAAATAGACGAAATGTTTCCTCAATTTGGTAGTGAGCCAAGAAATCTTCGGCTGGGGCTTTGTACAGATGGCTTCAATCCGTATCGAACTCTTAGCAGCATCCATAGTGCATGGCCGGTTCTCCTCGTAATATACAACTTACCTCCCTGGCTATGTATGAAATGCAAGTATGTGATGCTTTCTATGATGATTTCTGGACCTAAACAACCCGGGAACAATATCGATGTGTACTTGACTCCATTGGTTGAGGATTTGAAGAAGTTGTGGGAGGAAGGCCTAGATGTGTTTGATGCATATAAGAAGGAGTCCTTCAACACCCCAAATTTCTAACAATTATAATAACATAAAACTGCAATAATTTCTTTATGAATAAATACGAAATTGAAAATAACCAAATTTGGGAAGTGTTACCGCCGCACTTGTCTTGGGACAAGTGCAAGGCTACCTTATTACATTAACATAAATTCAAACTTAAATAAAAATGTCTCATTCAAGCGTAAAATAAAAACTAGCTAGAATTGCTAATTGTTCTTCCTCACTTCTCACCGCCGGCCCCAACAACCCCAACTTTGAAACCTGTTTCATCAAAAATCTGCTCCCCAAGGATCGTCATGACCAAAACACAAACATCGCAAAAGTCAGTAATCCTAATCAAAACACAATTTATACAACTCATATATATTAATTAAATCAAAAATATAATCACATAGTGATTGAATCAACTATCGGTTCAATATTATAGAATAATAATAATAATAATAGATAAAATATTTACATGATGATAAAAATATCATTTTACATATATATATATATATATATAATCTAAAATATCAATTTCAATACTCATCATATCTATACATTCACATCGGATCAAATATTATTCATTATCTTTATTAATTTCATTTGGACCGGAAACCCGCTAGTCCATTTAATTTAGTGGGAAGAGAACCATGGTAGACCGGAAACACTGCTCTACCCGTGACCCGGAAACCCCCGATCCACAAATAATCAAATTGGCCATAAAACATTTCTTCCTAATGTGCACACCTCTTCCCAAAGTTGCTACTAGTATCCCAAGTTACCCTGCCAGATACCACTTTGAGAAGAACAGATATAATCGGTTCACATCAAATAATATATCGGAGGCATAAAGCCTAAAGGTTGTGTTCATCACTTGGGAGGTACCGTCCCAAGCTATCCTCCCACCATTAATTTATTACAATCACACACAAAAAGAAAATGCAATCAATCTTGTCACAATTATCTTATTTAAAAATTCATTCATTGCATATATTTGTTGTTCAAGGGCATCATAACTTTCCAAGCTCTTCAAGAGTATAATAATTAAAATATTCGATATAAGGTCCAACTCATATTATAACTCAAATACCTATCGAGTAAAGTCTAATTATTTCAAAATACACCCATAATAAAATGGATTTCTCAATATATATATATATATATATACACACACATATTAATGAAAGGTATTTATAGATTTTAAAGAAGAAGAAGACAAGACGTTCATATATTATGTATAATAATCAAAGGACATAATTATGTGTTTCAACCACGAAAACCGAGGCACCCAAAGTGTACATGTATATTCAATGATAAAGGGTTTTGCAAAATAGTTAAATGCAAAGCAAGAAGGAGAAATATATGTATACAAGGAGGTGAGGAGTTTTGCTTTCATAAAGTGATTCACGCTAACCGAAAAGGAAAACATATTTATACATAAACAAATGCAGCAACACATTCAAGGGTTTTTCACAAAGATCGAGATCGACATGCAACAACTAACTCCTATTGTTCTGGGGATTCGGATTACCTGGTCTCCGTTTTGTTAGCCTCTTAGAAGAATAGAGAAAGAATAAAGGAAATAGTAGAAGAGAATAGTAGGAGAGTATGAGAATAGAATAGTAGAAGAGAATAGGAGAATAGAATAGTAGAAGAGAGAATAGTAGGAGAGTATGAGAATAGAATAGTAGAAGAGAATAGGAGAAGAGAATAGTAGAAGAGAATATGAGTGTTCAGGGTTAGGCTAGACCTCTATTTATAACTAAAAATTAGGGTTAGCTATGGGTTGGGCCCTTTACTATTGTCAACTCATTAATAGGGTATATTAAATTCAATCAATCAATCATTATGTGAATTTAATATCATTAATAGGGTATATTAAATTCAATCAATCAATTAATGTCATTAATAGGAGATATATATATATATATATTAAATCCAATCAATCAATCATTATATGAATTTAATGTCATTAATAGGGTATATTAATTTCAATCAATCAATTAATGGTGTGAATAAGCTGGAAATTCCTAAAGCAATTAGGACTAGGAATATTTGACCCACCAAGGCTATATAAAATAAAATAAATGGGTTATTACTATTAATAAAAACCTGGGGTATTACACCTTCAAGTTGCGTGCAATGATTTTTACCACGATCAACGACTTTCTTGCATACGGAAATTTGTCTGGGTACAGTGTGAAGGGGTATAAAGCATGTCCAATATGTCAAGTAGACACAAACTTCCATCAACTAAAGCACGGCAAAAAACGGTCTACCTCGGCCATAGGAGGTTTCTTCATCGATTCCACCCATATCGTAAGTTAAGAAAGCGTTTTAACGGCTTATCGGAGCATAGAACGGCTCCAAAGGCATTAACCGGAGAGGAAGTTTATAGTCAGGTAGAACATATCAATGTCATATTGGGTAAGCAGCAAAGGATTACGGGTGAGAAGAATATATGGAAGAAGAGATCAATTTTCTTTGATCTTCCATATTGGCGTAGTCTTGATGTGAGACACAGTCTTGATGTGATGCATGTGGAGAAAAATGTTTGCGATAGCCTTGTCGAGTACTCTTTTGCACATACCAGGGAAGACTAAGGATGGAATTAGTGCGAGACTAGACCTGGTTGATATGGGAATAAGAGAACGGTTGGTTACATGCACGAGTAATGGAAGATGGTAAGATGGCATACATGGAGCCAGTAGCTCATACACTGTCAAAAGCGGAGAAAAAAAGTTTGTGTGGGTGTCTATATGACATTAAGGTTCCACAAGGATATTGTTCAAATTTGAGAAGGTGTGTTTCAATGGACGATTTGAAGTTAGTGGGAATGAAGTCCCATGATTATCATGTGTTAATGGAACAATTATTACCAATAGCTATTAGAGGCATTATGAAAGATGAAGTGCGGACCACTATAACAAAATTGAGTATTTTCTTTAATGCTATCTGTAACAAAGTCATTGATATTGAAAAGTTGGATGAATTGGAAAATAAGGGTTATATTATTTTGTCCCAACTAGAGATGCATTTTCCTCCTGCATTTTTCGATATAATGGTGCACCTGATAGTGCACTTGGTAAGGGAGGTAAGTCTCTGCGGTCCAGTTTACCTAAGGTGGATGTACCCTTTCAAGCGATACATGAAGATCTTAAAAGGGTATTCTAAAAATCCTTATCGGCCAGGAAGCCTCAATAGTTGAGAGATATGTAGTTGAAGAGGCTATGGAGTTCGTAAAGATTATCTATCGGGGCGACGTTACAATCACAGCATGATAAGGGGATAAGTGAGGGAACTCGAGGAATCAAATTGAAGAATATGCTTCGTGCAGAGGTGTTGCAAGCATACCTGTACATCTTGAATAATATGAAAGAAGTTCAACCATACATTGATGAACACAGAAAGAGTTTGAAGAATATGAATCCAAGGAAGAATGACATGCAGATAGCTAATGAGCAAAAGAAGACATTCATAAAGTGGTTCGAGGAGAAGGTATTGTACGAGACCGGTGTGTCGACTACAATCGAGTGGTTAGCCTGGGGGCCTTCTTATCAGGTCATCACTTGGACAGGTTATGATATAAATGGATATTCTTTCTACACAAAAGACCAAGATGACAGAAGTTCTATGAAAAATAGTGGGGTGATGGTTGAAGCTAAATCCATGCACTTTTCGAGTTCGAAAGACAAAAACCCGGTGTTAGCATCAATGGCCTATTATGGAGTTATTGAAGAAATATGGGAGATGAGCTACACCAAGTTCAAAGTTGCTTTCTTTAAATGTAAGTGGGTTAACAATAATCTTTGTTGTAATAGATCCTAAATTTGGATTTGTCTCGGTTGATCTTCAAAGACTTGGTCATAAAGACGAGCCATTCATTCTAGCAAGTCAGGCGAAACAAGTGTTTTATGTTACAAACCCTGCAAATAACAAAATGTCCATTGTACTTCAAAGTAAAAAACAGACGTATGGTGAAGAATCCTTGAACACCGGACGATACACTCCCTTTCACAACAAATCCACCTACAACACGTGAAGTAGAATTGGTTGATGATGAAGAATATGCTCCAAGGAAGGATCATTCGAAGGAATATGGGAAACCATATAAAGTAAGATCTTAAGTTATGAAAAAGTCCTATGTTATTTTTGTACGGGTTTAACATGTTAGTTCATTTTATTCATTTGTTTATTATTTAATAATAACCCTATCTAACATTATTGATTTGTCTTTGATGAAAAGGAATATGTCTAGCTCTGACGAGTCATCGAGTGATAGTGAGAATGATGTACCGGTGGTGAGAAGGGGTAGAGGTAGCACACATATGGGTGCGTTAATTGCACGTTGTGACGGTCAGAAAAAGAGGCTGCATGTGGAGTTCGATGCCAATATGAATCCAATTGGTCCAGAGGAAGAAATTTCATTAGCTACGTAGGCTATCTGGCTCGAAACAAAGTTCGCATTGTATTCTCTCATTGGAAGTTGGTTCCTAATAAAACAAAGGAGTTGATCTGGACACAACTTTTGGTATCTCACTTTCGATATCTTCTACATTTGTATCTTTAGTTTTATTACTTGATTTCTTTCATATTGTAACACCCCAATTTCTAACAGTTATAATAACTTAAAATTTAAATGGTTTTCATAAATGAATTACTGAAATTCGAAATAAACAACCTGGGTAGTGTTACCGCCGCACTTGTACTGTGACAAGTGCAAGGCTACTTATTACAATAATATAAAACCTAACTTAAGCAGAATGTATTTTTAATTAGAACAAAATAAAATAAAATAAACAGAGTCAGCTGACTGTGCTTCCTCACTTCTCACTGCTAGCCCCAACACTTGACACCTGTTTCACTGAAAATCTGCTCCCCCAAAGGATCATCGCAGCCCATGAACACACACATCATCAAAAGGTGGTAATCCTAATAAACACACTTTATATGGCTCAATTATATTAATAAAATCAAATACGTAATCACATAGTGATTTAATCAATTAACAAATCCAATATTCGCCATATATATACATATATTCACATTGAATCAAATATCATTCTTTATCTTTATTAAATTCGTATAGACCCTAAACCTGCCGATCTATTTAGTTTAGTGGGAAGAGAACCATGATAGACCTAAACCTGGCTACCTACACCCGCGACCCGGAAACCCGCTCCACAATCATCAATTGACCATAAACATATCAACATTTCTTCCTAGTGTGCACACCTCTTCCCAAAGTTGCTACTAGTGTCCCGGAAACTTGCCAGACACCACTTTGGAAAGAACGGATACTATCTTTTCACATCGGTGGCATAAAGCCCAAAAGTTGTGTTCATCACCTTGGGAGGTACCATCCCAAAGCTATCCTCCCACTTTTGTTAAATTGTTTTAAAACACACACAAAATAAAATCCTAAATTATCTTTATTATTTAATTATCTTATATATATATATATATTTATATTATGATTATTATTTTAATTAAATATAAATGTAAAGATATGTTGACCTAAAATCTGTTCATGACTTATCTTATTATGTAGGAGGTATTATATAAAGAAAAGAAAATCAAACAATAAGTAAGTAAATGAATAAAAGAGACATAAGCAATTATATTAAATTTCGAAGAGAATATGACGTAGGATCAGGTATAATTTGTAATTGCCGTACGCAAGCCGAAGCAAATTGAATCCATTGTATTGAATTTGATTAGAAAACAAACAAAACAAAACAACCAAAAAAACGCACAGGCAAAGGACGCACTCAAGCCGAGGAAGCAAATTCCATTGTATTCAATTGATTAGCAAGAAAAAGCACAGGAAGTTTGGACGCACGCAAGCCGAGGAAGCAAATTGAATTTTCAAACACATAGAAAAATGCACGGGAAGGAAATTGGAATCGGTGATTTAATTGATTCACGCAGACCGAGGCAAAATCATTTGCAATCAATTCATGAGGGAAAAACGCACGAGCACAAAATTACACAACAAATTGGTTTCTATGACCTAAGGATCAAGATCACCTATCAAGATATTAAACTAACCTAAAATTCATGGGGATTAGGATTATACATGGGGATTAGAATTACACATGGGGATTAGAATTACCTGGTCTCCGTTCTTGCTAGCGACCTAATTTTAATATGATGTGATGAAAGTATATAAGGAGGATTTGAGAAGAAAAACAATGGAGAAGAAAAGTATCGAGAGTTTTAAGGTTTCGACGGCTAGACCTAAGTTTATAATTAAAACTCAGGGTTTAAGTATGGGCTGAGCTTTTAGCTATTTCCAGTTATAAAATAATACAATTAAATTTTTAAATTTCTATTATTAATATAATTATTATCAATTAATAAATTGTAAAATAATACAAACATTATTAAATTCTAAATATTTATTTAATATATTATTGTTATTATTATTACTATTATTATTATTTTAACCAATTATCATCATCATCATCATCATTATTAATCTATTATTATTATTATTATTATTTCTAAAAATCCGGGGTATTACACATATCTTCTCTTTTACCTTGCAGCAAACGTATGATGTGCCTAACAATAAGGCCATGTATAACCATTGGATGAGTGAGGTTCGTCTACGTTGGAAAGACTTTAAGAACAAGCTCACTAAAAAGTATATTCGAGGGGCAAAGAGGGACAAGGACCCATATCGACTATGATTACATTTCTCCGGAGGACTAGAGGGAGTTTGTGGCGTCACGCCGAATCCCGAATTTCTTGTAAAATTTCTTTCATATCTTATCTTTTAGTTGAATCTATTTGACATCGTAGGCTCAGTTTTATTTGTTTTCGTGTCACAGGAAAAAAGTCAAGCCAATAGAGAGAGGCAAGCGAGAAATAAGTATCCGCATTGCATGTCTAGAGGTGGCTATAAAAAATTTGAATGGAAGATGATGGAAGAAGAGTTGCAGAGAATGAAGGAAGCTGCTCAATCTGATCCTTCCATTGTTATCCAGGCCCCTGAGCGTCCTCCTCGCCACAAAAAATGGATAGTTGCAAGAATGAAGGGCGAGAAATACATAAATGAAGATGTGGCTGAGGTTGCTTCAAAGATTGTAAGTAGTTAAATTAGAAGTATTAAATAGCCTCGTTGTTTCATATTTTTAGAGTTTAATTAGTTACTATTTATGAAAAATCCTATGATACGGGATGTGCTTAGCGAAGAGCCAGAAAGCCAAGGTTCATTCACGTCGGGTACACGGATGGACATTTTGTCCACGGCGATTGGGAAGCTTGATTACCTTGATGTTGTTCGAGTGGAGCCGAGGGGAGTTAGTGTCGCGAAATATTTTGGACGGCGTTCCCGTTGTTCGCATGACGATGACAACCCTAGCCCTCAGCTTGTAGCCAAAATTCGAGCGTCCCACGTAGATGAGGTTATGATACAAGTACGAGGTGAAATGAGGGCTATGATACAAGAGAAGGGAAATACGCAAGCTACAAACCAGGAATCCCCGGCCTTCCCAAGCGAAAGAAAGAAAGTTTTCACGCTCCGGATGTACCTATTGGCGAACCTTCTCATCACTCTCCCGGATGTACTTATTGGCGAGCCTTCTCACACTCCATAGGGGGGACAACCCTGCACTCTATATTTGGATGACCCACACCAGCGTATTGTTGCCGATGGTCTTGTTTACCCAGAACAAACCACACACCACAATATACAAATTCCACAAGACCAACGTAGGGTGACTCTAAAAAGTGTGTGAGAGGGGGAAGAAAATACAGCCATCCCGATTGATGATGAGGAGGTTCCCGATCTAGGCGCTGCCACCACATCGTTCATCCTTTGGCCGCATCATCTTATTGAGATGGGGACGACACCTCCAATGGTAGGAAATACATTACTAATTGATGAAGAGTAGGTTCCCGTTTGATTTTCATTGCTAACCCATTCATAATCTGTTTATTATGTTTTCATAGCATGAACAAGCTGCGGAGAGATTTTCATACTTAGCACAGCTGTGAGAGCTCTACAAGGACATCGTCTCTATAGGCTTGCAAATGCCTCCGGGCATTGTCGGTGCAGACAAGACATATTCGATCAATATTGACAAGAAAGATTTGACAGAGTTTATGCATATGGATTGTTTAGATATATAATGGCTTCGACTTGCAATCTTGTAAGTTTTTTTTTACCCTTTAATTATGTCAGTACTCTTTTTTTGTTTAATATATTCAACATCTATCATTTTATTTCGATCATAGTGTCTGCAACGACATATGCAAAAAGGAAGGCCGATTGGGTTCGTATGGATTCTTATGTCTTGGAACCACGGCTTCGGCTCACGGTATCTTAGCCAGGAGGGCCATTTATGTTGGTTTAACATTGGGTGACCTACAATCGTCTTGTTATCTAGCGCTAATACATGAAAGGTACGTATTTTTTTTTTGTCTATATAAGATTTTTAAGAATAAATTGCTTTCTTATCTTAGTTTAATATTAATATGTATATGTTGTAGTGGTAATTGGACCCTGTGTGTAGTTTGACCCGCCAAGAACGCATGTTATTGGTTCGATTCTGTAAGTGGCAGGCCAACCGAGGATATCAAAAACATGTTTGCCGAGTAAGTAAATTTTTGTCTAAATCATCGATTCTTCTTTTAAATGAATTGTTTTCATGTCTGTTAATTTTCATTTTAATGATGATAGGGGTCTTAGGATATATAGAGAGCTTGCTGCACAACGAGAGCAGGGTGGACCGAAGTGGTTTTATCCGAAGGTAAGTAGTTTCAATTCAAGTTTTTTTTCTGAGACACAGTAGCTTTCGTTTTAACAATTTGTTTTTGATTTATAGTGCCATCAACAACCAGGGAACACCGAGTGCGGATACTAAGTTATCAGTTGGATGCAATCTATCGTTTCCACCGGACGTACTACTGGCGTTCAAAACATACGTAATGCTTCGTGATCCTCAAATGATGATATTTTTTGTTGTGGTACTTCAGTTGTTAATTATACCTTGTTTTTCAATTTACAGTTTTTTTCGTACTGAGGATCCGTACTCACAGGATGACATCGATTCGGTTCGAGACATGTTGGTTAGATATCTTCTTGAACATGGCTCAATGTTAATATATAGGCAAGTCATTACTTGTTAGGGTGATTGTCAATGTGAAACTTATTAAACTGTAATGATTCTGGTTTCTAGAATTGTTACAGTATGAAATTTGACATCTACTTGTTTAATTCGTAAATTATTGGTCTGCTCTTGAATTTGCCACTTTAACTGGCGTGAATATGAGGTTTGATTTTGGAAATAGATCACTGTCATATGAGGTTTGATTTTGCTATTATACCTACGCATTTTATTTTCCAATAACCAAGACTTGAGAATTTTGTTGAATCATACCATCATAACTGATTTGTTTGAAAGTTTTATGTGTGCTTCTTGCTTGGGAGGTGTTTGATTTGCTTGTGTGGTACTTGTGATTATTACTAGGTGGCTCTCATTCACTTTAGCATTAGAGTTGAGCTAAATTACGTATCTTTGAAAACCTTGAAATTCGTTGAGCTTTGTGTGCAAAAGTCATTGCTTTGTATATATATTTGCCTCTTGTCGCATATCGTGTTATTGCCAATTGAAGGGAATGTTGATGCTATCTAATTGCTTTGCATTAAATTGTGAAAGCCGTTGTGAAATTTTGGAGATTAATTGCCTCCAAAATGTGAGAAAAATTTGTTGTCATAGTGGTGCTTTGTTTGTTGTTTTGGTCTAATTTTAGTAACCTAAATCTAGTTCATACCTTCTTTCTTTTCTGCTCTTGAATTTGCTGAAAGTTTCTGACTGCTACACTTTAATTCATTATCAGGTGACTTTGCTGAACTTGTCTTCTTAGGCACTGCAGTTGAAGTTTTCTCTTGTGGAGTTGTTGATATGCTCTTGTATGTATAGCCAATATTCTTTTGTTGAAGTCACTTTTACATGTTCAATTTTCTTATTGAACCGTGCTGGATTATTCATTGTTATTGTGACCTTCTTTGGATGGAATGCACATACATATAAGTTCATACATATAAGTTCTTATTTCACATTCATTGTTATCAATTGTCATTCACTGCATATGGGCTTATTTTGTGAAGTATTCAGTTTTGCAGCAAATTGGCTTGACACACAGCAAGCATATGTTTTTTTTAAAAAAACTAATATAAGGCGTCCTGAAAACCAATTTAGGACGCCCAATGATCATAAGAGGCGACCTGAAAACAACTAGAGGCGACCTGAAACAACTCAGGTCGCCTCTTATAACAACTCAGGTCGCCTCTTATGAGGCGACCTGAAACAACTCAGAGGCGACCTGAAAGAACTTAGGTCGCCTCATAAGAGGCGACCTGAAACAACTCAGTCGCCTCTTATGAGGCGACCTGAAAAAATTTCAGGTCGCTAAATATAATAAAAGCAATGACACTCTCCCAGACGTCCCGTAGAAAAGGGACGTTAATTGAGTCTTATTTAGGTCGTCTTTTAGGTATTTTGTAGTAGTGCAGATTTTAATAATGTTCGTTTACAAACAAATCTAAATGAAAGTAGTAAAACCCCCGATGAAATGCCGAACTCCTTAACAAAACTTGTAAAAAAACATGATAGTGTAAATTTGTTACTTGGTAAATGAAATTTGTTGAAATATAATGAAAAGTCGTAAATTTCTAAACAAAACTTGTGAAAAAATTGATAGTTTAGATTTGTAACTTGGTAAATAAAAGTTGTTAGAATGAAATGTTATAAATTCCTTAATAAAGTTGTAAAAACTTGAAAGTGTAGATTTGTTACTTCATAAATAAAAGTGGTTAAAACATAATAAAATATTATGAATTTCTTAAAAAATCTTGTTACTTTGCCAATAATTATTCCCCAAAGAGCTTTAACACAAGCGGGGTATGTCACTAGCGGTCATTAGGTTGTCGGTTGTCACCGCTAGTCATCGGTAGCTATGGCAGTAAAGGTAGGGTTTACTTTTAAAAAAAATACATTTGAGGGCAGTTGTGCTATTTACTTTTAATTTTAAAAAAAGAAAAATCATATCTAACACTTCTCTAATATTTTCTAATATTATAAATATTCAAAATACTATTTTATTCTTTACTATTTTTAATCATTTTCCTAAGAAATTATGGTTTTAGGGGATAAGACCAATGCGCAACCGGCCCGACTTCGTTCGGCAGTAGTCGGGCCAAAGCTTTATCTTTTGCGAAAGATTTATATATTGACTTGGTATTCAAAATAGGGGTTCCTTGTATCAAAAAAAAAAATAGGGGTTCCTGATCACTCGACCTTAATAAAAATCCATATTTCTCGGCTCGTTAGGGTTTTCGTACGTCCGGCTCGCCCAGTAATCTCTGGACTGCAATGCCTCTTCCGGCTAAATCAATCAAGGCTGCTCAGGAAGGCGGTGGCTCCGTCAAGGATTTCGAAGATCCTGAGACGCCTTCCAACAATCTATGGATTGGCAATTTATCGCACGACGTCACCGAGTCCGATCTTATGGCTCTCTTCGCCCAATACGGCGCACTTGATAGCGTCACGTCTTATTCCTCTAGGAGTTACGGATTCGTGTTTTTCAAGCGCATCGAGGATGCCAAGGCTGCCAAGAACGCGTTACAAGGCACTCTTCTGCGCGGGATTCCCATGAAGATTGAGTTTGCGAGACCGGTTCGTTCTGATCTTTGTACTTGGTTAGGTTTGCATAATTTTTGTTTTGTCTTTTCTGCGGGTTCATGTATTGTTATTTACGCCTTTGCGTTAAAATTTTGCCCTTTCTATTGTACCACAATGATTCGCGGCCAAACACATCTAACAATATGCTCCAATCCGATACCCCGACCATCATTCCATCTAACTTTTTATACAAGTTCTTTTTAAGGGAACAAAATTGAAGCTCGAGCGACTCAGCTGGGTGGATTCAAATTTACCATGTGGGGTACGTCAGGCATGGACCAAACTTAGTAATCAGGAGGAAAGCATTTCACCAAACTTAATAATCTGGAGGAAAGCATTTTAAGTCTTGCTAGACGAAACAAACTTCCAATTTTTTGTTTAAGGATGAAACTCGAGTCCCGAATTCGACTTATCCAATTTTTTTTTTTATTCCAATGCAAAATACAGTGAATTTTTGTTCTGAAGGGAATATTTTGAGTCGGGAGACTGCCATTGAGAAGAGTTATATAGATAAAACATTGCCGCACCTTTGCTCAACTTTTTCTTACCTGTGGCTGTTAAGTTTCCAAGATAGATTCATGGACGCCATTCTGCGAATCGTTCAAGTCATCCAATATTTTAAAATTAGCATTTTTCGTCCTTTTTGCCAAAATTGACACTCTAATTTCTTGGCTCATGTAATTGCCTTAAATTATTACCAACCTTGGACTTTCAGTAAGTAAAATTTAGAGAACAATAGATCTTTCTTTACACACACCAATACTGGAATATACACTGATTAGACCCTCAGCTAGGTTATATTTTTCCGTTGACTTGTGAAATAGTTGAATGGTTAAACAACTGTCGATATTTGTCAGTTATGCGCGTTATATAGTTTTCAACTTCATTCACTCCATTAATTAGGTTGCCTTTAAAATTTAACTTTGGCAAGAATTCGTTAGAAAGGGAATATACTTTTGAATGAAGTAAAAGGAAAATAAGAAGAGAAATCTGCATCGATGGAGGGAGTATCTGATCCTGTCACACATTTGAAATAGAGAGCCAACTGAAATGGTAAAATCTTCAAAGTAACAGGTGTCTGGTGGAACAGTTCTTTCACCGGAAACACCAAAGAGGCTATATATGGATTTTAGCAGGGGGAGGGAAATAAATAAGCCTGAGAAAACTATCTAGTGCAGATATTGGGAGTGCTCAGTAAGGTTTGCAAAGTTGCAGTCTTTTTTCCCCGTAAATCATCGTAAAGATTTAAGCAGTGCACCTCCAAGTTGGCGCACGCCTTTCGTATCTTCTTGAGGGAGTGTTTTCCAATTCCGTATATTTTAGGTCTCTTTGATGTCCATTCGTCTTTCAGTCTTTTTATGGACGATGCATTATAACTTGTTGCGATAAAAGTTATGAACTTATCCTTAGCTGATGCTCTACCATTTGCTTTATTTTACCACCACAATGTTCAGGCTCTATACTTATTTTGTCTAAGTAAATGAAGCATTTGCTTTCATTGCCCGTCATATTGATTAATCAGGAGGATAGTGATGCCGGAGGAGAGAAGGGGGATTAGGAGGGTCAGGGTGATGACTAGTTTTTACGAGCTGATTAAGCGTATTCCAAATCTAATGATTGAATTTAAATTTCTAACAGGAAAAAACTCACGTGAAAATCTAAAAGCATTTGCTCTTCAAGTTGTCCGTTAGAGGAATTATTATTTGAAAGAATTGATCTTGTATTGAGTTGTAAAAAGTTTCTAATGATATGCTTTTGTTGAATAATTTAATAACGTAGTAGGTATAATTTCTTGTTTATGGCACACGTGATTTAAACATTATTCAGTCAGTGTAGCAAGCAGCAAATGGACTCTACGACTAGATATTTGATTGAGAATTATTGTGTGTGTGAAAGAGAGAGTAGATATAACTTGGTTACAATGGACTAAAAAAGATTCTAATGTCCAAATTCTTCTCTCTACAAAATAGAGGTTTCATTATAATGAATGATCCAAAAAAGATAGAACGGCACCTTTTCCAAAGTTTTCCATCTAATATTTTGAATTTGAAAGCCATTCTGTTTCTAATTTCAAAAACCAATTTAACTCAAGCTTAAGTTGTTAATAGAGGCCCGTGAATACTTTTATATCTCTTACGGATCATAGATTAAAGTTCCTCGTACTTTAATTGTGGGTGACAAGTGAGTTCTTGACTATAATTTTAAGCTAAGGGGACTGGAGAACAAGGAGGATTGAACTCTTGAGGATTTGGTCATATAAAGGTTCTGATATTAACTTTTTGCTAAGAACCGATTCAACTTACAAATTAAGCTGATAAGTTTGCGTGCGTACATAGTTTTATTACAATCTCTGACGTCTAAGAAATACTAGAATTTTGCATTTAATTAAAGCTGCTTATTTTAGGGACGATGTACTCTATCGTTTATTGTGCTAACAAAATTAGAGCAGTTTCAGGTATAAACTTTATGGGAATCTTTTGTGCGTATTTAAGGAAGCCTTGGTGAGAAATTTCCTTCCAGTATATCCCTTATCATGTCAGGCTGCATTAGAATTTTAAGTCTGATTCAGTGTTGGATAGTTTACGCCTATCTTAAATTAAAACTACTTGTACTATATTCTTTCTTTGATCATCCTAGTCCATCACTTACTATCTTCTTTGATGTCACCTTTCTAGTCAAATTGGCCTATAGCAACAAGTTCTCATTCTCAGGACTATTTGTTTTCTTCTTCACATACATGAATGTTTTGCATAGTTCCAGACCTAAGATAAGCTTGAACCTTGAAAAAATTAGATTTGTTCTAGAGTCTGGATTTTTTTGAGTTGCTTATTGTAAAATTCTTGTAGATTTTGGAGGGAGTTTAGAGAAAGGATGTGGGCTCCATTAAAAATTTTCAGTGAAGAACTCTGGAGGGGATTCTTACAGTTTGTTAGATCCTATTTTCAAGTCGCTTCAAAGTATTTTGGAGATTATTGAAATACACTGAATCAGATCTCTTGTTCGGTTGTAATTCTCATTATTTCATTTTCCTCAAGTCTTACAGTGATTAGCTTTTAGTATGAATAGTGTTTAGACTCTATATAACTCTATACGTTAGTTTGGTTTGAATATTGTGATTCTGACTATTTTCTGAAAGGTTAAAACCATGAAATCAACTTTGGGGTTTGGGCTGAAGCACTAGCCAAAGTATAGACGAAAATAAACTGACGTAAGGGTTGGTTGGGTTTGATACCTTTGTGCTTTGTTTGGGCTTGGTTGGACCAATAAAGCATTCCTGCCTTTTGATTCTTCAACTTCAGTTTCTTTGTTGATTTGAACTGCTGATAAATCTTTCTTACAGTGATTAGCTTTTGATTCCTCAACTTATGGTATGCTAACTTCCTAGCAAAAGGCAATATTCTATGATATGATATAGGCCACAAACAATTTAACTCATGGATGTTGTTACTTTTTTCTACAACCTATTTTAGTTTATAGATACCTGTATTTCATTGGTTGAACTGATTTTCTTCCTCTACGGCTTTCCCCCCCTGTATATGAATTTATGAGGTTTCTCTGCCTTACTTTGCTTACACATTTTTTAGTTCATAGTCCTGATACTTATGAATTGAAGAAATGACTTTGACACCCACCCATATATATCTTCCCTTTAGAAGAAGGGGAAGAAAGTTTATGTATCTTTAGAGCGTTATATGAAGATTGGTGAGAATATGATAAAGATGAAAATCTAAGTATTCATTGCACTTAATGTGTGAAAAGGAATAGGTTGTTTTAGTATATTTAAACGGCATCTTTCTTGGTCAATTTTGGTAAATGGTTTTTTTAGCCTTGGTGATTTATGCCATGGTCTACCTCAGATGCCACTGATGTATTTAAAATTTAATGGCTAGTGAATTTGCTGAAGTAGCAATATGGCCTTACTTCTACCACCCATCCACCCCAATACATAGGTTGGCTTTGAAGCCTGTGTTACAATGCTGCTCCATTAAAGCTAGCTCTTTGTGATTTGCTTTTAACAGTAACAAGACATTTTTACGTGTTTGCTTCTTTCTAGAATTGCTTATGGATGGTCTATAAGATGTGTGTTTGAAATCGTGAAAAAACCCTGTTTTCAGGCAAAGCCATGTAAACAACTTTGGGTGGGTGGTATTAGCCCAACTGTTACAAAGGAAGGACTGGAGGCTGAGTTTCGCAAGTTTGGTAAGATTGAGGATTTTAAGTTTGTCAGAGACCGCAACACTGCATTTGTTGAATATTACAATTTAGATGATGCAACTCATGCCATGAAAATGATGAATGGAAAGCATATTGATGGCGACCAAATTCGTGTAGATTTCCTTAGATCGCAATTGTCGAAAAAGGTAAGTTTATGCTTTTATAATGTTGAGTTGCTTTGTTCCCCTTCTACTTCTTTCCTTGCTCAATAACCTGTTTTATTACACACTTAGCTATAGCACAAGGCTCCTTCCGTGTAGTATATCTGATTGGGTCAGTGGAATATGTTTGCTTGAACGAAAAGTAAGCTTGAATAGTGTTTCTTATATTCCCTAATTTATATTCATGTCTGAGTTAACAACTCTTTGTAGAGCTACCTTACATATATTTTATCTATTTTGAACCTACTTTGGTTGCTCTGATTTCGAGCATTGTCTTACTTTTTAATATTGTTTCGGATGAGTTATATCAGCAGTAATTAGAATTACTTGGGGCCTTTATGTTCCATTTAGATATTGGTAGACCAGGTTATTTCATCTACTGCTTTCCCTGCCTTAGGAGATGTTTATTCTTTTGGTCTATGCTACGATGCTTTTTTTTCTTTTCTTTTTTTGAAGTTGCTAATATTTTGATTACTTTGGTATAGGATATGTTGCTTGAGTATGGGCAGTTTCAGGGAAAAATCACAGGCCCTCCTGATTTCTACTCTGGTCAGAAAAGACCACTGGTGAGAGTCCTGAGCATCTTTCTGTAATTGTATTATATTTTGTTAGTTTATAAATCTGTTTGTCATTTGATGCATGACAACAAAAAATATTGGGAGCCTGCATGTAATTTCTTTGAATCATGTTAATTTTTTGTTAAGGATGATTGTCTTTTTATCACAGCAAGCACAGCCTTCAGTTGGGAGGAAGGGAGATGGTCAACCCAGCAATATTTTGTGGATAGGTTATCCTCCTTCTCTTCAGATTGATGAGCAAATGCTCCACAATGCCATGATTTTATTTGGTGAAATTGAGAGAATCAAGAGCTTTCCTTCAAGGCACTACTCATTTGTGGAATTCAGGAGTGTGGATGAAGCTCGACGTGCCAAAGAGGGTCTTCAAGGTCGGCTTTTCAATGACCCTCGGATTACTATTATGTATTCAAGCAGTGAGTTGGCACCTGGCAAAGATTACCCTGGCATTTTCCCTGGAAGCAAAGGAACAAAACCTGACGTGTTCTTAACTGAGCAAACATTTCGACCATTACAGATGGATGTGTTTGGCCATAATCGTCCAATGGCTCCAAATAATTTTCCCAGCCAGTTAGCACCTGGTGTTATTGTTGGACCAAACGTACCATTGAGACCTTTTGGTCCTCAAGGTAGTCTTGAACCTTTGCTTTCAGGTAGTGAGTTTAACGAACTGGGCACAAGCCAAAAGTTTCAGGATGGTGTCTCCAAAAGTCAAATGGGTCCAAATTGGAAACGACCATCTCCTCCAGCACCAGGGATGCTCCATTCTACACCAGGTATTAGACCTCCAACTAGATCCACATCTAGCGCATGGGATGTGCTTGACATAAACCAGTTTCAGAGGGATCCTAAGCGTCCAAGGATAGATGGTGCTTTAGCTGTTGATGATGCCGCCTTTCCTTTAAGGAATGTTGATGATCGTGCAGTAGGGCTAGAGCAATCTTATGGGATGGAGCCAGTCATTGATGGTGGTTCTGGTCCATTTGTAAACATCCAAGGGAAAGCTCACCCTGGTCCAGTGGGCGCAAGGATCTCAACTGGAGTGCCTGCTACTGTTCAAGTTGATATTGATCACATATGGCGGGGGATAATTGCAAAAGGGGGAACGCCAGTTTGTCAAGCAAGATGTGTCCCTATAGGAAAAGGGATAGGGACTGAACTGTGAGTACATCTCCATATCTTTCTGTTCTTAATATTCTTGTGAATTGTGGAAAAGTAAGGAAACTAAAATGTATCTTGATTTCTTGCTTTAAGGATTTTTTTTTTTTTTTTTTTTTTTTTTTTTTTTTGGTTGGGGAAGGGGGTGGGAACTGAGCACATTACACTTTTTCTTAGTCTGTCCTAAAATGCTTTTAATGTTTGTGATGTGAAATCTGTCATGGGCACTGTTATGTAAGAGTGGTTAATGTTGTGCTTCCTTCTTGCAGTCCAGAAGTTGTTGATTGCTCTGCCAGGACTGGATTGGATATGCTAACAAAACATTATGCAGATGCTATTGGTTTTGATGTTGTCTTCTTTCTACCAGATAGTGAAGATGACTTTGCATCATACACTGAATTTCTTCGCTACCTTGGTGCAAAAAACCGTGCTGGTGTTGCCAAATTTGTTGATGGGACCACTCTATTCTTGGTGCCTCCATCTGATTTCTTAACAAAGGTTTTAAAAGTCGCAGGGCCTGAACGTCTGTATGGTGTGGTTCTTAAGTTTCCATCTATGCCAAGTGGAACATCATTGCAACCGCCACTGCCCTTGTCTATACCTTCAACTCAGTATATTGATAGGCAGCAGGTTCCTCCTTCTCAAGTGGAGTATAGTCATATACCTGCAAAGGAGGAAGAAATTTTGCCTATGGATTATAATAGATCGTTGCATGATGAATCTAAAGTTCCTTCAAAACCACTTTATCCAGCCGCAAGTGGCACTTCTTTAGTTCAGTCTGCACCACCAGATTATACTTCTAGCAATACTGCTGCAGCCACCCAACCTGGAGTTACATTAACACCTGAGCTTATCGCCACTCTAGCCTCTTTGCTTCCTGGAACTACACAATCATCAGCCACTGATGGTGCCAAGTCAGCAGGAGGCTCCTCAAGTATGAAAGCTCCATTTCCTCCAGTTGTGCCCACTGACGCAAACCAATCTCATGTATGGAAACAGGACCATCAAATTGCTGATCCATCTAGTCATGTCCTTCAACAAGCAGCGAGTACGTACTATCAACCTTATCCACTATCATCTACTTATGGCCACCCTGGTCAAGTGGTGCCTGGCAGTTCAAATATCCAAGATTCTGCTGCCAGCTTACAGCAACAGGTTGCCATCTCGTCTAGACCCATGACTAACTTCTCAATGCCTTCTCAAAGCGGACAAGTAACTTTATCCCTCCCAATGAATCAACCATATCAGGTTGAAGTCTCCTCAAGCTCTCAGAAAGGCTATGGAGTGGCGCAGGGAATGGATGCCTCTGTTTTATATAGTTCTCAGGCTTTTCAGAACCCTAATATTTATGTTTCCTCAGCTAATCAAGTTCATAGTGCTAACCCTTCTCAACAACAAACTGCTATGCCATATTCAGCAGACAAAGTGAACGCAGAGCTTCCAAACCAACAGTTTCAATCTGCTCTCCAAGGAGCTAGTCAGGGCACATCATCAGAAGTGGAGGCTGATAAAAACCAGAGGTACCAGTCAACACTACAGTTTGCCGCCAGTCTTCTCCTCCAAATACAGCAGCAGCAGCAGCAACAAACCCAAGGAGGGCGTGGGGCTGGAAATCAACAATGAGAATTTTTGTAAGTAATCATCTTCCATGAAGCTTTTTTTTCCCTTCCTTTTGTCATATTTCTGTTTGTGTATATTATTCTTTGCCACACATGTACTCCATATTTAGCTTTTGACATTCTGCATGGCCATCTTGCAAATATTAGCCCCAACTGTTCGTGGGATCTGAATCTGAAATCAACAGAACCATCTAGTTTTGTTGGGAAATATGGATCTTTTAGAATTTGAACTTATAAGATGTGAAAACCAGAAGAACTTGAAGGTCAATGTCTATTCGTCGGGATTAATTGATAGTTTGAAGTTTTGTAAGTGGCATCCTCAGAAAAAGATTACTTGGTTTGCTTGGGGTAGGGTATTTGAAGATAAAGTTCAAAGTTATCAAGTCTTGACTTTTTAGATAGATTGTGATCAGGATGGCTTCTTCATCCTATGGAATAACTAGCTTCTGGAATTGATTGCTTTGCTTTATGTTGTCCTTGGACTGATTTTGGTAAACAAAAGTTTGACATTCTGCTTGGCCTTTGCTGCTAACAAATGTTAACCAAAACTTACTGTGCATTATGAATCTGATGTGCTGAAAACTATCCAGCCACATGGGAAGTATGCCCACTTCCGTACTTTTTTAGGTTGAGAGTATCTGATTTTGAAAATTGATATAAATCTATTCTTGATGGCTAGCATGTTTCTCTGTTGGACTTCAGTTACTGAGTTGCTGTCTCTAGAACCAATTAGAACATTTCACATTTTTTCTTGGTAAAACTGTTTCATCAGTTGGCATAGTTCTCGTGCATGCATACATACATTCATATATATATATATATATATAAAGGTGAGCCTTGGCGCAGCGATAGGTCACAGGTTCAAATTCTAGAAACAGCCTTTCCGATTATGGGGTAAGGCTACGTATGTATATCCCTCCCTAGACCCCACCTGATGGGAGCCTTGTATGCTTGGCACCCTTGTGTATATATACATATATATATTAACTAGGTATCAGCCTTATGGTATGGAGTATTGATTATTTTCTTCTGCCATAGTTCCAAAGTAAATTACTGGTGGAGTGGACTGTAATTTTGCTTATATTCTGCTCTATCATTGGTTCCTTATAATACCTATCCTATTTTTTATTGTTTAATTTTTGCTAGCCATTAATTACATTTTGCAGAGTCTTGATTGCTGCCTTTCTATTATTTATGCGGCATGATGTTTCTATCTGTACGTTTTCATTGCTATAGCATATATCTGCCGGTGGTTGAATATGCTCTCGTAGATTTAGTGTCAATCTATTATAACAAATGAAGAATGTTGAATCTTGAAACCTGCCTCAATTGCATTGTATTGCTTTTCATCAGTCATGTATCCCATAGTTGCGTAGCTCTAGGCTTTGGAGCCTTTTTATTAGCAATTTCCCGTGAATCTAGAATTTTTTTCTCTTTTTGTTGACCTTACCCTTGAATCTAGATTTTAGAGATGAGAATTCCTATTAATTCTCTAATTTATTTCAGTATGAATTGTAACCTGAATTATGTAAAGATCTTCACTATGCTTCTAAAGATAATTAGAAAATGAATGCTGATCGGATGTGTAAAATTAGAATTCCATTATATATTATCATCTCATAATCATAATCAGCTACGGGTTGAGCATATTCAGACATTCAATACTCGATGCCAAATTACAAATCTTGACTTTCCACTTATTCTCCTTACTCCTCGGTATTATTCCTCTGATAGTGAGGTCTTTTTTTTCTTTTCTTTTTTCCTTTTTTTGTGGCAAGATAAAAGTTCTGCTTTGGGTCTTGAAAAGGTTAATTATATAAACATTACCGCGGTGAGATATTTTCTAATGATAGGTTCCCAACTAAAATCTTGATCAGTCACCACCGCCCCTAGTGGCATAGTGGTATGACTACTCCTCACCTAGTGGGAGGTCGCAGGTTCGATCTGCCTGTTGTAATTCAAGTCATTAGAGCATGTTGTTGTATTGCAAAAGAATAAATATAAAAAACCTCGATCAGTCCATGAGGTGGAGTGGAGAGGAGTAGCTTTTAGATTATTAGTTTGGAACCCCCACCTCCCGCCCTTCAAAATAAGTCGACCCCGTTTATTTATTTTTCGTTTTGCTGAATTTCTGCTAGAATAGTTATTTAGAAACTTTAAATGATTCTTTTGGTTAATTTGAAAATATCCTTGTGGTCGGAGTTTTGCTGTTGCAATTAGGTGCGTTTGGAATGTTCTTAAACGATTCTGTTGTTGAAATCCAAATTACACTTGAAAAGATTAGAAGCCTGGACCTTTTTTCCTCCTTCTACACCTAACGTATTTTCACATGGAATGCGACCTGTAGGCTGTAGCTGCATACATTTTGGTGAATGTTGTATCAACCATGATGGCGTTCGTTAGAATAAGTATATACGTAGAATAGCAGTTTCATGTGATGCAAGCCTATTTGAAAAATCCACTAGCTATTCAATACAGGTGAAACTTCGATATTTGCCTGTGATGTCAATTGTCAAACGACTTTGAAAGATTAAAGACAGATCTAGGTGAAATCGCTTTATGGCCTGGATAAAATTCCATGTCGTTCTTCGTGTTGGAACGAACAATTGACAAGCGTGAATATAGTGATGAGTCGTGTAGTGTAGAGGATGCAAGAAAAAACTTGTAGCCCTTTTGGTATGATTACTAGTCGAGTAGGTCATCTGATCCGAACAGCTTTATTTAATTTGGAAAATAAGTTTGATTATGTGCCCATTGATTGAGTATTAATGCTCCAGCCTTAATCCGACGAAATTCCAAAATTACGACTCAAAATTCACCAAAATCGCAAGTTATAACTGATCTATATGAATCATGTTCTATTTAAAATACCCGACATTCAAGCTGCCTCACATCACGCAAGGTTCATTGTTCATAAAATCGTTGCTTGTGTGATTGTCGACTGCTTTACTGCGGGAAAATAGGATAATGCCTCATCTCACTGGAAATTGTTAGAATATGGACTCGTCTCGTAGCTTAGTTCAGGAATCCATGTGTCATTCATTGCCCCTCCTATTGTTTTTGAGGGAGTATATAGCATGCAAATCTTTAGATGCGGAATAACAATAACGTGTCTAGAGATTCTGATACTCTGGGTATTGTTGATTTGGCGGTAGAAGTAAACGGATTTATGGAATTAATTTAGGCATCAAACATGGATTGGCGTTGAAGTGTGTGGTTCAAGGCATGGTATCAATAACTGCCACCGGTTCCATCTAGTTTGGCGTACTGAAAACTTCTTGAACATAATTAGTCTCTGACGAATAAAAAGTTTATTTTTCGCCTATCAACGATAGCTCAAGCTTAGAAAGTGCGTTTATATAATTATTATGGTGGCCTTTGTGTGTGTGTGTGTGTTGTCATGGGTCAACTTGGAACAAAAATAAAAAGCGTAACGATTCTATTCATATTTCATGGACGTGTAGGTTTAATGGCTGTGTATGAATGCATGTTCGCGCGGGATTCGTCATTCGTGGGCTGCTCCACGCCGCTAAAGGAAGAAAAGAAAGGTAAACTCGTGCGGATGGAGCCATCTATTTCTTCGACCCCTGCGAAGGGTTTTTTAATTTGTTCTTCCAAGAATGTGGTTCCTATGGCAATCTCAGTTTTCGACCTTAGCTTTTTTTTTTTTTTTTTTTTTTTTTTTTTTGCCAGAGTGTCCGACCTTAACTGCACAACACTTGTTTCGGTGTTGACAAATATGATTAATTATTGAAATGCCCAAGGTACCGTTTAAGATCACTTATCCCTGTTGATGGAGACAATTTTCGACTCCATTTTTTAACCACATCTTCTGTCGCAATGCATCTTTTTAACTCATAATCAACGCAAGCAGAAATTTTGAAGGTATTCCGTGGCAGATTGGAACAATAACTAAAAGATGAAATTGAGATTAATTTATCTTTAGAATCAATTTAGAGTTAAGGGGCAATTTATCCTGAAAGTTTAAAAAATGAAGTAACTTTTTCCAGGCCATTATTTCAATTGATTTTGATCATTAATGGATTAAATATCTTGAAATGATAGTTTATATGCCATATCATTTTTGTTAAGATGTAAATTTGCTTCGAAAGTTTAAATCTAACTTTGAAAAAATGAAGTAAATGTTACATGAATTTTTGAGGCAAATTTGCATATTAGAAAATGATGTGAATAACATGTGAATGGCCAGTTTAACATATTTAGTCAAATAATTGTCAAAATTAACTAAGATAACTACTATAGTAAAATTGTTTTATTCTAAAAAATTTCAGGGCAAAATTGTCTTTTAACTCCTCAATTTAATTTTTGAAA
This sequence comes from Acacia acuminata, assembly GCA_019022655.1. Classification (NCBI taxonomy): domain Eukaryota; kingdom Viridiplantae; phylum Streptophyta; class Magnoliopsida; order Fabales; family Fabaceae; genus Acacia; species Acacia acuminata. Next base: position 1,406,937 of record JAFJYI010000180.1, on the reverse strand, counting down.
GTTTTTATTTAGAATTTAGTGTTTTTTATGTAAATAAACATGCTTGAATAAGTTGCATGAATTGGCTTACAACTTCCAAACACAATCTAAGAAATTGAAAGCTCCCCACAAGTCTTAAAATACGATGTCGCCAATCAAATTTATTGGCTGAATTTTTGTTTCAAGTTAATCCGTGTTATTTATTTTAAAGGAACATATGACCAAATTTATTTCAGTTAAGCACTAAAATATTCAAATGATCACTGCACCCAATGACCAAAATAAAAATAAATTTTCTAGGTGAAAAGACAATAATACCTTTTGTTTTAATTTTTTTTTAAAAGGTTTGATCATTGTTGTAGCTTTGCGACGCCATCACCATCCCACCATTGAAGCTTTGCGTGATCACCGAGCTCGACCATTGGAAATTAGCGTGTTGTTCATATGAGAATTCCACTTGTTCATGAAAAATTGGACACTTGTTCATGAAGAGATTGAACGTTTATAATTGGGGCTTGTCGAATTTGTGTTGCTTATATGCATAATTCACTTGTTCAAGAAAAGTTGCGTACTTGCAAATGGAAATTACTCCAGCCATCAAAACTAACGGTCGTCATCTACCACTAATAGAAAATGAGACTTTCACACCTATTTTGTATTCACATAGTTACTTTTATCCCTAAAAAAAGCATTTAATGCTTTTGTGCATATTTGTGTAAAAAGTTCATTTATATTTTTACACCTTAGTCCAAAAATATATTAACCCAAACATTTTTTATATGAGATTTTAGTTAAACATATAACTCTTTTAGATTATTGAAGATTAATATAACTATATTACCCCACAAATAATTCCTCGTTCTAGCCCTTTAACAAATGATTTTTTTAAGGAATTGATTTTGGTCCTAAATATAATAAATATTTTTCATATATAATAATCTTTTTATAATTTGTCTATTAAAGCTACATCAGCAATAATTATGAACGAGGGGGAATAAGAGGATTAAGATAGATTAATTAGAGTGTTTTAGAAAATACATATTATATTAATTAATTTATCTAACTTTTTTAATCAAATCAAATTAGATAAATATATTACCTCGGTTCCTAAATATAAGAAATTACACTATAAAATTTATTTTATATTTAAAATCAAGGGATTATTTTATATAAAGTATGAAGGGAGCATTTTGATAAAAATGGACAAAAAGTCCTATTTAAAAATTGTATTGATAAGTGAGGCTCGGACTTGCAGGCCCTTCTAGTTCTAACCCTTAAAAATTTTGAAACGGGATGTTTCAGTATTTGGATTTGGCTTGCATTCGCTGCAAGCCAATATCCGTTGCGTCGGCGGCAGTTGAACTGCGTCGTTTTCACACATCAAATGTGCAGCTTTGGCCCTTTTTTATCAGGGTATGAATATTTTATAATCTTAAAAAATATTCATTTTTAAAAAATTATTTTAGATCTTAAAAAATATCGTAAATATATTTTTAAATCTCGACATGAAATATATCCTAAAGTATATTTTTAGTACCGATTCATCATCCAAATATTTTTAGAATACTTGATCAATCTTGAAAAAAAAAATACTATATTGAAAAACTATTTTACAATCTTAGAAAAATATTTTAAGATACTGACTAGTACTTAAAAAGTACTTCATGATACTGACTAGTGTTAGAAAAATGCTTCATGATCTTAAAAAAATATCCTAAAGTATATTTTTAGTACCAATATCTGAAATATTTTTTTAAGATGGTAAAATATCATAAAATATTTTTACAAGATCTTAGTCAAGATCCTAAAGATCATTTTAGTATTAGTTAATATCTTGAAATATTTTTCTAAGATTGTAAAATAATTTTTGAAGATAGTATTTTTTTAAAGTACTAGTAAGTATCTTAGAAACATTTTGAGGTACTCAATGGTACTAAAAATATATTTTAGGATATATTTTGAAGATCATAAAATATTTTTCTAATACCTAAAATATTAATTAAAAAAAAAGAAGGCCAAAGCTGCGCGTTTTGTGCGTCAAAACGACGCAGTTGAACCGCAGCGGATGCAAGCCAAATCTTCAGTATTGGGTATTTCGCCCATATTCCTACTGCAGTACTGCTCTTCAGTTGTGTACGGCAATATATTGAAATATGTGTACTGTACCAGAAAAAAGTCAATCGGATTAGGAACACATCCTCGGAAGTTGCTGCACAGCGCATTCCTGCGAGGGAGAGGGATGGGTTTGGAATCGGTGGGAGATCTAGCGCTGCACATAATCCTTACCAAACTGGGCCCTGAAGACATTGCCAGAGTTGCTTGTGTGAGCAAGAGGTTTAGGTCTTCGGCTTCCGAAGACTCTCTATGGTTCAGAGTTTGCTCTCAGGATCTCTGTGTCACCAACCCTGTAGATCTTCTCGGAAATCTCGTACCTTCATTCAAGGTGACCCTTCATTAAAAGCGATATGACTTTGTTGTTCCGTGTTTATGCCATTTCTTCAATTATTCATCGCCCCCGACGAAAAAAATTGTTCTTTAGTATCTTATGTTCTTATGACATCATCGGCGCCCGACATGAAAATCTTGTCAATCCAAACTGCTGGAATTCATTGGAAATTTTCTCTCTATTCATCCAACTTCGAACTGTGCTTGCCGTCTTTATTGTTTAATGGAGACAAAGCTGATGCGCCCTGGGTCAATTTGACTTATTAAATCTGTCAAATCTTATGTTCTTGCGTCTTTTACTCAAGCAGAACATCGGGCCATGCTAATTAGTGTTGGTCTCCCCCAGGGTGCTGAGTTGGATAGGAAGCTCTCAACATTAATGGTCTGACTTGGTCAAAATCTAAAAGGTTGTGGCGTGCACTCTATTGCCTCACCATTTAATTCCTTAGTCCTAACTATATCCAACTTTATTCATCTGTCAATAGCCTGCTTCTAAAGCCACTAAAACTCAATCCCCAAACACGAACTTCCTTGGCCGTTGTCCTGATTTCCAATTCACCATCTGATTTTTCATTCTGCAGTTTCTTTCATTTGGTATCTTGTTTTCAAATAAGAAAAATAAGGATGTCAATGGATACTCAGTTGTGATAGTCTTAATGCTAGGCACGCATGATATGGTGTACTATTACTCAGCTGTAATATGGTGTACTATTATTTTTAGATTCAATTGCTAATTCTCATAATATATACCCTTTCACTCAGCTTATCCAAAGAGAACACACAGTCCTAGGCAAGCATTTTTAATACGTGTTAATACCCATATGGATTACCAAAGAGTGATAATTATGCATCGGGAATACCAATGGTAATTAAATGCCACTCCCAGGGAATACCAAAGGGTGACGATTGCATATAGGGAATACCAAAGATCACACCTATTCAAATATCTATACTAATTTTCTGTTTGACTTTAGTCTCAACTCGCCCCCACAAACTAGAAGGTTCTTGACACATTCCTAGTTTGCTTTATGTAAAGTGCAGAACATTTTATGAGCTAAAGGTTTAGTAAATGAAACTTTCAGAATAAGTAGTTGTTTGCTCAGTACTTGATCTCTTTCATTGTGAATATCGAGTTCTGTTTGTTTAGTATGTGCATGGATCACCAAATTAGCAACTAAATCCGTTGCTCCAATATTGTCACACCAAATAAGGGTGATATGGTTATTGATCTTAGGGTTAAGAGAATAGGAGTAGAAGAGACACAAGAAAGGGATTAGAAGAGAAGATAGAGGAGAGAGCTACTATTGCTCTCCCAAATCTGTATTCATAGTCATATCATATCTGATCTGGTTGTTACAAAATGGAAGAATAGGCTATTTATAATACTATAGCTCCCTCAAGTCCTAACTAATGGGTTAATGACTAATTACCCTACCACTTATCTAGTTTACACTTAGGTCCCTAGGTTCATCTTACAATTAGGTTTCTAAATGCTGATTATTATATTTATATATCAATACCCCCTCCCCCAAAACATCCTTGCCCTCAAGGATGGATGACAACAACAAAACATACAAACTGAAATCAACAAAGTATCAACAAAATAGAGACTTTAAAACTTGAAAAACTTTGACAGTTTAGAGTTCCCCGTCTTGAAGCCAGTGCCAACTTTGCAGCAGCCTGTCCATATTTATGTAGACCATGCAAAACCCAATTTTTGCTCGAACTTGTAAGACCCAATTGCAGCCACAAACTTGAGCTAGAGACTTTAAAACTTGAAAAACTTTGACAGTTTAGAGTTCCCCGTCTTGAAGCCAGTGCCAACTTTGCAGCAGCCTGTCCTTATTTATGTAGACCATGTAAAACCCAATCTTTGCTCGAACTTGTAAGACCTAATTGCAGCCACAAACTTGAGCAATTGTATGTTGGAGAAACCCAATCTTTGCTCGAACTTGTAAGACCTAATTGCAGCATCTGTATGTTGGACCCCGGCCAAGAAGCATCTTGACTAAGCCCAAATCTTTGAGTTATTGGGCTCTTTTGTTTGTTTTTATCTTCCAAACCCAAAAACATATAAGAGAAATTGCAAGACAACTGTACCCTTTTGAAAATCCGTCTAACCCTTGAGCAAATTGAAGACAGCTGGAGGTTTGACTTTTCATACAGAAGTTTTTGCAACCATGTGAGCTCCTTAGCCTGCCTCATAACCAGTTCAAACTTGGTTTAAATATGCGAATAATCAATGATTTGCAAACTCCTTCGGCCAATTGTCTGAAACAACATCAATAGTGAAGGAAAGGAACCCAACGACACGATGCAAACAGAAGCAACAGCCTTCGATATAGCAAAAACAGTCGGTGACAACCAGGGATCACCCAGCAACTCAACTCCCGCGTTCGTCTTCATCGCAGAATCACAACTCTCTCTCGCGACTTGCAAGAACAGTGACGACGGAACATCAGCGACTTGTGACGAAGTCTCTCGGACGACCACTTCCGTAGAAGAAGGAAGAGGCGTAATAGTCGTTGACGGCGGCGAAATAGGATAATTGTTGTGCGATTGCTCCTGAAAACACGCACTGAAGTCGAGTTTCGAAGACCCATTGTCCCCAAATGAGAGTTTCACATTCGTCTCGGTTTCTTGCTTGGTCTGGCCTTCATCTTCACTCTCGGTTTCATGCTCCGAAACAGTGGGTTGAAGAACTTCTTGATGTTCGTCAGTTGCTGTGGGGTTGGCAGAATTTACAATGGTTTCCTTGTTTTGGGGTCCACATTGTTGACCAAGGGAACAATCCGTCCCTGTATTCGTGGTAATGCTTTGTGACGCCACGGAAGCAGTTGTTGACGCTTATTGACCTGCTCTATCACCCAAGGCCTTGGCTTCGTGTCGATTAATTGCCACTTCTTGTAGTCTTGCAAGGTGACGTGCTTCACCGAGTGTGTTGGGATTGAACATCTGCTCATAATTGGCGATCTCATCCTTCAGCACCTAGATGTCGACGAGATACTCTTCGGTCAGGTCGAGTTTGGTGGAGATTGAATCGAACTTTGCGTTGAATTCAGCTAACGTTCCTGTCTGACGTAAGCATGATAATTCTCTGGTTCGTCGCTTTGTTCTCTGGTCACCCGAATCCATGCTTGCATGTCATCCCGGAAATCATCCAACTTGTTGAGTTTTTCTAGCTTTTCTTCAAACTCATCAATCTTGTTGAGTTTTTGAATTTGCTCTTCAATTGCCGTAATATGTTCTTCCATAGTTCTTCCCAAAGTTGATCGAGAATGTACCATTCACCACCGATCTTGATGGCTTCTTGAAGATTCTTGATGGATTCTTGCTGCCCAAACAATTTTGATCGCAGACAGAGATGGAATGGAACAAACTGTAATCCCAGAACTGATGGTTTCTTGTAGCTTCTTGATAGATTCTTGCTGCCCAAACAATTCTGGATTCAGACAGCAATAGAACAGAACCAACGGTAGTCACAGAACTGAACCCTTTTTCTTTTTTTCTTTCTTTTCTTTAAACGGAATAGAAAAGATTAGAACAGAGCAACTCTTTCTTTTTCTTTCGTTTTCTCAATCAAAATAGAAAGGGATGAGAATAGAACCAGCGAAAGAGACAGCCAAGGAAGGACTACTCTGATACTACTGATATGATTATTGATCTTAAGGGTAAGAGAATAGGAGTCGAAGAGACACAATAAAGGGATTTAGAAGAGAAGATAGAGGAGAGAGCTACTATTCCTCTCCCAAATCTGTATTCATAGTCATATTATATCTGATCTAGTTGTTACAAAATGGAGGAATAGGCTATTTATAACACTATGGCTCCCTCAAGTCTTGACTAATGGGTTAATGACTAATTACCGTACCACTTATCTAATTTACACTTAGGTCCCTAGGTTCATCTTACAATTAGGTTCCTAAATGTTGATTATTATATTTATATATCAAAGGGGTACTCTTTTTATGAGCTCTCTTATTTTGGCTAATAATGATTGAAACGATGCCAAATCAGTAGCCAAAAAGGCAAGACACTTGTACTCAAACTTAATGCTGGATCTAGCAACCACTCTTTGCTTTTTTAGATGCTTACTTAACTGAAGTATTGCCAAGAAAAACACAATGCCCTGCTGCAGAATGCATATCATCTAGACAGGCAGCACAATTTGCCGTTAAAAAAATCAAAGAATTAGAGATCAATAAATGTTACAAGCCTTGATGTCTAACCTAAGCCTAGGATGTTTCTTATAACAAACATGAAGATATTTTCACAACTGACACTTACTTCGAGTTGATTCAAGTTTAGTTGAACTGTGGTTACTTTTACCATTGGACTAAAACCAACATTTGATCATGATGGGGAATCAATTGCCAAGTTTGATTCCGTATAGAAGCATTTTATTCTTCTTTCATAGCTATTAGAACTTGGAAAATAGAAGTAGAAATAGGGGAAAGAGATGAGAGAGAAGATGAAGAATAGAAAAGAAGAAAAAATCTAGAACCAGTGAATATGTAATTCTAGATGAATAGGAAGTTATAAGAGAAAAGAGGAGAGGAGGGAAGAGAGAAGAAGGGAGAGTCTAGAACTAGAATCTAGTTTTAGAGGAGAAGAGGAGAGAATTATCTCAACATGATATTTATAGTTTTGACATTATAATTAAAAGTAACTACCAACCCCTAAATACATAGAACTTCCAGTAACTTGCAATAGCCAACAATGGACACTTCTCACTACTAACACAACACACATAATACAACATAAAACACAAATAGTGGTTAGTTCCTAACAATATCCTTCTCTAGGATTTATCATTAGCCTTCAGGTCCACAATTAACAATTTCAATTTACCAAGGATTGCGTATAGACAAACTTAGGATCGTTCTCTCTTTCTCGAGGAGCTAAGTGATCTAAAGGCCATACAAATGCAACGAAAACAAGGGGAAATTGATTCTGGGGTTTTGTTTGAGAATGGGTAAGGGAAAGAATGAAATAAAATCACAAGATACTATGTTTTTTGTCTTTTTGGATAAAAATGGGATCGGTAAGGAATGAATGAAGTGAATATTTTGGGGTTTGTTCAATTGGCTATCCTAGCTCACTAAATGATATGGGAGTTGAAACTCATCAAGTCTTAGTTAAAAACCCCAAGTGATCACATTGGGTCTAATACTTCTAATTTATAACTACCCCTATGATCACTTTCTTAACTATTGCTTAGGAACGTTATTAAAGAGCTGCTTAATGTTCAAAATGGATTGAATTAATGTAAATGTTTCCTCCAGCATGAATGCACAGTCGCAACACTCAAATTAACTCAAATTAACTACACGAACTAGTAATCACATAGCAATCATAGCCTTAATGGATAGGAAATATATAAATGACAATAATCTAATTGCAATAATCCAAATCCAATCGCAATCTTAGCTCAAAAATATGGGGAGTCCAAAATAACTCAAAAACAACTTCCTACTAAAACTACCTTAGTGCACGACTAGGAATCACAATAACAATAAGAAATTCATCAAGGAACTAAGAAAAACTCCCCATTGGGCCTTAGAACTCAAGCCAATCTTCCCAATCCTTAAGAGTTGAAACCCTAGCCTCTCATGGAACTCAAGATCACCATGGCCAATAGCAACACTTGAATACTCGTGGAGAAAGGAGGAGCTGGACGAAAATGATGGAAGAAGATAGAAGAAATGAGTGGGTGTTGGTGAACGTGGAGGAATAGAGTGAAGTAAATGAAGAATGTGGTATATGATGGATGAGAGATGGGAGACAAGGAATGGGACTGAATGGAGTGAAGGAAATTTGCCGAATGAGGCTAAGGATAAAATATTATAAGTCTCATACAACTTGGAGTCAGTCTGGGTGGTTTGGGTCCATTTGACAGCAAAACGCGTGTTTTCACATTTGCAGAATTTAGCGATTCGCTTTGGCTAACATCATGTTCGTCGAAGCACATGACATAGAGAAACATTATCCAGAAAAAGTCAATTCACTTTGGCGAACAACATATTTGTTGAAGCCTATGACACAGAGAGTCCTTTTCCACAATCAGGTGAAGTTTGCTTCGGTCAACTTGTTTATCGAAGCCGGTGACACAAAAGCTTCAATTCTTCACTCGGGCAATTTGACTGGTCTTGTTCATGGTTCTTGGTGCTTTTCTTCTTTTCCTTAGGTACCAACAATGCAAAACCAACACTTTGTAGCATCAAAAGTTCTAAGAATTCAATTGCATGAATTACATGACAAAAATATGACCAAATCACCCTGAAAATAGGCTTAATTCGAGACAATGACTCCCAACAAAAATTCGTGCTAAGTTATGCAAATATGGCACCTAAAGTGTGTTAAAATCCCCAAATATGCCATGAATTAGGCTATCAAATTATGGTGTGATCAGTAACAATTATACCCAATAGGTTTGGAAAGAATGGCTCTAATACCAAATTGTTAGAACCTGGAAAATAGAATTAGAAATTGTGGAAAGGGAAGAGAGAGAAAGAGAGAAGAGGAATAGAGAAGAAGAGAAGGAAGAGGAAGGAGAGAAGAAGAAAGAGGCTAGAACCAGAATTTGGTTCTAGGGGAAAAAGGGAAAGAATTATCTCAACAATAACTTCATTCATTTATCCATATCCTTGATGTTAGGAATTAGTTATAATTAGTCATAATGGGCCTATTAACTTTAAGGCTCTCTCTTGTGTGTATATATATCCCTCGTGTACATGAATACTTACGGAATTCATATTATATTTTCTTAGTTTACATGGTATCAAAGCTAGGGTTTCTGCCCTGGTTCCAGTTTATTTCTAGGTTCAGGTGTGCACCCGCTGAAATAGAAATAGTGAGAGAGAGAAGAGAGAGTTCGAATTTCGATCCAATCATTTTATTGGAACACGCACCTATCCGCTGGAATGCCCACCCCACGATCGGCGTTCGCCTGAAATTTGGTGGCCGTTGGACATCTCTAAGGCGGCGTGTGGAGTACACGCGCTTTGTAGAGAGCCACACTTTGACGGCGCGTGACGTCTCTGTTTCGCCGGCGACTTTCTGTTTCGGCCTTCTCGTCTCATTTTCGGCCAGATCCGTGAAGTTTGCAACTTTTGGTAACTGTTTGAATTTTCCGGTGACCGTTTGAATTTTCTGGCGACATCTCCATACTCAAAGGAGCATTTCTAGATCCCAGCGACAATTATTTTCAGACTCCGGTGAGAGTTTCCAGATTCCGGCAACATTTCTTTTGTAGATTCCGGTGAGTGTCTGTAGGATTGCCGGTGTTTGGTATTTCTTTGCTGTTTGTTGGTCCTTGTGTGACCTGTTTGGCAATAAGAGAACGTTTGGAGTATTGTTTGGTTGCTGTTCTATTTGGTTTCTCGGTACTATCTTCTTTGGTGAGGCTTTTTGCTCATTTTTGGTGCTCTTGCTAGGAGAGTGTGTGTTGGTTCTTTGTTGTTTGGTACTTCCTCCTTTGTTTACTGTGGTGCTCAACTTGCTCCTAGTAAGGCTCGATGGCTATATCTACGTCTGATTCTTCAATTGCTCTTGGTACAAGTAATATTGCCTCTAGTTTTGCTACTTCTTCCTCGAAGTGGATCATCGATTCCGATGCTACTGATCATATGACAGGTAACCACCATTTTGTTTTCCTCGTATGCGCCTTATGCCACTCCTTCTAGTATAACAATTGCCAATAGTTCTTATTCTCGTGTTCTTGGCTCTGGCACTGCCCAACCTACCTCATCTGTTTCCTTACCACATGTCCTTAATGTCCCTGACCTTGCATTTAATTTTTTGTCTCCTAGCAAACTCACTCGACAATCCAATTGTTTTATCACTCTCTTTCCTGACCATTGTTTGATTCAGGATCTCACGACAAAGCAAGTTATTGGTAGGGGCTATGAATCAGGCTGTCATTACTTCCTTGAGGATCAGGTACCACGTTCAGTTGCTTGCTCTGGTGGTTCATCCCCTTTTGACATTCATTGTCGTTTAGGTCATGTGTATTTGTCTTCTTTGAAGAGGATGTATCCTCAATTCCATCATTTGTCGTCTTTAGAATATGATTCATGTTAGTTTGCTAAACATCATCATATTCATTTGGCACCTTGCATTAATAAACGAGCTATGTCTCCTTTCGATTTAGTCCATTCTGATGTTTAGGGTCCATGTCTTGTCGAGTCCAAGCCTGGTTTTAGGTACTTTGTTACTTTTGTTGATGATTTCTCTCGTACCACTTGGCTGTATTTAATGAAATTTAGTTCCGAGTTGTTCTCTCATTTTTGCAATTTCTGTGTTGAAATCCAAACTCAGTTTGGTGTGTTTGTAAGAACCTTATGGAGTGACAATGCTAAAGAATACTTTTCTGCCCAATTTCAAACCTATATGCTCCAACATGGCATGCTTCATCAATCCTCCTTTCCCGATACACCAGCTCAAAATGGTGTTGCAGAACGTAAGAACCGACACTTATTAGAAGTCGCTCGGGCTCTCATGTTTCAAATGAATGTTCCTAAGCCTTTTTGGGCTGACGCTGTGTCTACTGCATGCTTCCTTATTATTCGTATGTCCCCTCCTGTCCTCGATGGTGCCACTCCCTACACCACCTTGTTTCCTTCCAAACCCTTGTTTCCTGTTGACCCTAAAATCTTTGGTTGTGTCTGTTTTGTTTGTGATGTTCGTCTCACTGTTACCAAACTTGATCCCAAGTCTCTTAAGTGTGTCTTCCTTGGGTATTTTAGGGTTCAGAAGGGTTATCGGTGCTATTCTCCCACTCTTCGGTGTTATCTTGTGTTTACAGATGTCACATTCCATGAGTCAACTTCGTTTTTTCCTGTCTCTACTCCACCTTCATCTTCTGTCTCTACCGATGACACCTCTGACAGTCTTGATGATCTCTTGGTCTATACAGTTCAGTTACCACCAATGTAAGCATCTGACTTGGCACCTGCTAAACCACCTATCTATCATGTTTATCGGAAAGGTCCTAGGCGAGTAATGTTGTTGAGCAGGTTCATGACCCACCAATGACCGCTTCGACGTCTGATCCAACATCAATTCCTTCCGCTCCTACTTTTGAACTAGCACCAGTGCCTGATATTCTTGATATCCTGATCCTTCCGCTTCTCCCTCTGAACCAGACATAGTGTATGATCCTGCTGATGACTTGCCTATTGCCTTATGCAAAGGTAAGCGTACTTGCACTTATCCTATTTCTTCCTTTGTTTCTTATAACCATTTGTCTCCTCCATCCTGTTCCTTCATAACATCTCTAGACTCTCTCACCGTTCCTACCACTCTCCAACAAGCCTTAACCCATCCCAGTTGGCATGCTGCGATGGAAGACGAAATGGTGGCCCTTGATAAGGCTGGTACTTGGAATCTCGTTGATTTGCCTTTTGGCAAGAAGGCTATCGCGTGTAAGTGGGTTTTCACGATCAAAACGAAAGCTGATGGCACCTTGGAACGTTTGAAAGCTCGACTGGTTGCCAAGGGTTACGCTCAGACCTATGGTGTTGACTATTCGGAAACCTTCTCTCCTATGGCAAAACCGTCCTCTGTTCGCCTCTTCATTTCTATGGCAGCCAATTATGGTTGGGATCTTCATCAGTTGGATGTTAAGAATGCGTTCTTGAATGGTGATCTTCTTGAGGAAATATACATGGAGCAACCACTTGGTTTTGTTGCTCAAGGGGAAGCATGGGAAGGTATGCCATCTTCAGAAGTCTTTATATGGCTTGAAGCTGGGCCCTCGTGCCTGGTTTGACAGGTTTAGCTCTGTGGTTAAGAAGTTTGGTCTGATTCAGAGTAAGTGTGACCATTCTATGTTTTATCAACATACAGATGCTGACATGATTCTGTTAGTGGTATATGTTGATGATATAGTTATTACGGGTAGCAATGCTTCAGGAATCTCATCACTTAAAGCCTTTCTTAATTCTCATTTTCAAACAAAGGATATGGGTCCGTTAAAGTACTTTCTTGGGATAGAGGTTATGAGAAGTAATAAAGACATCCTTTTGACACAGAGGAAATATGTTCTTGATCTGTTAAAAGAAACCGGGAAACTTGGAGTACCACTGAGTAGCTTTCCCATGATTCCTAATCCCTTTTTGGACATGGATGACTGCATACCGTTTGATGAGCTACCTGAGGATGTAAGAAAGAAAGTTGATCCAAAGAAGATCAATCCGTTTGCCTACCCTGAGAGATACCGTAGATTAATTGGGAAATTGAACTATCTCACAGTAACTCGCCTCAATGTGACCTTTCTAGTTAGTGTGCTTAGTCAATTCATGACTGCACCAATTGTTGCTCAGTGGGAAGCATTGGAGCATGTCTTACATTATTTAAAGGGCTCACCTGGTCGTGGTGTACTCTATACGAATCATGGCCACAGCAAGATTGAATGTTTTTGTGATACAGATCATGCGGGATCAAAGGCTACCAGAAGATCCACCACAAGATACTGTGTTTGTGGGCGGAAATTTAGTATCATGGAGGAGTAAGAAGCAAGATGTGGTTTCTAAGTTGAGTGCAGAAGTTGAGTATAGAGCCATGTCTCAGTCAGTACAGGAAATTGTGTTGATTCACCAGTTAATGAAGGAAGTTGGTCTTGCCATGTCATTACTTGCGAAGTTGTGGTGTGATAATAAAGCTGTTCTACACATAGCCTTCAACTCTGTGTTTCATGAACATATGAAATACATTGAGATTGACTGTCACTTTGTATGCGATAAGATCAAGGAGAACTTTATTTCTACGGGGTATGTGCGTTCCAGTGACCAATTGGGTGACCTTCTGACTAAGGCCTTAAATGGGACTCAGGTTGACTATCTTTGTATCAAGTTGGGCTTGATTAACATCTATGCTCTAACTTGAGGGGGAGTGTTAGGAATTAGTCATAATGGGCCTATTAACTCTAAGGCCCTCTCTTGTGTATATTTATATCCCTCTTGTGTACATGAATACTTACGAAATTCATATTATATTTTCTTAGTTTACACTTGACAAAGTACATAACATGGTATTTATAGTTTTGATCACATAACTAAAAGTAACTACCAACAACTAAATACATAGAACTATCAGTAACTTGCAATAACCAACCATGGACATTTGTCACTATTAACACAAGACACATAATAAAACATAAAACAAAAATAGTGGTTGGTTCCTTTCAATAGATGCTTTCCGCTTTCTAGAGGCTAAAGCTTCTCACAAAGAAGTTGGTTCCACGTCATTAGTATTATGGCAGCTAGTTGTCAGACCATGAAAGGGAGCCTTTAACTTTAGGATACCACTATGATCGTGAACAACCATAGGATGTTTGGAAAGAGATTATTGAGGAATTTCACCATTGTGTTTAGAATTAGCATATGAAGCATCTTGACTTCTAGAAACAGAAGAATGAGGAGCAGCTAAAGATTCAGAATTAGCACCTGAAGTTGAAGAATTTGAGTGCATTCCGTTACTCCTTTATTGTCTTGCAATGGGTCATCTGTGTTGAGAATTCTATGGGCGTTGTATTGAAGAGCTAGTTCATAGGAAGTTGGTTGGTCATAGGCCAAATACTGGTTTTAGCTTACTGTTGACATCTTCAGTGTGAGTCAATGGTGGGCATGGAATTTCACTAGTGATATAACCTTCGAGGTTATATCGAGTGAAGCAAAGGACGGACTACCGATTGCTTGATTAGATAATTCAACCTACCTAGCTTTATTGCAACTGATTGATTGAATGAACCAATCACAGAACAAGAGCCTTTAAGCAGTGAGATGGTGTTCGACAAAGGCTTGTTTTGGGGTTCGAGACATAGTCATTTTACTAGGTAAAAGAGGATGAATTATTGGATTTGGGGATTTTAGGAAGCCATGGCATTTGCCTAGAAAGCTCTGCTAACAGGTCAAGCAAAAAAAAATGTTATGGTGTATTATCAAAATGATTATTTAAATCCCTAATTCACAAAATATATAGTCCTAATTGACCATTCAACTAACCTAACACATGGTCTGAGGCAAGCATTTCCAACATGTGTATATGGACAAGAAATGCCAAAGGGTGATAATTACACATAGGGAATACCAAAGACCGTGTATGTTCAAACAACCATGTTAATTAGCTATTTGACTCCCTTGAATCATAATTCTTAATATTGATTTTTTTGAATGTATCTTGTTGATTTTTTTTTTTGCGAACTTGTCCTATGAATTCTTGTTGCAGCTAGGATTGAGACAACATCTATGTATGTGTAGGTAGCTTACCAAATTTGGCGTGAAGCTTTCCGTATGTATCCTTGGTCCCTTGTGAAACGCGTGAAAAGGTGTTGGGACAGAATAAAGACTTGGCTGACCAATAACTTTTCTGAAGCTGAGGCAACACTTTGTAAAGGTGCATCTGAAGATGAGATTCAGGAGCTTGAGATTGCTTTAAAAGTGAAATTACCTCTTCCTACAAGAATACTGTATCGCTTTCAAAATGGCCAAGAATTTACTGGTGAACATTTGGCTAATAGTACTCTTGGCAGTTCTTTGGGCCTAATTGGTGGCTACTCTTTCTATAATCATTTGGTAAATGTGTATCTTTTACCTTTAAGTCAGGTGATGCTAGAAACTCAGCGAATCGTACGTCACTTGGGTTTTTCTAGAAGATCTAAGTATATTGTCATGGCTGCTTCTTCCACAAACAGTGAAAAGCTTTTTTTCCTCAACTGTACCAATGGTCAACTATATGTTGGAACCAGGAATCTTGCCACTGATGGAGAAATGATTCCTTGTGTACCGCATGATCTGATTAGTTTAGCACATGGGTTGAATGGTGATCAACAACAGGATGCCATGCTTCTATGGTTAGAAGAGCATGGTCACCGATTACAAAATGGCAGTATTAAACTTCGTGAAGAAGGAAATGTTAGAAGCATCAGCCTTTTCCCAGAAGAATCCCCTCTTTGTTCAACAGCTGTAACTAATGGTGTGGAGGTAGGATTATACTTGCCACTCCGTTTTTTGGTTCCTGTTTTGTATGTTTCTCTAGGCATGGAAAAGAATTTTACAATAGTTGGGGCTGATGCTGGTTGGTAAGTCATATTGAGATAGAGAGGCCTGCTGAAATCAAATATGTTGCATAGCTTTCACATTAATCGGTTCCTTTTCGTTTGTCAATTTTTCAAACAAAATTTTTATGTCATTTTGCTTCTTAACACGTACAACATTACAAATTCAATGCTGAATTAGTTTTTTTTACCAAACAAAATGCTGATTTTACTTCTAAAATTTCTCATGTTTTGCAATTTTTCTTATATACGTTTTTTGTCCCCTCTTGCTTTGCTTTTAGACTAAAGGCGGGCCCCTTTTTTTGTTGGGGGGGAGGTGCTTGGCTGTGCATCAAAACATTTGGCGTGGTGATGCATAGGTTTCCTTCTTTATTTGCATAAAGTATGTAACCACTGAACCATAACTTGCTTTGCTGCTTGGAGTTTGACTTATGTCTTTCATATGTTTGTATGGATTGCATATGGCTATATCTTGCGTCTTGTTACCAAGGAATTCAGAGTCAATTTACAATCAATTTCTGAATTATATTTTATTTCTGACCCATTTGCCCCATGAGATGAGGAGATGCTACAGGAATAGTAATTGAAGTGAAAATCGTGGGCACAACAATTTTGAGTCTTTGATTCATTAGGTTTATTATGAATAAAGTGATTTAATATTTATTCAAACAAATTATAATGTAAACGTGGTTTAGTAAGCTCATTGACTAATATAGTGGATATATTTTCACCTTTTTGCTGAAATGTATGTGATTCATTTCTCAAGAGACTTATAATTATTGTTTATTTTATTGAGGTTCGAGCATCTGCAGTTTTCATACCTGAGTTGGCTGATCGTCTAGATAATCGCGAGAAGTACTTATTTTCCTATTCAATCCGCATGTCCCTTCAACCTCAGGGATGCATCATTAATGGAATGTTCTTCAACTCTTGCCAGCTCTACCAAAGGCACTGGCTTATCCGTGCCAATGATGTCATAGTATCTGATGTCAATGGAGAAGCTGTTATAGGGGAGGTATAAGTTCTTTTTCTTCTGTTTCCAATTTTTTGGCCGTCTTTAGTTATGACATTGCATTTTTTCCTCTTTTCATGAACTTGCTTTTTTTTAAAAAAAAAAAATTTAAAAGCATGCTCTATTGTTGGAGCACATAATTGATTATTGTTTATAATCGGATCAATTTTCTTGAAATTTCATAATAGACCTTAATATTTTGTCGTTTGTCAATTGCCTATTAAATTTAACTTGGTTCTAGGACCTGCTTTGGATTTCACGAATTTCATGTTCAAAAATTAAACAATTGATGTTGTGCAACTTAACTGATAAATATTTATCTGCTTGGTCGTAACTTACACCTGTTATCCATATGTTGATGTTAGTTTCTCTTGAAGTTTCAATCTTTTGGGATTCAATTCTATCAGTTCTAGAAAATTGCAGTTACAAAGCTCTACTGTAAAGTTGTAAACTTTATGGAGAATGCGACTGGGCATTCCTCACTTTAAATCTCATACTGGAGTGTTGTAATTGAATGCATCCAATTGAAGCTTCTAGCTGAGCTATATTATTCATTCGGTATAGGCTGATGTTAATACTTGAGTAATAGAATCAAGGAGAATCAGGAAAGAAACTGAACAATAAAGATACAATCAATCATAATAGGCTAAAGTATACATTTGGTCCTTTATGTTTGCCTCTGGTATCATTTTAGTCCCTTAAGTTTGTAAAGTGCACGTTTGGTCCCTTAATACTAACACCGTTAGTCTGACTTAACGGAAAATATTGACTCAACAATTTTAAGCGATGACTGTGCAATTAAATGCTTGACTAAGCATGCTTATATGTTAGTATTTTAATAAAATAATATTTTAAAGCCTATTAATTGAAAAATATTTAATTTTCTTCGACAAAAAAAATATATTTAATCTTCACAAATTGTGAAAAACCACAAAACAGTTTGTAAAAATTAAGTGTTTTTTTCAATTAATAGGATTTAGAATATTAATTTATTAAAATACTAACATATAAGTATGTTTGGTCGATTTAATTGCACAGTCATCACTTAAAACTGTTGAGTTAGTATTTTCTATTAAGTCAGACTAACGGTGTTAACATTAAGGGACCAAACGTGCACTTTACAAACTTAAGGGACTAAAATGATACTAGAAGCAAACATAAAGGACCAAATGTGTACTTTAGCCATCATAATAACTACCGATATTCTCTCCCCTTTAAATGCCCAATAATCTGCTCACTATTATTATTTACTACAAGGAACACTGAGTAAGAGAAATTAATGTTGCCCTTGTTTGTTGGCATTTTCTTCTTAGCATCATCCTCTATTTCTCACCGAAAACAAGCCTTATGGATCATTGAAAGTGAGATGAACCCGATGGAAAAGATACCACGCTCAAACTAGAAGGCAAGTTGTATAGCTACTTGCCATGAAAAGTATTGTCTAGGCTGTCATGTTTTTGCAAATTGTACAAGTTATGCTTTCCATTGCTTGGCCTCAACGTAGAAAGAATATAGAAACAAAGTGGACCTTGGATATTCTAGTACTAAAGGAATAAAAAGGCTTGATATAAGTGGTATTGCGAAGTGGACTTCCGGGTATCATGGGGGAAATCCAATGAAGGAAGTGAAGAGAATTGGAGGATGGAATTGATCGATATATCATTCATATTGGTAGATTACATATATATACACATATAACAGAATCGAGCATTAATTAGGTCCCGATATGACACTATACAAATCAGGAAATAATCAAGATTAATTATCATACTCACTCCCTATAATTTTGGATCTGAACTTACTCCCTAAGTTTCTGATCTTGCTCCTTAAGTTTTGGGATTCCTCACTTCTTCTCAAGTTGGACTGTAGATATCAGTCAAGTTCAACTTGCTAATTAGATACTAAAACCTATCCTTGGGTAGTCCTTTAGTGATTATGTCTGTGGTTTGTTCTTTAGAGGATATATAGCTTTGATCAACAATACCCTCATCAATTTTTTCTCTTATAAAATGTCTGTTTGTCTCGACATGTTTGGTTCTATCATGCTGAACTAGATAATTAGCAATATCAATCGCAACCATGTTATCGTAATAGACCTTGATTGACAAATTTATGACACGCTTTAATATGTCTTCACAGATTCCTAGTGCTACAAACCTGTTTCAGCTTCAGCCTGCTTCTTGCAACTACACTTTGCTTTTTATTTCTCCTGTGACCAAGTTACCCCACACATGTATAATATCTAGATATGGATTTCCTATCATCTTGATCACCTGCCCAATCAGCATTTGTAAATAACTTTATATTTTGTTTGTCAATTTTCTTAAATAGCAAGCCACATCTTGGAGATCCCTTTAGATAAAAAAAGATCTTGTAGACTTCCTTTTAATGTTTCTGTTTAGGATCATGAGAACGCGGGCTGACCACACTTACAGCAAATGGAATATCTGGTCTGGTATGAGACATGTATATTAGTTTGCCTACCACCCATTGATAGTTTCCTATGTCCACAACTTTACTGAGATCTGCTTCTTCATCAATTTTATCAACTTGTATAGGTATGTCACTGGGTTTGCAACATGTCATCCATGTTTCCTTTAGTAGGTCCAGTACATACTTCCTTTTGGAGATATAGATTCCTTTCTTGGACCCATCAACTTCCATCCCAAGAAAGCACTTCATTTCTCCAACATGGTTGATGTGAAATTCTCGTGTCAAGGATGCCTTGATTTGATTAATTTCTACCTCGTCATCTCCGGTAAGGATTATATTATCAACATGCACGACTAAGACAACCATCTTACCCGTAGGATGTTTAACGAACAAAGTGTGGTCACTCTACCCTTGAGTCTACCCGTGTCTCTTCATGAACTGAATGAATGTGTCAAACCAACCCGATTCGTCGGTTAGTGATTTCAATATTACTTGATCATCTTAACATCACAAATAAGCCATTCTCTTTCTTTCTCTTTTCTACTTAACTCCCCCTGAATGGTTGATATAGGATAATAGGGCTGGTGTTCAACAAATTTAGCATTCATTGTAATATAGACCTTATTGGTGAGAGGAGAGTAACATTTATATCCTTTTTGAGTAGGCGAGTATCCCAAGAAAATATATTTGATAGCCTGAGAATCCAATTTCCCTCCCCCTTCATTATACACAAAAATTGTACGACCAAAAACTTTGTTGGGAATTGGAGTTATGAGAGGCAAGTTAAGTTGAGTTTCAACAAATTTTTGAATTGGCGTACAAACATCTAGCACTTTGGAAAGTAACCAATTGATTAGATAAGCAAATGTAAGAACTGCATCCCCCCAAAACCTATGTGGTACATTATGTTGATACCTCTGAGACTTATGATAATCTTGATACCCCTAATAATGTGCCAATTCCAGGGGGAGACACAAACAAGTAGGTTAATACCTACATACGATGGCACAAAAAAGGTAATGAGCCATAAGCCATTAGCACTCACCATAAGTTAGAATCGAAGGCAAATCCAGGAGAAACAATGGTAACAAAGGGTTTTAACCTTGATCTTCCTATTGCAATACGAAAGAAGCCCAGATCATACACTTAACATCCTATTGAGATTTTGTCTCCTATCTTTCCATCTAAATATAGGCCATTTGTCTCTCATCTCGATAGTATCAAGGTACCAAACACAATTAATGAGGCCATGGCTATACCTAAGTGGAGGCAAGCTATCTTGGAAGACATGGAGGCTCTCAAACACAATAAGACATGGGATGTAGTATATCTACCTCGAGGAAAGAAGCCCATTGGATGCAAATGGGTATTCACCCCTAAGTATTGAGCAAATTGAATACTTGAGAAATACAAAGCTAGATTGGTTGGAAAAGGTTTCACGTAAATATATGGGGAAGATTACATAGAAACATTTGCTCTGGTAGCCAAGTTGAATCCCATTAGAATTCTCTTATCTATTGCAGTAAACTTAGATTGGGACCTGCACCAACTCGATGTAAAGAATGTTGTCCTTAACAAAGAACTCAAGGATGAAGTGTACATGAAGTTACCTTTAGGTTTTCCTGGGAAAAAGGCTAACCAAGTCTGCAAGCTATAGAGGTCATTATACAGGTTGAAACAATCTCCACGTGCTTGGTTTGATAGATTCACTTGGGTCCTGAAGAGACACGAGTATACTCAAGGGTAGAGCGACCACACTTTGTTCGTTAAACATCATACGAGTAAGATGGTTGTCCTAGCCGTGTATGTTGATGATATAATCCTTATAGGAGATGATGTGGTAGAAATTAATCAAATCAAGGCAGCTCTGGCATGAGAATTCCAGATCAAAGATCTTGAAAAATAAGGTACTTTCTTGAGATGGTGCTCGATCCAATAGGTTGCAGACCTAGTGACACACCTATACGTATTAATAAAATAGATGAGGAAGTAGATCTCGGTAAAGCAGTGGACAAAGGGAGTTATCAGCGATGGTAGGCGAACTAATATATGTC
Source organism: Acacia acuminata (assembly GCA_019022655.1). Taxonomy (NCBI): domain Eukaryota; kingdom Viridiplantae; phylum Streptophyta; class Magnoliopsida; order Fabales; family Fabaceae; genus Acacia; species Acacia acuminata. The sequence continues at coordinate 1,385,957 of JAFJYI010000180.1, read as the reverse complement.
TCATATCAGACCAAGGAAGTATGTACTAGACCTCCTAAAGGAAACAGGGATGATAGGTTGTAGACCCAGTGACACACCTATACGTATTAATAAAATAGATGAAGAAGCAGATCTTGGTAAAGCAGTGTACATAGGGAACTATCAGCAGATGGTAGGCAATATGGACATAGGGAACTATCAGCAGATGGTAGGCAAACTAATATATGTCTCATACTAGACTAGGCATTGCATTTGTAGTACGTGTGTTCAGCCAGCATTCCCATGATCGTAAACAGAAACAATTTAAATGAAGTCTATAGGATCCTTCGTTATTTCAAGGGATCTCCAAGATGTGGTTTGCTATTTAAGAAAACTGACAAAGGGAATGTAGGGTTGTTTACAAATACTGATTGGGCAGGAGATCAAGATGACAAGAAGTCCACATCTAGATATTGACATATTGTACATATATGTGGGGTAACTTGGTCACATGGAGAAGTAAAAAGCAAAGCATAGTTGCAAGAAGCGGTGCTAAAGTTGAATACAAGGTGATAGCACTGGGAATCTGTGAAGATATATGGATAAAATGTATCTTGGATACTTGAGGGAGTGCATAAATTTTCCAATCAAAGACTCTTGCAATTACATGGTTGCGAATAATATTGCTCATAATCTAAGATAGACAAAAATTTTATGAGGGAGAAAGTTGATGAGGGTATCGTTGATCTAAGGTATATACCTTCTAAAGAATAGACTAAAGACATCCCCGCTAAAGTATTGCCCAAGGACAGGCTTTAGTATCTAATTGGCAAGTTGAATTTGATTGATATCTACAACCAACTTGAGGGGGGTTGTAGAATCCCAAAACTTAAGGAATAAGATCAGAAAATTAGGGAGTAAGTTCTTAAGGGGGGTGTAGAATCCCAAAACTTAAGGAGTAAGATCAGAAAATTAGGGAGTAAGTTTAGATCCTGAAGTATAGGGAGTGATTAGGATAATTAATCTTGATTATTTCTTGATTGGTATAGTATCATATCAAGGCCCATAAATGCCCGATTATGTCATGTGTGTGTATATGTAATCTGCTAGTGTGAATAATATACCAAAAAATTCAGTTTGATTGTTCTGTTCAGCTATTTTTCCTTGTTTTTCCCACGGATGGACATCAACATTTTTCAAGACCATTGTAAGTAGTAGTTGCCGTTGAAATGGTGTATAACCATAACTTGTGTGTGGGACTCTGGCACCGTACTACACATCCCTGAAGACAAAGACGAGTTAGTGCCAGTGGAATTCCCAGAATTTGGTATGTCCAGCCTTTTTGAGCCATCACCAGCAGTGTTGTTAAGACATAGAGTCTACGTAGAAACGGTAAGGGTGAGCAAAAATGTAAAATCGTAAAACGTAAACGAAACGTAAGAGTTTACTGCGTACTACAAAAAAAATAAAATCCAACATATATAAAACCAAAACACACCAATACATTAAAGTCATCACGAATTTAAATCCAAACACTCGAGGAAATAATTAAGTTCAAACTCAGTCATCATAATACATATTAAAATCAAAACACCAAGGCAATAAAATTATAAAAGAGATCAATTAATGTCAGAGAAGGACCAAAAATTGAAAACATATCAAAGAAGGACCAACGTGTGAAGCTGCTGCATTTTGATTAAATGACATTAGGTCAATTTCAGCTGGGCTGCTTGGCGTGAAAACGAGCTGGGAACAAAAAGGAAGAAAACAATACAGTGAAAGGGGAGACAGAGTGCGACCGACAGCAAAAATACCTAGCAACTCCGGACCTTCTAACTGACAGCAACGGTCGGTCAATGAAGAAGAAGCAGCAAAAATATGATATTGGAGTGAAGCACCCAGCGACGGTCGGACGATGAAGAAGTAGTGAAGCACCTAGCGGCCAGCGATAGTCGATGAAGAATTGAAGAAGCAGCCCCAGGGATCAGCAAAGAAGAAGAAAGGAAAATAGACGGCAGAGCAAATAGGGTTTGTGTTTTGTTAATTTGGGGAAGGAAAAGGCGATTTTACCAAAATACCTTTTTTAAAAATAAAAAATAAAAAAATTCAGAACTGAGTCAACTCGGTAAACTCGCTAGATGACACGGCGTTTCAACCGTTTTAGTTCCATTTCCGTTCCTACCTCCGTTCTGACGCGATTTTCAGGCAAAAAACGTAGAAACATCCGTTTCTACGTTTCGACACCACGTTTTAACAACACTGATCACTAGTCGATGTGGCTTGTTGTTCTCCATCATTGATAGTAAAAGCTCGTAGTTGGCTATTTAGAGCTGCACGGTATGACATATGGAACCAAGCTCTGGTACCATGAAATAAATTGATAAATTATGGAGTAACTATATCTTTATTTATTGATCGTGTAGAATACTTATAAGGTGATTCAAAGAAGGGTTTAGTCTAACTAAATCTAACAAAATGTCTCCTCTAATCAAGGAGTATTCAAAATTCAAATAAAAACCACATAGTAGAATAATCCTAATAATAATAATAAATAGGATAATCAACCTAACTCTATTTAGGGTTAGGGTTTTGGCTATCATGGGCTGATTAGGGTCCAACTTCCAAAAGATACCTTTGAGCTTATACTGGTTCTTGTGCGTCTAAAACTGTGAGCTAGTCTATGACCAGACATCAATCCATTTATGGTGAATTAATGTTGATTTCAGCAAATTCTTTCCTCTTTGGCTTAGTTTTGCCAAACCAAGCCTCCGGACTGCTCTGCGGACATGAATTACGTATTTGAATGCCATGAGGTGCTTACAAGATTGTTTTCGAGAGAGGGAGGGGTTGGAGGGGAAAAAGCATGTAACCTAACAAATTTTGGTTGGTTGGGGCCAATTTCCAAAACTCGTGAAGGTTTATGATTTCCAGTTTTCACGTGATTTCTTGGTAGAGTAGTCAGGCTATTAAGCTCAATTTTATGTGGTTGCAGTTCCCGCTTTTGTATCCTGGTGATAAGGAATTTGTGTACCAGAGTTGCACACCTTTACCGACGCCGTCAGGTTCCATTGAAGGTTCTTTTACATTTTTCCCTGGCAGGTATTTCATTTGTTTGTTGGGTTCGTTAGTTTCTATATTCTTGTTGTTGTTGATGATGATGATGATGACAAGGACAGTTGATTGATTCAGCTTGCCTGTTATTTCATGTGAAACACTACTGTGATTCAGCATTGAGGATTTGTTAATGGCTAATTCACATTGTCTTAATCTGTAGGATCGAGAAATATAATCTTTTAAGATTTCTTGGAGATCTAATTATGTATTGGCTTATGTAAGTTTTGAATATGGCTTCAGCACTTTTCACGTGGCATATAATTCTTACAGCATAAAATAATGTTTGTCTTATTGCTTACCTTGCCAAGAAGTAATCAGGATTCCATTAATAGCTGTTAGTCCTTATTTATTTTTTTTTTTTTAAAAAAAATTGCGATTTTTCTAGTGGTTTCTGTTATGGTGCTGATTCATGTCGCGGTTGAGTTTGGAAACAGTAGGTTTTGAAAGGCTGAAATCATATTTTATTCCTTAGGCTCTGTTATGATGAAATTGAAGAGGAGAGGAAGTCTAAACTAGTACAATCACGATAACCTTACCAAAAGCTCATTGGACTGTGAATGTTTGATTATTTAAAGGAAAAATTAATCTTTTGGTTCCTATAGTTTGATAGTTTTGACTTAGTTGAAAATCACGTCCAAACTTTAACTCACCACAACTCACTCGTTTTAGTTTTAATCATATAAAATTTTATTCCCTAAGTTTTATGAAATATATAATTTTATTTTCTAAAATATAAAGACCAATATTTTCAATAGTTAAAATTATAGGGATTGAGTTGCATCGAGTTAAAGTTTAAGAATTATGTTATATTAAGTCAAAGTGTAAGGACTGAATCAAAATTATAGAGATCAAAAGGTTTATGTCACCGTTTTATGGTGACAAATTCTCTAAAATAACTTTAGTAGTGGAGGTTTGGAACTATCCTATGTAGAGAGACATTAAAGAAATACTGAAATACCGAGGTTACATGGTAAGTGGGATATAATGCACGAAAATACCCAATCTAATTAATTAAGGTTACTCTTGTTTTAACTTTTCCATTAGGATGACCAATTAGCTCCTCGGGCCCCCCGCCCCCCGGGGGGGGGGGGGGGGTATTGCTGTGGTTTCATTTTTGAGCCAATTAGTTATCGAGTCAATTGGATGTCCACTTGAACATCGATCGCCATTCTAAAACCTTGATGTCTCTAAGGATGATTTCTTATTTTTCATTCGTTTGGCCTGTGTTTTCCCCTTGGTAATTGTTTGGCTATTTCTCCTGTCTTTCTGAGTTGATTCAAAATCTTGCACGAAGCACCTCATAATTGCAATTGAAATGTCTAATGTGGGTTATTTTTTACCCTTGCTCGTCTTATGTCAGCTTGGCTAACCCAGAAGGAAGTCCCTTCGAAGTTATTGTGGCCCGATTCCCTCTCCAGCAGCCAGATTATGTTTTCTGATTTTGATTCTGGATTGCTTTAAATTTGCGTCAATGGAATATCTCCATATCTAGGATATTTTTATCTATATATTTCCTGTATTCATTTATATGAGTTGGTTGGTTGTTATGACATGTTTGAACGTTGATCATATCTGTTTGTCAATTAACCTGTATATCTTCTGAGCAACGATTAATTATGAAGAGAGAATTTTAAGTTACATGGACGCCGGGAGACGAGGAATCCGTGCACGGCGTAGGGTTGCGTGAATTTATGTTATAGGAATGTGTGTGGGGATTGTAGTTGTATAATTGGTTACGTGGTGGCGTGCAATTCAACATGGCCGTGGTTCCTAATCAGGGGAGGGGAGGGGGAGAAAAAATTGGGAAACTTCGTGTAGGTCCTAAGGAAGACAAAAAAAATATAATTAAGTCCATTGAAATCACCAAATTACATAAAAGTGATTTTTGTGTAATTATTTGTAAATGTAAAAGTCCCTTGAAAATTGCTCAGTCTGTCATCTCCCTCAACAGATTTGACCGAGAGCCCTTCGACATCGTTCGACTGAGAGACCTGTGACAGCGTGAAGGAAATTAGCGTCTTTGTTTTTCCCCCTTCCTTGTTTATCGCCAGTGGGATTGTGCGAGACTCCTTGCATCTTTCTGTGGGTGCTATTAGTGTAGGAAATTTCTTCCTTCATCATGTAAGTGAGTTTTTCAATCAAAGGTTTTTAGGGTTATGTGAAATTGTAATTTTCACTTCCTTCCTCTTATTACTCTTAGGGGAGGAGAGGGGGAAAAAATGAGGGGAGGAGAAATTGGGATCAAAATTTAGTGTAGTGGGCCCACAATATTTTTCTCTCCCTTCCCTTTTTTCTCTCCTCTCCCCTCCCCTTCCCTTAAACCAAACTTACCTTTAGCAAAATGAATTTATGATTCATTTCTTCATTGCTGTGCAAAACCACTCTTTGATAGAGTTTATTATTGGGTATTTAAGACATGGAAATCAGGGAGAAAGAAAGGACCAAGATACTAATCGAAAAGTGAAAAGATATTGACTCTTCTGGTTTTCAAAGTTTGTTGTAAATATATGCTTTTTATGTTGCAAATGTAACATTTCTTATTGTAAATAGCCTCTGAACGTGAGAAATTAAAAAAATTTAGGTTTTTAAAGGTTGTTGTTAATATAGTCTTTTTTGTTGTTGTTGTAAATATAGCATTTGTTGTTGTAAATAGCCTCTGGACATTAAAAATGAAAAAAATCTAGGTTTTTAATTGTTAATATAGGCTTTTTCTGTTGTAAATATAGCATTTGTTGTTGTAAATAGCCTCTGGACGTGAGAAATGAAAAAAATTCAGGTCTTCAAAGGTTGTTGTTAGTATAGGCTTTTTCTGTTGTAAATATAACATTTGTTCTCGTAAATAGCCTCTAAACATGAGGAAAAAAAAATCCAAATTAAAAAAAAAATCCAAATTTTCAAAGGTACTTGTTAATATAAGTTTTTTCTATTATAAATATAGCATTTATTGTTGTAAATATAGTTTTTTCACTTTTGGCGATCGTTTTTAAGAAAACAAATCGTTAAAAGTACTTTTGACAACTGTTTTCTTTATAATAGTATTTTTTACGAATTTTTTTTCAAAAAAGTCATAAAAAAGTACTTTTAATGACTTTTTTTTTAAAAAAACAAATCATCAAACGTGAAAAAGCTATATTTACATTAACAAATGTTATATTTACAATAGAAAAAACCTATATTAACAACAACTTTTGAAAACCTGGATTTTTTTAATTTCTCACATCCAGAGGCTATTTACAACAACAAGTGCTATATTTACAATAGAAAAAGCTTATATTAACAACAACATTTGAAAACCTGGATTTTTTTCATTTCTCATGTTCGTATATTTACAACAACAAGTGTTATATTTACAAGCCTATATTAACAACAACCTTTGAAAACCTAGATTTTTTTCATTTCTCACGTTCAGAGGCTATTTACAACAAGAAATGTTACATTTACAACAGAAAAAGCATATATTTACATCAAACTTTGAAAACCAGAAGAGTCAGTATCTTTTCACTTTTCGATCAGTATTTTGGTCCTTTCTTTCTCCCTGGTTTCCATGTCTTAAATACCCAATAATAAACTCTATCAAAGAGTTGTTTTGCACAACAATGAAGAAATGGATCATAAATTTGTTTTGCTAAGAGTAATAAAAGGAAGGAAGCGAAAATTACAATTTCGCATAACCCTAAAAAACTTTGATTGAAAAACTCACTTACACAATGAAGGAAGAAATTTCCTACACTAATAGCACCCACAGCAATGAGAGATGTAGGGAGTCTCGCACAATCCCACCAGCGACGAACAAGGAAGGGGGAAAAACAAAGACGCTAATTTCCCCGCTCGAATGATGTCGCAGGTCGAACGACGTCGAAGGGCTCTCGATTGAATCTGTTGAGAGGGAGATGACAGACTGAGCAATTTTCAGTGATTTGTGCGTGTTTTTTCCTTGTCCAACATGGTAATTTTACATTCACAAATAAGGGACTTCTGTGTAATTTGGTGATTTCAAATGACCTAATTTTTTTTTTTTTTGTCTTCCTTGGGACCTACGCTTAATTTTCCCAAAAAAAATTTTATAAATTGGATTTATTTAAGTTAGAGAAGTGGCGTTACAAAATTTAAATAAAGAGATGTAAAGGAGTAATAAAAATTAATTTAAAACTCGAACTCCATTTCTCTTATTTTTTTAATCTAACTAAAAAACAAAAATTCCTCTCCTCATTTTCCTCCTCTTATACCGATCAAACCTCCAAATGTCTATTTGGTTTGACGGAATAGGAGGGGAGGGATTTTGCTCTCTTCCCCTTCTTTAGCACAAAATTTTTTAGGGGAGGGAAAATTAGGCTCCCCTCCAAAATTAGAGGATTTGGAGGGGAGGGGTAATATTTTGGCATGATGTGACTAATTTGCCCATGAAACTTTTTGGTATTCCTACAATGCCTTTCTTCACACCGCTCAAGCACACAATGCAATCACTCTGAGTGCTTGACCTTTTCCACGGCTTCGACGCCGCAAAACTACCTCCTCCATCCTCCCTCTGCAATGAAATGCTCCATGGTTTAATGCTTCTCCTTCGCCTCAAATCTGTCGATGATGTGTGTCCTCCATTGTTGGGAGCTTCTCCTTCTTCTTGTTGGAAGCTTCTTCAGATCTGCTGCACTCCAACTCCATAGCCCTCATCTTCGACCACACCGTGGCATTCGCAAAAGGAAAAGAATCGAATGATGGGTACAATGAAGAATAAAATTGGACTATAATAATAAAACTCAAAGATACTTTGTTTGGCTATGATAATGAAAGAACACTTGGAAAGATAATTATGAGTTATTCAAATAGCTTTTTTTAAATAAAAAATTTATTCCGAAAAATTTTAAACAAACATTAAAATATTTTTTATTTAATAGACAATGATGCTAATAGGAAGGGTTTTGGTTTCTTAAAGATGACTTTGAATTACTCATGCGAATGCAGAAATGTTTTTTTGGCAGTTACTCCAAATTGAGCTGATAGTATTTGTATTATAGATAACTATATAAATAATATTTTTTTAAAGAAAAAATCAATTAAAATATGTTAAAATTGTTAGTCAAAATAAACATCTGGTATGTTTCTTTGAATATTATGGAAGTTGGAATGTTGATCCTCTTTATATAAACGTAGTTTAACACCGTTGGAACTAAGGGTCTATATGTAATACCCCGAGTAATAATAGAAATACTAATGATGAGAATAGATTAAAATAATACTAATAAAGTAATAATGATTAATAATAGAAAATAATAATAATAAATTAATAATGTTGTATTGTTTCTATAGTAGTCATATTATTTTGTAAATAGTATTATTAGATTAGTCAAGGTTAGATCCAAGAATCTAGGAGTTAGTTAGATCAAATTATATTTTAAATTTTTGAATTCATCATCGGACTCAAAATATATCTAATAATAAAACTCTATAATTTATTTTAATTCATTTTATCCGGAATAAGTAAATAGCCCAACCCAATAGCTAAAACCCTAGTTTTAATTATAAAAGTTAGGTCTAGGCGCTTAAACCTAAGGAAACACTCGATATTTTATTTGCCGCTAAACTTTTCTCCGCTACTACACCCTCATTCCGTACTCTCGTCAATTGTTCTCCTAGGAGGTTAGCAACACGGAGATCAGGTAATTCTAATTCCCATGAGTCTTAGTGTAATTTAATATCTTGATAGGTAATCTTGACCCCTAGGTCATAGAAACCAATTTGTTGTGTGATTTATTCCGTGCGTCTTTTTCTTATGGATTGAATACAAATGATTCCTGTTCATTTTTCCCTCATGAATTGAATTGATTGCAATTGATTTCGCCTTGGCATCCATGCGTCATTCTTTTTTGAATAAGATTGAATCCAATTGCAATTTATGCCTGTACGTATTTTGTTATTTTATTTGCAAACCATTACTCCTCCTCGGCTTCCGTGCGCAACTTGTATTACCATGATCCTGTACGTCATTTTTCTCAATGAATTAAGAATCCACAATCACCTGTGCGTTTTATCTTATAGCTATATTTAATTAAAATAATTATATAAAAATATATAAAAGATAAGAAAATAATATAAATAAGTTAGGAGTTTATTTTGTGTATGTTTTAAAACAATTTAACAAGGTGGGAGGATAGCTTTGGGATGGTACCTCCCAAGGTGATGAACACAACTTATGGGCTTTATGCCCCGATATTTATTTGATGTGAAAAAGATAGTATCCGTTCTTCTCAAAGTGGTGCCTGCGGGGTTTCCTGGGCATTAGTAGCAACTTTGGGAAGAGGTGTGCACACTAGGAAGAAATATTTGATGGTCAATTTGATTGATTGTGATCGGCGGTTTCCGGGTCACGAGGGGAGGTCAGGTTTCCGGGCTACCATGGTTTTCTTCCCACTAAACTAAATAGACTCGGCACGGTCTAAATAAAGTTAAATGAAAAAGATAATGAATAATATTTGATTCGATGAGAATATATAGATATGATGAATATTGATATTGATATTTTAGATTATAAATATGTATATGGTATTTTCCTTTATCATCATGTAAATATTTTATTTATTGTTATTATTATTGTTCTTCTATATTATCTTTGTTTATTAGGATTACCAGCAATTGCCGATGTGTGTGTTCATGGGTCATGCGATGATTCTTCTGGGGGCAGAATTTCAATGAAACAGTGCAAGAGTTGGGGCTAGCAAGAGGAAGTGAGGAAGAACCTTCAATGAACCTAGCTAGTTTTATTTTATTTTCTTTCTATTTTTATTTTCTTTCTTTTTGAATAAAACACATCTATTTAAGTTCAGATTTTTTTGTTAATGTAATAAGGTAGCCTTGCACTTGTCCCAAAGACAAGTGCGGCGAACACTCCCCAAGGTTATTTATTTCGAATTTCAATAAAATTTTAGATTATTATAACTCGTTAGAAATTGGGTGTTACGGTCTATGAGAGAGACCAAAAGCTACTATTGGCTGTTATCTAGATCACAACGAACACTAACTTAACCCCTCATTTTTTGGTTCAATTGGTAAAGGCGAACACCCTTATTAAAAGGAGGGGGTTCGATCTTAGAATCGGTCAAGTCGTTGGATGAGACATTCTAACTCCTAGGTGCTTAGGTAAACGTCTGAGGGTAATAGATAGTTTGTCTTGCTCAACATTGGTATTACCTAAGAGGAAGGAAAATTTCGCCCTACCCTTAAATAGCTCAACCCTTTTTCTAAAATTTATGTAACAAAAAAACAAAAACAAAGGGTAACTTAAAGTTTGTTAAAAAAACACAAATAATTATATATTGTTAATGGAAACAGACCCATACTCTTTTTTAGATTCCCTCTGGTCCTTAATATAAATCATATTTACCTAATTTTGTTATATTAAAGAAGACAGTTAAGTTAATTGATATAACATGTATTTTTTAAAACACTCTAACAATCTTAATTTCTTCATTTCCTCCCCTTAATTATTGTTTAGAGAATATCAAGAGTAAATTAGAAAAAGATTAAACAATATTGTAAATATATCTTAAATTTAGTTTAAGATCAACTCCTCAACTATAGTGAATCCATGACAAGCCTCCCACTCCATTACATTTAATTAGCACTTAGATTACCAAGTACTTCTTATAAACATGGCCAGGGATTGGTGTCCGTGAATTATCCAGTTTGAGTCGTGAGGTCCTTTACTCTCTTTCTTTGTTTTCTTTCCCCGAACCTCTTCTACGTGGTCTTCATTTCCAAACTTCTTACCCGAATACCAACTCTTCAAATTCTATTCTAGGTCTCAGCTTGACCCCACACCAACTTCCTCCATACTGATATTCTTTCTACTAACCTTTCACTTTCCATGTTGTTCTCATTCTTCGTCTGAGAAACTCGTATGTTTTGTTGAAGCCATGCTCCTCTCACATATAAATGATTTTCGTTTTGCCCCTTACCATAATCCTTATTTCTTCATATAACTCATTCTATCCCCGTTTGCTCGTTTACTTTTTCCTCTATCTCAATTTTGATTCAGTATTCGTGTGATCCATGCATAGTAAAGGGAACTGCAATGCAGTAAATTCTGATTCAGTAACTCTAACCAGTACGATACTTTTATGACCCAACACCTTTTTATTGTGTTCCATTGACCTGCCTGTTCTCCTAGCAGGTTTTCGCTCTCCACTTATATGCCCTGTATCTGAAGAAATGCAGAAGAAACCATATCTGATCATCGTTGTTCTCTTGATCTTTGCGGGCAGATTCACAGTCCGTTTCTCGGTATTGTTGTCTTTATGTACTCCCTTTTTCACCGCACCTTCATGGACTAGTCTACAAAGAGCATAATTTAGGGTGTACTTAATCTTGTTTTCTTACTTTGAAAACACTAGTTAATTCATCAATATACTTTGTCCTTACAAATCATAACTACGAAGCGTTGATAGTCACGAGATTTTGTGTGTTCAACAAATTAACCCAAAAAAGACTTGAGTACTAAATATAATAAGCTACAACGGAAATTTAAAAACAAACTAAAGTTAGATTTTCAGATTCAAATTCAATGCCTATCTTCATTGTTATTCGTACGATAGCTTCCTCTATAAGCTCTAAAAAATCGTTTGTAGTTGTTTCTTCAAGTTTCCAAACATTTTGATGCAATTCAAGATGTGTCAAAATTTATTGGACAAATAAAAGCCAACGATATTGATGTCAAAGTATGGTTCCTACCTTGTATTTTTCAGATATTAGTAGCCCCAAGTAGAGAAAAGGAAGTAAAAAGGGTTGACCAAGAAGTATCTGGAAGCTAATTTAACTTTAGGCAATTGCAGCTGGAGATTGACTTCTTTTACCTCCATGAAGGGCATTGAGGTTGCATAAGCCCCTGTCTAAGGAAAGCCTGCTAATATGATCCGATACACTTTAGATCATATAGAATTGGAAGCTTATGCTTGAGAATGAAGTCTTTTGCCGAGGGGGTTGCCTTTACTGGTTTGGATAATTTGATTTCATGTCTAGTTGTAATACCCCAGATTATTATAATAATAATAATAATAGATTAAGATGATAATAATAATAATAATAATAATAATAATAATAATAAAATAATAATAATAATAATTAAAATAATAATAATAATAATATATTAGAATCTAGAAATTTATACTGTTTATATTGTTAATTTATCAATTGGGAATAATTATAATGTTTGTATTGTTAATTTATTAATTGGGAATAATTAAAGGGCCCAGCCCATAGGTAAAACCCTAGATTTTAATTATAAACTTAGGTCTGGCTACTTAAACCAAAAACAAAACACTCGATACTTTTCTTCGCGCTATCTTTTTCTCTCCGCTACTACATCCTTGTCAATTATTCTTATTCTTCGAGGGTTAGCAATATGGAGACTAGGTAATTCTAATCCCCATGAGTCTTAGGTTAGTTTTATGTAAATTTTGATAGGTAATCCTAACCTCTAAAACAAACTTGCCTCTTGTGCTGATCCTTTTCTTTGCATCCTGTTTTGCCGTTGAGTATATGCATATGTGCATCTTGCTGCTTTTGATGGATATAGTGTAAGGTCTTTGCATATTGTTACGGGTCCCACGCCTTTTTGTTTTCCTTTAGTTGGACCTTTTGACCAATTCATTTATTCCATCAGATTACATGTGATTCCAAAATCCTTCTTCTTTAATTACGTGATGAGTTTTTGTTGTTGAAAATCTTGCATAGATGAATATATATCATGCATGTACGTGTGTTCCCTAGGTTTTAGTTTACGGTATTGAATGAATAATTATTCTTCTCGTTACGTATTTGTTTCTTTTACAAAGTCATTTAACATTAAATGTAAGATGCTTGTAGCCTTGTGCGTTGCTTTGTTGCTCTAGGTTCTCTGGATATTATCAATTATAATATATTATGATAATATAATATACTATATTATGTTAGTTGCGTCGATGTTATATTATTTGATATTTCTTTTATTTATTCTTTCTTCATATAATATCTCCTCATAATAAAATAGGTATGAATAGATTATATGTAAAATATCCTTATATCCTATATTTAATTAAGATAATAGAAAAATCTATAAAAGATAAGTAAATAATAGAAATAATTTAGGAGTTTATTTTATGTGTATTTTAAATAACTTAACAAAGGGAGGATAGCTTTGGGATGGTACCTCCCGCATGATAAACACAACTTATGGGCTTTATGCCCTCGATATTTATTTGATGTGAAAAAGATAGTATCCGTTCTTCCTAAAGTGGTGTCGCGGGTTTAGGGACACTAGTAGCAACTTTGGAAAGAGGTGTGCACACTAGGAAGATATGTTTATGGCCAATTGATGATTGTGGTATCGGTGTTTTCCGGTCACGGGGTAGACCGGTTTTCCGGGTCTACCATGGTTCTCTTCCCACTAATTAAATTGAATGAAGAATAATAAAATTGTTTTCCTGGATATATATATATATATATATATATAAGGATAATATTTTTATTACGTAAATATTTTTGTTTTCTTCACATTAAATTGTGTTTATTAGGATTACAAGCAATTGCGATGTTTGTGTTCATGGGTCATGAGATGATCCTTCGGGGAGCAGAATTTCAGTGAAATAGGTGCCAAGGGTTGGGGCTAGCGGTGAGAAGTGAGGAAACATAGTCACCGATTCTGTTTATTTTTATTTTTATTTTATTTTGTTTTAATTAAAAACACATTTTTTTGCTTAAGTTGGTTTTACATATTGTAATAAGTAGCCTTGCACTTGTCCCATACAAGTGCGGCGGTAACACTCCCCAAGGTTATTTATTTTGGATTTCAGTAATTCATTTATGAAAATCATTTAAATTTTAGGTTATTATAACGGTTAGAAATTGGGGGTGTTACACTAGTTATCATTCATAACTAGTGTTTAATTGCCCACATCTTGTTTGTTTCATTTTACTATTGGTGACTCATGTTAGAAGTATAAGATAATTAGTTGATTAGTTGGTTAAGGCCCTAATCTATATAAAGGTTCTAATTAATGTGGTCTAGGGGTTAGGATAATTAAATCATTGTCATGTTTAGAAAGAGGTTAATGTGAGTCTTTCTCTAAAGAGAGAAATCTTTTCAAGATCCTTAGAGTTAGGGTTAGTTGTCAATCACCTTTTGAGTGAAGGACGATCATTATTAAACTCAAGTGAGTTCTAGTTTGTATGAGTATGTTGTTCTTATTTGGTTAATATAATAATAAATAATTTTTTATCTTCTCCATTATGTTTCTTGTAAAATCGTTTCCTAAAAACTCCATTCTCCATACATTTAATCAAATCTTCAGATAATAAATGATACTATGGTACAAAAAAGAAAACTTGAAACCGAAAGTCTACCATATTAGAAAAGATTAGAATTCATTTTTTCAAAGTTAACCATAATAGAAAAAGAGTTCAACTAACCATTTAAAAACACTATCATGGTCATAAAGGATTTAAATCACTGCAAATATCTATCCATAATGAAAAAGAATAGACTAGTCATTTAAAATATATTATGGATAATAAAACTATTCTCATTGCTTCGCAAATTAAACCATAATTAATCAAAACACTTGAGCCTTAGACTTCTCGAAGTCCAAAATATAATTATTCGACTACAAGCCCAATATCAAACTCAATTATTAAAATACTTAAACAACAATTTTCTCAAATATCCACTTGAGTTACTTATCCAAGATAGAAAAAAGTACATTTCGAACCATAACATTACATCAAGGTATGTGGTTTAAGCTTTATAGTGGCAATACACAACAATTCACCTCATAAATAAAAAAGAAGGAGACTTTACAAAGAGAATCACAAAAATCAAGTCTTTAGAGTCTTCCTCAAGTGACTGGTAAAAGAACTATTATATGAAAAATGTTAAATCAATAGGTGAAATAAAAGTCTCAGTAACCAACTATCCAACACATCACATATCCTAATATGTGCTCATAAGCAGTGGCGGAATTAGGGGTTAAACCCCCCCCCCCCCCCCAAAAAAAAAAAAAAAAAAATTCAAGGACGTGATGGTAGCTGATCAAGAAACCAAGAAGTTGTGTAGAATCCCAGGCTTAGCCATGTTCTACTCAGAACTTGTTGAAGGAATCCCACCAATCTTCAAGCATTATGTGAGCAACGTGCCAGCATTACACTCAGTTCTCGTGTTCATGTACATAAAATCGTTAGCCATAAGTAAAGTTGCAGCAGAAGAGAGGTTTCTGTTTAGCCGTGTGGAACCAAAAGAAGCGAACATATTTCGATGCATTGCGAGGTATGGATATACACAATGAGAAAGAGTCATTTGAGAAGGTGCTAGCAGAAAAGTTGAAGAACTTTATTGCAGAAGAAGCAATAATGGAGAAAACAGAGGATGTGACGAGAGAGGTAGAGAAGGTTGAAGAAGCAGTGAAATCAGGGATTACTCATTTAGTGGGCGAGACAGATGTGATAACGAGTAAAGGATCAAAATTACTAAATTAGGGAAGAGGATTGTGATAGACTATGCTTATAGTTTCTTGATAAAAAATCTGAGGGAAACCACCAAGGTTTTTGATATTCCACATGAACGTATGGTCAAAGTAGAATGATTTACCAAGCACTCAGCAGTGCAGTGGTATGACGCTGGTCTATCCAACCTTTGTATCAGGGTTCGATCCTGCTCGGGACCATTAGGTCCCCAATTCCAAAAAAAAAGTAGGAATGATTTATCACCTCTAAAGTATGTTTGATACGAGGGAAGGGGAGGGGGGAGAGAAAAAATCTGTTGGAATGACATTTACCATTTTGTTATTAATGAAGAGAATATTCTTTTTTATTGTGAGTACATTTTGGGAATATTGAAAATTATCTAGGGGCAATTTTCTAAAGAAAAGAAAAAAAAATTATCTCTCCACATTCCCTCCCATTCCCTCATACCAAACATACCCTAAGTGTATATATATATATATATAGTCAATGAGGTTATTACATGGTTGGATCCCACTTGTAATCTTGTATCGTTAGTGTCCGCCCTTCTAATTAGTTTTGATGACAGTTGCACGGGCTTATCTTCTCATTCTTTGATCTGTCCTTTGAAATATGTATACACAGTAACTTCTACAGCTCACCTAGCCATGACATGGAGGTCTCCCATTGTAGTAGCGCGCCTCTTTTTTTGGAACAAATATTTTAGCGTTTTCAGTTCATGTAATATATAAGATATATTTTTGTTCAAATTCAACATTGAACAGTAATCGTTGGTGCCATGATATCCACAAGCGCTGAAACGCACAATTTTTGAAACCACTATCTGTTTACTTTTTTATGGGGTTAAATATCAATTTTACCATATAAGTATTGGTAAGGAGGCACTCAGTATTAGGAAGTTTTTATGGTATCATTTTTACCCTGGAAGTTCAGAAACTTGTAATCTTGCCGATCAGTTGATCTTGACTGTTAGATCATTGCTCTCTTTGTAAACTTCCAGGGCAAATTTGTTCCTAAAAGAAACTTCCAGGAAAAATTTGCTCCTAAAAAAAAACTTTCAGGGCATATTTGCTCCTTTTTGTAAACTTCCGAGGCAAAAATGATACTAAAAAAACTTTTGGATGTTGAATGCCCCCTTATCAATACTTCCGTGGCAAAAATGGTATTTAAACCATTTTTTATGGGAGACCTATATAAGTAATTTTTCCCACAAATTTTCTTAGATTTAATGCAACTTTTGATATGAGAAATATGAGTACAATATTTTGTCAGATGAAAGTCATACTTGTGCTACTTGTGTATAGCACTACAAAGTTGGTGTCTCTACTATGAAGATAATAAAAAACAAGCTTGAAATACAATGGAAAACTAATTTTTTAATGATTCTTTGATTACATAAATTAAAAAAGAAATCGTTTTGAATTTTAGCATAGATTCAATTATAGATAAATTTAACAATATGAAAACACATAGAGTAAAAGTCAAGTGAAGTAATCCTAATTTTTATAATAGATTTCTTTCAATTGTTTGTATATTAAGTTTGTATTGTATTTCAAGTATTTTTATTTATGATATAGTCTTTTTTATTTTCGTCCCCGTCATTAAAATTCCTAAGTCCGCCACTACTCATGAGGTGCAAACTGTAACAATTTATATAACAAAGTATTAGATATATGATTCATAAAATTCCATATCGCAAGTTCTCATATCACAAATTTTGTATCAATTTCAGCATCAGAAATTTGTATCACAATTTGTATAACAAATTTCGTATCACAAAATTCCATATCGCAATCTCTATATCACCATTCACAAATTCTGTTTCACACTTTCTATACCACAATTCTCAAGTTGCCTCTCATCAATTCAACCAAACCACCTTATTTCTACCAACTAAACCCATGTGCCAAGTTACTATCCGTGTCACTTGACTACTCAAAAGCTCATTGGTTATATGATGAGAATCGGCTAAAATCCATAGAACACGTGCCCAAAACCATAGATGTTTTCCCCTCATTGAACAAGTGGGGTGTCACAGCCCTTCATTGAACTAGTGGGACAATAGAAAGTCAAACATCGTGCAACAATTACTCAATTTCTCTATTCCAACAATATTTCCATCATCTAATAACTTTATTTCACCTACTAAAATTTTTGATAATAATACTCTCCTCCATTCATCATTAAATCCCCAAAAATCTACTCACTTTAAATTCTTAAGAAAAATCACATAAATAACTACTTCTTAAAATCATCCTTCCAATTTCATTTATTCCCTTCCATTAATTCTTTCTTACTTAGTTACTTAATAGAATTATTCAATCATAATTAGCTGCTCAATTTCTCGAAAACACCCAATTTTCAATGCTTCAAGTTTCACCCCAAGATTTTAATAGTCATGTTTCATCATAGATCTCAAAACAAATACATTCAATCCTTAATATAGACTCCAATAAGTTAAGACAAATCATTAAATTCGGATTTTAAAATAGCTCATATTATAAATCATAAATTTCCTAACAAATCCTAACTTTATTTTCTCAAATCATCCTTTCAATCAAAAATCTAAACCATACAACCAATGGCGGAACTTTATTAGGGTCATGGCTCCCCAAAAAAATGTTTACTTTTTTTTTTTTTGAAATTTTTTTCTAAAAAAGGGATTAAAGTACAAATTTTTTAAAAACTTTGTAGAGAGTGCTATTTTTCTGTAATTTTCTTTAGTCCCTTTTCTTCATTGATTACAATTTTTAGAAATTTCAGAGACTTTTCTATAACTTTTCTCAATCCTCAAAACATTCATTCTGACCCTCCAAAATCTCAAATTTTCTTCTTAAACACCTACAATGCAAAATTAAGAATAAGTAGTATCAAAAGTCTAAGAAATAATTTGTATGAATAATTAACAAATTATCATCATTTTATTCCTAATATCAAAAGTCTAAAATATCATGATAAACCTCAGAATTTTTTAAAAAAAATTTAATATAATGTAAAATTTAACATAATATTTTAAAAATGTTATATAATCATAACATTTTTTAATTAGTTAATAAATATATATTTGACCCTTCAAACATTTTTTCCAAGATCCACCACTTTATACAACTCTTATTTAAACTTCATTGGCTCCATTAGAAACTATATCATCACCCGTTGGAACACTCAAAAGCTTGAAATCCCACAAATCCTATCTCCCTCATCAAAAACTGAAAATAAGAGAGAGAGAGAGAGAAAAAAAAAAAACACAACAGAGGAGAAAATAATGACAGGAGATAGAAGTCTTACCCAGTAGAAGAAAACCAAGCACGTCTCCCTTTCACTCTCACTCTCTCCCTCTCACTTTGACTCTCAGCACCGCGCACACAGGAGAAGGAAGAGAGACGCAGTTTAAAAAAAAAAAAAAAAATTTGAAAGAGGAGGGAAGGCTGTGCTTGAGTAAATAAAAGGGGAGGGGTTATTAATATATATATATATATATATTATTTAAACTTTTTGAGGAAGAAGATTCCTATACACACCTGAAATGGTGGACCCACACATATATATATATATATATATATAATGGGGAAATCATCTATGCAGTGACTGCACGTAAGGATTTTTCCAGTGAGTAAGCTACGACGTCGTTTGGTTTAATGAAGAAGGCCGCCTTCAGACACTGTAGCACTCAACTCCAAACACCCCATGTATTCCCTTCTCGAACCGGACCCTGGTAACGTGGGTATGTCATGATCAAACTCTCAGTCTTTGAGTGATCTGAGCTTGATTTAAGACCATCAACTTGCTAATGTTTCTTGCTGCTACAGGCAACTCCAAGGCTGAGTGAAATAAACACAAGAACAACACAGACGCAAGACAGACGCAAGACCGCCCCCTGTTTCAGTTTCATTTAGCAGCAAACTCATGGCTTTATTTCCTATAGCTTAATACTCAGCATCTTGCGTTGGGAAATGACGGAAGCTAGAAGGAAAAGAGAGCCGATGACTTACCTTCAATTTCATTCTTGCTCACTCAGACTTCCTTCTACACACAACAGTTAACCCTGTTTTCGGAGTAAACGCAGAGGAAGAATGGAAAAGAAAAATCTCGATATGTTCCTGTGTTGGTGCTCAGTGAGAAGCATTGCATGATATATAAATATGTTGTAGATATTTTATACTCTATTTCTATTAAAATAGCAATTAACAGCCCATTGAGATGCCATTTTTTTTTTTTTTGGAAGAAAAAAAAAACGAAAAGAAAAATGGAAGGTGGGCTACTAGGGATTTGGGATATTAAAAGCCCTCAAACCCATTAACCCAACATAATGACAATATATAAAGAGAACAATGCTTATTTTCCATGCTTCTAGAATCAAAGAATGTTGTAATTCATCAACGTTATATTCAATGAAATATGGGCAAAGAAGATGCAAACCACTGCTAGAAATATGTGACGTGTGTTTGAATCCGTACTTCTTTGAAGATTTCCATTGCAATTTTTGCCACCAAACTTTTGCTACTAATAATGGATTTAATTTTTCTAAACATGCATTTCAATGTGGAGAGAAGTTAGATTCCAAAGGTATTTTTACTTGGGATTCTTCTCTTCCCTTGCGGATAAGGTTGCTCAAGGCCTTGTTGGCTTGTATTGAGGTAAATTCACAATAGCTTAGTATGTGTTTCAGTGATTTTCATTTAGGCTTGTTGCCTTTCCAGTAGTGTATTTTTCCTAATAACTTAATGGTTAATTTGTTTTCTAATTGTCTTTCAGGCTTCTGTTCCTCTTGAAGCATTGCAATGAATTTGGACAGAAGAGAATAGGAGGCAGTGGGGAGTGAAGTTAAGCAAATCTTCTACAACTGATGAACACTTGCAGGTTTCATGCCACATATCATTAACAACAAGTTTATCTTGCAAATCTTTATATCATTTTGAAGTTTTTGTATTTCTGAATTGAGCAATGCATTCTGCAGTTGTTGACCTTGTTGGAGAGAGCAGTACAGCGAGACTTCCTGTCATAAAACTTCTCTACGACAGACAAAATGTTGGGATCAAGCTCTATGCTAGATGATGCTGTAAGTGCTTCTACTGATAGTGAATCAGTTCCTGTGCTGCCATGGGTACCACAAACCACTGCAGCCATTTCATTGAGAATCTTCGAGTTTGATGCATCCATCAGTTACATACCAGTTGAGACACCTGAGCTACCTCGTGAAGAGAAAGAAGCGAGTGAATATGTGGTGAGTTCTATGTCTCCTTGTTTTCATCTAGTAGCTCATTTACCAAGCATTCTGGATTGAAGGTTCCCATTAGACGCATTACATCTATTATGCTTATATTTGAGTGACAGTGGAAGTTTAGCCAGAAAGCTTTTGTGCTGATCATATTTAGAAATCAATCATCTGACTTGTTCTGGTTTTCTTTTCTGCTGAAGCTTCCTTAAAGATATGCTCCCTTCAAATCTGGTAGAGCTATTGAATCAGCAGAATTAGACCACGATGAATTCATCAAGGAAGACAAATCTAATAAAAGTGTTCGAGGCAGTCATAAACGTGGACGAGGGTCTCATGATCAGGGGCGGAGCAAAAAGTTGGCTAGAAGGACACAACATACCGGGCGTTGAAATGCTAAAGGCGCTGAGAATTTGGGTCGAGGATTTAAACAGCAGGGGAGAGGGACACAAGGACAAGCTGGTGGGCGTGGTCTTGCGTCTGTCTTGCGACTGTGTTGTTCTTGTGTTTATTTCACTCAGCCTTGGAGTTGCCTGTAGCAACAAGAAACATTAGCAGGTTGATAGTTAAATCAAGCTCAGATCACTCAAAAACTGAGAGTTTGATCATGACATACCCACGTTACCAGGGTCCAGTCCGAGAAGGGAATACACTGGGTGTTTGGCGTTGAGTGCTACAGTGTCTGAAGGCGGCCTTCTTCATTAAACCAAACGACGTCGTAGCTTACTCACTGGAAAAATCCTTACGTGCAGTCACTGCATAGATGATTTCCCCATATATAATTAGGATTATATATATATATATATATATATATATGGGCCCCACCATTTTATTTATGTATGACATAAGAATACACTCCTCCTGCAATATGAGAAGTATTTTTCTCATATATATATATATATATAAAGGGTCACGTCACCGGTATACAATACCCCGCTTGACGCCTCGGGAGTGGATTGCCTCAGAATCAAAATTCTCCTCATCTCTTAGAAGCCTTCATCCCAGCCGTTCATTCCATCAGGGGGTCTGGAAAATGACACGTGGCAAGTTAAAAAAATTGCATCCAACACTTTCAAAACAGAACCAAATTCTCTTTCTCGCAGAATCATCACGAGCGTGGCGGGAAACTTTACAATCACCATTTTCTGAAAAACCAAGAAGGAACAGTGGCTCCCGATTCAACGAACAAAAACCAACAAAGAACGTTGTACTGATTTAGGTATGAGAATCTCTTTACAAAATGGAAGAGAATATGGCTCCCGGGAAACTTCATTTTTACCTTTTAAAAAAATGAAAGAGAATTTGTTTGCTATGGTGATTTTCGATTCTCTTTTAGTGGGTGCTATGAAAATCAACAGAATAAGATAAAAATAAAAAATAAAAAATTATAAAAAATGGTTGCTGTGATTTTGTAGCTGATAATCGTTTCAGTGTGGTGTGGAGACTGGAGAGACGTCGGGTATTGGGAAAATATGCTAATAAAGTTTTTTTTTTTTTTTTTTTTAAGTTGGTTGCAAATATATATATATTTAATTCATATCTAATGTCATTCAATGCTGTTGGGGAAAGTCGTTCTGTTGGGGAAAGTCGATTGATTTGGCTTTAGCTATTGGGAAAGTCATTTCGCTGTGTTGCATAAATTAGAGAAATTTTGATATTGATCTTGTAATTTCTAGCGATTTGTAATCAGGCATTTTGCTATGATCTTGTAATTTGAGCTATCAATATAGGTGCACCCCAATTTTGTCCTGTAATATATTGATAGCTCATATTAATTCTAGCGATTTGTAATCAGGAATTTTTCTATGATCTTGTAATTTCGCATTTTCTAATGACATTTTATAATGTGTTGCATAAATTTACTTTTTCAGGTTTCAATATATGGAAGCTCATTTGACTCCTAGATTAGGAAAAGAATTTGATAATCTAGAGGAGGCATGGAGATTTTGGAATGAATATGCTTGTAAAGTAGGCTTCAGTGCAAGGAAAAATGGCTTGACAAAAGTAAGAAAGATAAGAAGACAATTATTAGCTACAGATATGCATGTTCAAAAGAGGGTAAAAGAAGACCAGATAAAAGGTGCACCCCAACCACCAACCATCGTTTTGAGACCAGGACCGATTGTCAAGCTGGAATGACAGTTAAATTAGTGGAAGGTAAATACAAGATCAGCCACTTTATAGAAAAACATAACCACCCATTACATCTTCAAGAAACAATGCATATGATGAGGTCTCAAAGGAAAATAAGTAATGCACAGGCTGATGAGATTGACTTGGCCAGGGATGCTGGACTTCAACAAAAAGCAACTTTTGACCTTATGAGTAAACAAACAGGTGGGCGAGTAACTCTTGGTTTCACTCGAGTAGATATGAAAAATTATTTGATGACTAAGCGACGAAGAAGTTTGATGGATGGGGAAGTTCGATGTTTATTGAATTATTTTGAAGAACAGATTACAAAGAACCCTTCATTTTACCATTCATACTAGCTTGATACTGAAGATCAAATTACTAATATTTTTTGGGCAGACACTCGAATGCTTGTAGATTATGCTTATTTTGGAGATGCAATTTCATTGGACACCACATACTGCACAAACAATAATCATAGGCCTCTTGCAATATTTTCAGGGCTTAATCATTTTAGAGGAATTGTAATTTTTGGTGCAGCTTTGTTATATGATGAAACTACAGAATCATTCAAGTGGTTGTTGGAAACTTTCTTGAAAGCAAACAAGCAAAAGAAACCTGCAACAATTTTTACTGACCAAGATCAAGCAATGGCAAGAGCACTACGTGAAGTTATTCTTGAAGTGAAGCATGCATTATACACATGGTGTAATACCCCGAGTAATAATAGAAATACTAATGATGAGAATAGATTAAAATAATATTAATAAAGTAATAATGATTAATAATAGAAAATAATAATAATAAATTAATAATGTTGTATTATTTCTATAGTAGTCATATTATTCGTAAATAGTATTATTAGATTAGTCAAGGTTAGATCCAAGAATCTAAGAGTTAGTTAGATCAAATTATATTTTAAATTTTTGAATTCATCATCGACTCAAAATATATCTAATAATAAAAATCTATAATTTATTTTAATTCATTTTATCGGGAATAAGTAAATAGCCCAACCCAATAGCTAAAACCCTAGTTTTAATTATAAAAGTTAGGTCTAGGCGCTTAAACCTAAGGAAACACTCGATATTTTATTTGCCGCTAAACTTTTCTCCGCTACTACACCCTCATTCCGTACTCTCGTCAATTGTTCTCCTAGGAGGTTAGCAACACGGAGATCAGGTAATCCTAATCCCCATGAGTCTTAGGATTAGTCTTATATAAATTTTGATAGGGCTCTTATCTATGAAAAATATTATAAATCCTAACCCTAGATCGATAGGAACAATATTAGAGGTGTTGCATTGTAGTACAGTTTCAGATTATGTGAGTAACTTTTTGCAATCAATTGTCGAATTCTTGAAGAATGAATTGGATACATTTGACAATTGTTTATTCCTTCGCCTCGGCCTTCGTGCGAGAAAGTATATACATGTATATGATCAGCCTGTGCGACCTTTTCCTTTTTGGTGATTAAATCAATATAATAGCTTCGCCTCGACAATCGTGCTTGAATCATGTAATCCTTTTCATTCACTAACATACCCAATTTCGCATAAGCATACCTGTACGTGTTTTAATTTTTTTTTCCTTTTTCTTGAGATGTCTCGGCCCTCATGTTGGGATTATATATATATATATATATATATATATCCAATATTCTTCTTTTTCTCCTTTTGTGTAATTGAAATATTTATGCCCTTCATTAAAAATAAATGTAAAAATAAATATATCTATAAAATAATTTAATCATGGGAAGATAGCTTTGGGATGGTACCTCCCAAAGTGATGAACACAATCGGGCTTTATGCCCTCGATATATTTTTGATGTGAACCAATGATGTCCGTTCTTCCCAAAGTGGTGTACGCGGGGTTTCCCGGGACACTAGTAACAACTTTGGGAAGAGGTGTGCACACTAGGAAGAAATACTTGATGGCCAAATTTGATTAATTGTGGTACCGGGCAGGGTTTCCGGGTCACGGGTAGATTGCGTGGTTTCCCGGATCTACCATGGTTCTCTTCCCACTAAACTAAATAGACTGGCAGGGTTTCCCGGGTCTAAATAAAATTAAATGAAAAGGATAATGAATAATATTTGATTCGATGAGAATATATAGATATGATGAATATAGATATTGATATTTTAGATTATAAATATGTATATGGTATTTTCCTTTATCATCATGTAAATACTTTATTTATTGTTATTATTATTGTTCTTCTATATTATCTTTGTTTATTAGGATTACCAAAGAATTGCTTGATGTGTGTGTTCATGGGTCTGCGATGATCCTTCTGGGGAGCAGACTTTCGAAACAAAAAAGAGTTGGGGCTAGCGGTGGGAAGTGAGGAAGAACCTTCAATGAACCTAGTTAATTTTATTTTATTTTATTTCTATTTCTATTTTCTTTCTTTTTGAATAAAACACATCTATTTAAGTTCAGATTTTTTTTTTTGTTAATGTAATAAGGTAGCCTTGCACTTGTCCCAAGATAGTGCGGCGTAACACTCCCCAAGGTTATTTATTTCGAATTTCAATAAAATTTTAGATTATTATAACTGTTAGAAATTGGGGAAGTGTTTACCTTTGGTCGAGTTTTCTTACAACAATAGCTACCACGCGAGCATCGATATGGCACCTTATGAAGCATTGTATGGTAGAAAGTGTAGAAGCCCATTATGTTGGAATGACTTTCGAGAAGCTGGCATTGTGGGTCCAGATATGATTCAAGAATCAATGGAACAAGTGAAGGTAATTCAAGAAAAGATGAAAAACAGCTCGGGATCGGCGAAGTCTTATGCGATCAACGACGACGGCCGAGAATTTGAGACTGGAGAAAAAGTATTCTTAAGAGTATCACCGATGAAGGGGGTAATGAGATTTGGAAGGAAAGGCAAGTTGAGTCCAAAGTACATTGGCCCGTATGATATTATTGAACGAATTGGTGAAGTGTCATACAGACTGGCTCTTCCAATGGAATTGGAGA
The DNA here is from genome assembly GCA_019022655.1 of Acacia acuminata. Taxonomy (NCBI): domain Eukaryota; kingdom Viridiplantae; phylum Streptophyta; class Magnoliopsida; order Fabales; family Fabaceae; genus Acacia; species Acacia acuminata. Next base: position 1,360,066 of record JAFJYI010000180.1, on the reverse strand, counting down.
ATGTGCACGACGTTTTTCACGTATCCCACTCCCGGAGATATATATCGAGACCCTTCACACAAGCTTCGGCCCGAGTCTATCAAGATAGATCGGAACCTCACCTATGAAGAACGTCCCCGTAAAGATCCTTGGTAAAAGTGAAAGAATGTTGAGAAACAAGTTAATCAAACTAGTTAAGGTGTTGTGGAGGAGTCAAAAGGTAGAAGAAGCAACATGGGAGGCAGAAGACGATATGCGCAATAAATATCCATTTCTATTCGAAGAAGGTACACTTTTAAGTTTCGAGGACGAAACTTCTTTTTAGGAGGGTAGATTGTAATACCCCGAGTAATAATAGAAATACTAATGATGAGAATAGATTAAAATAATATTAATAAAGTAATAATGATTAATAATAGAAAATAATAATAATAAATTAATAATGTTGTATTATTTCTATAGTAGTCATATTATTCGTAAATAGTATTATTAGATTAGTCAAGGTTAGATCCAAGAATCTAAGAGTTAGTTAGATCAAATTATATTTTAAATTTTTGAATTCATCATCGACTCAAAATATATCTAATAATAAAAATCTATAATTTATTTTAATTCATTTTATCGGAATAAGTAAATAGCCCAACCCAATAGCTAAAACCCTAGTTTTAATTATAAAAGTTAGGTCTAGGCGCTTAAACCTAAGGAAACACTCGATATTTTATTTGCCGCTAAACTTTTCTCCGCTACTACACCCTCATTCCGTACTCTCGTCAATTGTTCTCCTAGGAGGTTAGCAACACGGAGATCAGGTAATCCTAATCCCCATGAGTCTTAGGATTAGTCTTATATAAATTTTGATAGGGCTCTTATCTATGAAAAATATTATAAATCCTAACCCTAGATCGATAGGAACAATATTAGAGGTGTTGCATTGTAGTACAGTTTCAGATTATATGAGTAACTTTTTGCAATCAATTGTCGAATTCTTGAAGAATGAATTGGATACATTTAACAATTGTTTATTCCTTCACCTCGGCCTTCGTGCGAGAAAGTATATACATGTATATGATCAGCCTGTGCGACCTTCTTTTCCTTTTTGGTGATTAAATCAATATAATAGCTTCGCCTCGACAATCGTGCTTGAATCATGTAATCCTTTTCATTCACTAACATACCCAATTTCGCATAAGCATACCTGTACGTGTTTTAATTTTTTTTCCTTTTTCTTGAGATGTCTCGGCCCTCATGTTGGGATTATATATATATATATATATATCCAATATTCTTCTTTTTCTCCTTTTGTGTAATTGAAATAATTATGCCCTTCATTAAAAATAAATGTAAAAATAAATATATCTATAAAATAATTTAATCATGGGAAGATAGCTTTGGGATGGTACCTCCCAAAGTGATGAACACAATCGGGCTTTATGCCCTCGATATATTTTTGATGTGAACCAATGATGTCCGTTCTTCCCAAAGTGGTGTCTGGCAGGGTTTCCCGGGACACTAGTAACAACTTTGGGAAGAGGTGTGCACACTAGGAAGAAATACTTGATGGCCAAATTTGATTAATTGTGACGATGGGGTTTCCGGTCACGGGGTAGATTGGCGGGGTTTCCGGATCTACCATGGTTCTCTTCCCACTAAACTAAATAGACTCGGGTTTCCTAGGGTCTAAATAAAATTAAATGAAAAGGATAATGAATAATATTTGATTCGATGAGAATATATAGATATGATGAATATAGATATTGATATTTTAGATTATAAATATGTATATGGTATTTTCCTTTATCATCATGTAAATACTTTATTTATTGTTATTATTATTGTTCTTCTACATTATCTTTGTTTATTAGGATTACCAAGAATTGCTTGATGTGTGTGTTCATGGGCTGCGATGATCCTTCTGGGAGCGGAATTTCGATGAAACAGTGCAAGAGTTGGGGCTAGCGAGTGGGAAGTGAGGAAGAACCTTCAATGAACCTAGTTAATTTTATTTTATTTTATTTCTATTTCTATTTTCTTTCTTTTTGAATAAAACACATCTATTTAAGTTCAGATTTTTTTTTTTTGTTAATGTAATAAGGTAGCCTTGCACTTGTCCCAAGTACAAGTGCGGCGGAACACTCCCCAAGGTTATTTATTTCGAATTTCAATAAAATTTTAGATTATTATAACCTTAGAAATTGGGGTGTTACACATGGCATATTGAGCAAAATGGAATAAAACACCTGGGAAATAAAATGAAGGGTGGTTCACATTTTTTGCATGACTTCAATCAGTGCATGTTTGCTATTGATGACAAGTTACAATTTGAAGACGCATGGACTTCTCTAATATCATCATTCAATTTGGAGGACAACTCATGGTTGAAGTCTATATATGAAATCAAAGAAAAATGGGCATGGTGTTATATGAAGCACTATACTACTCTTGGTATGCGTAGCACACAAATAAGTGAAAGTGTTAATGCAAATATCAAAAGTATTACAAAACTCTGTACAAATGCCAAAAGGAATCGATGAAAAGTGAAATGATTCATTAAGCCAACTAGTTTTATTTAAGAGATGTCTCGTTTAAAACAGTACAAATCAGAATATGCTCAGGTAGGATCCTTAACATAGGCAATGAAGATACATGTGTGGGATATCATATAATCAGAAACCAAATCATAATCCAATACCAAAAGTAAGCTATTATCAACCAATCAAGACAAAACACCAATAAACAAAGCTAATTGATGAATATACCTGATTGGCGAACCCCCAGAAGAGCACAGAAATCACCACACTCCCCCACAATTCGTCTCCTCTGTTCCTTCCCTATTCCTCTCCTCTTCCCACAATTTCTCTACATTTCAACAATCTTGCTAATACTTTATTTGGCACTTCCTCCTCTATTTCACCTTCTTTCATCTAACCCAAGCAAAATCGAAAGTTTCAACGGTTAATCACAGACTAAACCTTACCCAATTCTCTTCGAGTTGAATCTGCAAGGAATGACCCGTGGGGTGAGACGCGGGAATAATCCGGCCAATAGAACCCCCGTCGACTTCGCCCTAGCTGTGTGGTTCCGGTTCACGGTCTGATTTCGGCTCAGACTTCTAAGGCAATATCACGACGCCCAACGCGTAAGAGACGAACAAGCAGAGCAAACGAAGAGCGAATGAAGATTGACGTGTCACTTTATGGGCACTCGGATGGAATGAACGGCTGAGATGGAAGGCTTCTGAGAGATGAGGAGAGTTTCGACGCTGAGACAATCCGCTCCCCTGACGGCTCCCCATTACCCAATTCATTAATTGGTGTGTTGGCCACGTGCCACCCACTAATTAATTCATTTATATAAAATATACTTATATTTATACTCTTTTTTTTTAACTCATGTTTTTTTATGTTTTTTTTAATGCTCATAAAATTTAAAGAATTGGGTTAAGTTTGTTAATGTATAAAAAGTATAAAATTTAATTCCACTTTGAATAAATTTTCTTTGCTCCATTACCATAAAATAATCGCATCCAATTGTTACTTAAATTATAAGGATAAAATTTGGCATGTTATATTTCTCTAATTGCTATTGTTGTCAACTCAAACTTTTACAATGGATTGTGCAGTTATTTAAGCTTTTAGCATATATTTTCAGAATAAGAAAGATAAGAGAATCCGTGAACTCCCTCGAGTTGTAGAATGAAAAGCAAAAGTGCAAGAGACAGTGTGCTGCATATGGAGGAGGACAGCTGAGTATGATTGTGACCGATTTGGAAAAGCACACTGAATACATCTCTAAAAAGATTGCGGATATAGTCAAAAGGTGTGAGAGAAATTGAGGAGGAAAAATCAGATTTAAATGGCTGGTTCTAAGTGCCATGTCTAGCATTTAATCATCAATACTAGTCTCGGTAAGTGATTTGTCATTTGAAAGATTTGAACTTTATTCTATCCACGTTCAACAAGGATTCGACCCGGGTTAAATTATAATCAAGCTGCTTATAGTTTCTAGGGTTAGTCCATTTGCTGATGAATATCATATACTGGATGAGGACATGAGCTTCTTTATTTAATTTAGTACTCGTGCAGAAAAGCTTTCTCCTTCTGTCCTCTGAGAAGGGTAACCAGCTGTACATTCTTACATTGAACTTAGAGTTATTCAAGTCACACATTTGAATGGTCAATACTCAATACTCCCTCTGGTTATAATTATAAAATCAAGTTGATTTAGTTGGAGAATTTAAAGAAGTTTATTAAATTATTTTAGAATATTTTTATTTTTATTTTTTTCTCTAAACTAATTAATTTAACTGATAAACTAATATATAATATAAAGTTATACAAGATAAGATATGACTAAATAATTTATCTAGATTCCTTAATTTCTTTTTAAAAAAAAGTCAACTCGGTCTTATAATTAGAACTAGAGGTAGTAATATGAAGTGTTTTCAATGAGAAATGTGTGTTGTAAAAGTGTCTTATAACGCTACGCTAGATCGCATTCTAGATATTTCTTTCTTTTTCTTTTAACAAAAAGGATAGTCTGTAAATTTAATTGTTTATAACAATCAAATTTTTAAATTAAATTACAATGTTTTTTACAATAAATTCAAACTTTTTATACTTTCATAAAGTTGTACCGTTAAATTAGCCCCAAAACTTATCATATAAATACATAATCTGTTTTATGAGAACTTATACAAATACAGAATCAAATTCTTAACCTAAAATATGGAGGTTTAAATTAAGAGTAAAATAATACTCTCTAATCTTTAATATAAAACAAATTTAATTAATTAGATTAGATTAATGAAGTTAATTAAATTAGTTAATATGATATATATTTTCTAACTCACTCGAGTCATCTTTCTTGATCATCTCATTTACTCTCCTCCTTGAATATTGTTAAAGGAACATCAATAGAGACAAATTAAGAAAAGATTGTCGGATATAAAAATTATGCTTTATATTTAAAAGTAACATCAACTCTATAAATATATGTTACATAGATATATTTTATATTAAGGATCAAAGAGAGTATTTTTTTTTTTTAAAGTAAAATAATAATAATAATAATAATAAGGCGGGTAAATCAGCCGCTGGCTGGTCAGGATTGACACATCCCACATTGGACAACAAAATGGTCCCAGACTATACGTATAACCAGCCTAACTTCCGAACCCCATATTATGGACCGCAGACCTCCGATTCTCATGATTCCAAATCTTTCCCCAGAGGGAAGAACCCTGGCCTTGGGCAAAATAAGGTTCACATTTTCATTGGCATAAGCAATAATGGACCACTCCAAACCTGACCAAGCTTTCAAGCATATGACCCATAGTTCATCAAGATTAGGCCTTAGAATAATTAATTATGATTAACGATTAACTATCAATGAAAACTTGACTAATCTAGGATTCACTTTGAGCGCAACTGTTATATTTCTACCCAAAAAGAAAAGAACGCAACTGTAATACTACAGAAATCAAGAAAACCTTGTTTCTCAGGTCCACATTCACGTTCCAATAAAGCGGCTATTACCAATTGCCTTGTGGTCTAATGGTATGATGCTCCCCTGTAAGTGGGAGGTCACCAGGTTCAATCTCACTTATAATTCAAGCCGTTAGTGTTTGCCCTTGTAAATAAAAAATAAAGCCGCTAGTTCTGGCTAGTCCAATTGCAACTTTGATCCTGCAATACATACAAGAGAAACAGAAAATGTCGTATTGAGAATAGCAGCAATTATGCAGACAGACAATATTCTGGAGAACAAGCCTCCTAATTCCATCTTTTCCACTTGCAATACATTCGGAACACAGGTCAATCAGGAAGCACGTTTCAGAGTTCATCCTGCAAGACCAGGGACATGCATATTCATGAGTACTGTTAATGGTTTCTAGTAATATATCGTATGTGGAGGAATATAATAGAAACGTTCACGTTTTTTATTTGTGCTTACTGTCTGCTTAGGTGTCAGAAAATGCATCACGAAAGTTATATTACTATAGTTTCCATCATTACTTGTTTTAACACTTCGTAATCCAAAACAACATTAACAGATATTACCAAAAATCTAGCTGCCATCGTCCAATCTTTGAAAAAGGTATACATCAACCTTGGATAATGGTTCACCTGATGGTTAATTCTGTGTTTGGTACACCAGGTGCATTCTATTCATGCACAAATAAATGACTCAGTAATTAGATTCAAGTTTGGCACAAGGCACATCTTGCTAATAGTATGTCTTTCTCTGTGCAAATGTATTCTTGGTTTTGCATGCTTGATAAGTAAGAAAGGTTGTTTCTTCGAATGACAAAGTATGTACTCACAAATACCCATCCCATCCCAAGTCAACTAGCAATGTCAATCCTAAGCAACAATGAATTCATATTTCAATATCGAAACTACACAAAGCAATAGAGTATTTCACATTAATTTCCATTAGAGAGCTTGGGGCTTACATGGTAATCATCCATGTAGTCATGTGGATCCGGCTGCAAAACAAAGTTAGAAGTAAGATCAAATATCGGGAAGATGTGACATAAAGCTAGTTTATATCATGGCTAAATAACATATGATCATAGAAATACTTACTACACTTGCTAAATGATAAAATGAAACTACTACATGAATGAAATAGCTAGAACAGATGAGAAAGCTCCCCAGTCTCAAGACAACCTTTTCACAAATTTGTTGATATCTGTTAAACACACTTTTCCAAATTGCTTAAATATTAACCACTGCTGTTGGTTCGTTATTTCCTCTTTTCCCCACCTAGCTCTGTCTACCCTCCACCCGTTTGAAGGAGAAGAGTATTTAAGCACAAAAAATGCCAATCATCATCCTGAATCTCTCCTCACAAACACATCTGGAAAGATAGGAGGACCAACAGCTTGATTTCCACCTTATCATTGTATCCTATCTCTGTGACTAAGGCAATCCTTATCACTCAAGATTCAAGAACGAATCTAAAATTGTACAGCAGAGTTGACATGATAAGTTAGAGTGAGTTCCTTACATTTATATAGGGCTGAGATAAACCATACTGTTCACGGCTTGTGTAAAGTTTGACTTCATACTCTATTTATATCTTATATTGAATATTGATACATAAATGCACCCAATGATAAAGCAGTGAAGAACAATTAAGTATACCCTTCTATGGCGCCGACTATCTCCATATCTACGATCCCTTTCCCTTCTCCTCTTTTCACCTTCCTCTCTTGCTCTCCGAGCCTCCTATGTAATCATTAAAAATCAAATGGCGACCATCAGAAGTAATATAAATTTAGTAAATGCTAAGATCAAAGTAGTGCTTAAGCATGGGCTTTGGTCAACAACCTCTTCTTCCTGAGCTCTTCTTTCTTTTTCTGCTTCTTCAAAGGCTTCTTTTTCTGCCTGTAATTGTACACACATAAGAACATTAAAACCACAACTCCTCTAAGATAATAACATACACGAACTCCGAAAGAAAATGCTTACCTCTCTATTATTAGCCATAAAATTATCCACAACCTGCTTCGCATACTGTGGATCATCACATATTAAGATATTGTCGAAGACTGAACCAGCCTTAACCTGAAAACTCAAATTATCAGGCTTCAAATAGACATAGTATCTAATTATAATAGTATCTAATTATACGAGTTTTACTTCAGGTTCTAATCATTTGTCAGACATTGGTTTACTGCTATTATGCAACTTGAAAGTCTGATCTAAGTTCTCGGGACATCCAGCTACCTAACTTCTAAGTAATGGCTATTGTTAGGAAATATGTATTAACATAATTGATATGTAATCAATCAGGGATTACAATAAGGGGGCTGGTAGGGAATTGTTCCCATTAATTTTACGTTGCTGGGCTGGTGGCTTGTGAGAACAAGTCAAAAGAAGAGGTAGAATCAGCCAATGATAAATCTGATCCTTTCCCAATCATAAAACAGCATGGGTGTTCGATCAGGAAGGGTTAATTAGATGGGGCAGAAGTCCAAAATTGAATAGAAAGAAGAGATTTGGTTAGTGTTTTTACTCATTCAATTGTGTTCATCCAACCTTGTACAACATTAATTTCACAATGAAGAGGGAACTACTGAACCTGGCCGAAATAAAGTAGAGGAGAAAACCCTAATCTGAAAAAGACCTCGGGCTGCAATGTAGTGTTATGAGTCAAAAAAGAAGCCTTCCTACCCCAGTTAGCACTGAATCAGTTTTGCTACATAACCAATGTTGGGGAAGCAGGAAGGGATCAAAACCTTTTTTTCTGGTCAAGAAGAAAAAAAGGAAATGCCTCCAACAAATGTTGGCCCACTTGGTAAGTAGTAGGCTTGTGACCCATTAGGTATGCGAGGACCTTCTTGGTAGGCGATATGTAAGAACTTCTATAAGAGCTCTTTGAACTAAGAGGCATGCCTTGGCCTTAGTGAGTCCCTAGAACCCAACTCACCCAAACTTTTCTAATTCGAAAAAAATAGGGAATACCCTACGAGAATCAGAATCAGCTTCTTCACCTGTTATTTATGGCATAAGAGCACAATGAAGATGATGGAAAGGGGAAAGCAGTGAAAAAGGAGGATCTTCTCCAAACTACAACTACAAGATTATATTGGACCCCCCTAATTTCATCATTTGTACCAGAGGTTCCACTTAAACCCACTTAGCTTTTACAGAAGCCAAAGATAAAGCTCCGACAAATTGACAATGTGCAGATTAGGGAAAATATGATGATGTGAATGGATGGCAAGAGAAAGAATATTGATCGGTTTGCATATGCTAAAGTGGATGAAACTCCCATATTGTTGTATCAGGAACAAATATTAGAGGTTAAAATAGAGGGAGATGAAGTTCAATTTTTTGCGTATGATGATGATCAGGATCTTCATAGAAGCTATTAAACAGGAGTAAGAAATGACATACGGCCCCCAAAATATCGCATTCCTTGCCTCCTGAAATCCTTATCATTTCATGAACGAGATGGTGTGTTAGAAAAGAATGTGGTCCTAAATGAGATGGAAGAATTTGCCTGGGTCTCCAAAATTGATGAAGAAGCACTAAACCCAGACGAACAGGGATATAGTGGGCTTGTTTTATAAATAAGATTGTTAGGGTTCCATGTGTCCTCTTTTGCAGAAAGACACATGTTAGGAGAAGTTTTCTCTTTTAAGGAAGAGTAGTTATTATTTGTTTCATGTTGGGAGAAGTTAGGAGTAGTTCTTTGTTATAAACTTATAATCTGTTTAGGGAAGTTATGATAGGAAGTTATAATTAGGTAAAGGAAAGACTCTATAAATATATCGTACTCTCTTTCTAGAAGATTATGAATGAAGATATGATATTTCGGAATTGTGTTGTGTTGGCTGGAGTTAGATTCGACTCTAGATTTCCTTTTCTACTTCTCTCTTACTTTCTTTAAGTTCTAGAAATAAGGTATTCTTTAAGTTCTATCAATTGGTATCGGAGAGGGTAGATCCTTGAGCACATGCATTATCATGGTAAACACAAGAAATTCTACATTTGAGAATGATTCACCAATACATCCAAATATGAACCCAGAAAACCCACCCATTGCCAATCCCCAAGATGATCCTACAGTAATTTTGGTTCAACAACCACCCCAAACGCATCCAGAACCCAACCCTCAATTATCTGCCATTCTTGCTCAATTGCACTTGACGAATTCAGAGATTAATACCTTGAAGAAAGCAAAGGGGCCAATGGTAATTCATGGAGAAACGAGTCATAAATACAAGGATCCTTTCATTGAACAAGATGAAGTAGACATGGATGACCACTCATGGAATAGAAATTTTTCCAAACGACCTTATTCAAAAATTGACTTTCCCAAGTTTGAGGGGGGTGATCCAAGAGGATGGATTTTACAGGCTGAGAAATATTTCAGATATTATCAAACATCTGAGGATTTGAAAGTGGATGTTGCGGCAATTAACTTGGGTCTCATCAGGACGGACCATAAGATATTGGGATGAACTGGTGCAGATATTTCAAGAGCAATTTGGTCCTACTGAGTTTCAAAATCCTGATGTTTTTCTATGTAACATAAAACAGTTGTACTCCGTTACTGAATACAAGCAAGAATTTGTAAGAAGACAAGCCCAAGTTCAAGGATGGCCTGAGCATTGCCTCTTAGGAGTATTCATCAATGGCCTCAAGGATGAGTTGCAGTCAGACGTCAAAATACATAAGCCACGCACCGTTTATAAAGCGGTGAGTCTTGCACTGGAGTTTGAAGCGAAGTTGCAATCCCAGAGTGCCCACCGCTCCAATCAATGTTTCATTAATACACGTGGCAATAGTGAGTACAGCCGAGATTACAAATCGCAAACCCGCAATCAGTTTGGTTACTATAATGCCGCAAATCAAGGGAATAATGCGCAGGTTAATACGTTCGATCCGACTAATGCGTTCGATGCTACCAATTCGGGAATTAATTTAAATTCGAATTCCCCTTATTCGATCGGTGCGCACAATCAGGGATTAAATTCAAAGACAAATTCAATGAATCCAAGCGGTGCGACTTCTGCGGGATTTCAATATCCAATTGTTGCTACATCATCGGGCCCTCAAAGGAATTTTAATTTACAAAATTCAAATTTTTCAAGGCAGCAACCGTCGACCAACTCGGCAAATTCCCCATCATACTCGTATCAGCCTCGACTTTCGGAAACCGAGAAGCAACATAGACACGACAAAGGCCTATGCTTTCGTTGTGGAGAAAAATTTACACCTGGACATCGTTGCAGATCATCGACTTTACAAATAATGGAGATTACCGACGATACAGCGAAGACGCCTGAATTCTCCGAATCTGAGCAGCTGGCCAACGCAAATTTGGCTAAGATTTCCTTATTCCCGCCTTGAGGACAAGGCTGAATTTCAAGGGGAGGGTATTGTTAGGGTTCCATGTGTCCTCTTTTGCAGAAAGACACATGTTAGGAGAAGTTTTCTCTTTTAAGGAAGAGTAGTTATTATCTGTTTCATGTTGGGAGAAGTTAGGAGTAGTTCTTTGTTATAATCTGTTTAGGGAAGTTATGATAGGAAGTTATAATTAGGTAAAGGAAAGACTCTATAAATATATTGTACTCTCTTTCTAGAAGATTATGAATGAAGATATGATATTTCGGAATTGTGTTGTGTTGGCTGGAGTTAAATTCTGACTCTAGATTTCCCTTTTCTACTTCTCTCTTACTTTCTTTAAGTTCTAGAAATAAGGTATTCTTTAAGTTCTATCAATCATCTTTGGATTTCGTTCCATCAACAACTTAAACTGTGATTAAACTAATTGATTCACTCATAATTTTGGGGGGAGGGGACTTGCCAACCTAGTACTGATTACTGATACAGTCAGCTTCACACACCAAAAGGAAAATTCTTTTTTGAAGAAAAGGAAATACATTAGACTACTCCTCCGGTCTTTAATGTGGGACCTAATTGGGGAGTTGATCTTGGTCCCAAATGTAAGACCTATTTCCCATTTTTGTCGATATTTTCCTAATTTACCCCTATTGATTGATGCTCCTCAACAATAATCAAGTAAAAAAGAGACTAAGGGAATTAAGAAACATTATTAGGGTGTTTTAAAAAAAATGTCATATAAACTAACTTCCTCAATTTAATCAAATTAGATAAATAGTCTTCACATAAGGACTAGAGGGAGTACTATTTTTATATATATTCCTACTGTAATTGCCTATGATTGTTGATACCATCATGACACCAACCTGCCACACTTCAATACCCACATACTTAATTGGTTTCAACACATAAAGATCAGGATCATCCTCAAATTCTGCAGTAAAAAGGAAACAGAGGTTAGTTCACAGTTCACACATTTAAACTGAACTTCACTGGAAGTTGTCCATAAGATTTATCTATAAGATTACATAAGGCCTCGTAAAAGCAAAGGAAGCCACAGGAGTGCCACTACCAAAATATTCCCTCCACTTCATATTAAGTATTAACTGTCACAAAACAAATTTTACGGAGACCAAAGGAAATCATTGAATAACATCACTTTTTGTAAAATTAATCTAAAATTAACAAGGGAAAATAGGAAATAAATAATTCATGCATTCTTGGAATCTGAAATTGACGAGCATTATGAAACATAAAAAGACAGCATTTCCGTGACAACTGATATGAAACAGAGGGAGTATTTGATTTTCTTGTAACATCATACTTTTGATCTAAATTTTTTGGCTACCAAAAAATAAGTAAAACTATAAAGGCGCCATTTTATAAAATAACTTCAGGCTTAATCCAAGTACAAGACTTCTTAAAGTCACTTAAGTACAGTTAACACATGATAAACTGGCTACTTTGTGCATGTTTAAATAACTATAATGCCTCAAATCCATATGAGCTAAGCCACTTTTCTTAACAACCCGTTTAATTCTTTAAAGTTTAGTAAAGCTCCAGCCAATTTTTTTTCTCTACTTTCAGAGAACCGATATCACGTTGAGTCTACCTGGGTTATCAGTCCATGGAATCTTCCACTTTCCCTTGTAGTTGGGGTTCTTGATTTTCTGTGGCACAGAAATTTTAAAAGAAAAATTAGAAATCACGGAGTATATATAAACATTTTAATGTGAGTAGCTTAAAGTACCTTGCGTTTCCAAGGTCCTTTGTATGCTGGATTAGGAATTTTGGGGGCCTTCCATATTCCATCGTCTTCCTCATCCCAATCAACAGGCTACTCAAAGAAAAATCAAAACCGATATAATATTCCTATGGCTGCGAATATGATCCTCTATCCAATTACATAATTTTTTTTTAAATCAATTTTGTGCATGAGTAAGAAATAGACCTTCTTGGCTTTGGGATCAGGGATCTCAGCTGGAATCGAATCATGACCCTGTAATATCCCCACACAAAAAAAAAAACCACAAACATGAAATAAAGCATTGGTAATAAGCTAGACAATTAAAGTATTCAGTTTGCAATCTTTCTATCCCTACTTGCTTTATATTGCTCTGTTTGGTTGAATTGATATCTTGCATCAAATTTAAACTGACTTGCCATTAAGGTGATGATCAAATATCCTTCATTTACTTGGAATTGACATTGAGCATTTAGTTTAACCATATTGAAACAAGACTTGAGCGCCAAACAAGTCTCTTCACCCCTCCACGAGGGATTCTCATCCCTTGTCATACAGCTCAATGAGCTATTAGCCTTGACCCAATGGTTGAGGCCCATCATGCTACAGCTACCTATGTTGTTCTTGGGTGTGCTTGGCAAGAAAGGAAAGCTGATATATTAAAGTGTCCTCCCCTATTATTGGATTTGTTGGTAAATTGGGATCGTCTTTAAAGGCCTTAAATGCTCAGGTACATTCCCTCCAAGGAGAATCTTAAAAATATGTAGCACAAACCCTTGCTATATTGATAATCTTGTTTGTTTCAAATTCGCTTTCTTTGATATCTCTCTTAAGAATGATATATCCTCTGCCGCTTTAATGACCCGTTCTTGTCCCTGATAGTTATTTCTCGGAAAAGGGTGAAAATGTAGAAGCCAGCGCGAAACTTCATAATATGATAGGACTTCTTAAATAAGATGGGATCAAGGTTTATCCTGTAAATGCATGCACCAGCAATGATGTAGGTTATGATGATGATCAAGAAAAAATTACATGCCCGGGGGTTACCTCTGGTTTGACATCATTAGGGTCTTCAATGTACTCTCTATCATCCCAATCAGATGGCTACATTTAAAAAAAAAAAAAAACAGAACAATTATTGGGCATGACAGAAAGATCAAAGATGCATAAAAAGACTTAGATATCTCCAGCAATCAATTAAACAAAAACATCCAAAATTGAGTTAAATTTCAAATTTTGCTTTGAATGAATTGGGCATACAGTTAGTTTGCCACCATTGCATTGTACCAACACCTATGAATCATCCAGACGTTGTACCTTTTTTGCATTTACATCCTTGATTTTTCGTGGAGGAAGGATGTCCCAATCTGTATATAAACTTCCAGAATCTTTTTCTCTATTGTCAACAAGGATACTATAAGAGGCATCAGGCCTTAGAACAAATGTATAGAAATGAGTCACTTTGTCTGTTTCACACTGAAGATCCTTCTTAATTGGGTAATTCTGCCCCTGGTACGATACTATAACATGGAGCTTCTTAGTCTGTGAGCCACATATATCTGGTCCAAACATAAAACTGCATAAAGCAAGGGCAATCAGCCGACTTAGCACTACATATAATGCAGTATAGTCGGGAGTAAGAGATTAGCTAGAACATCAACAAAGGGCATCGAAATTCAGGTTGGTGTTCACACGTTAAATAACTTGAGTTCCACTTCTACAGATAAGTTTGCAATGTATACATCTTTAAATGTACTAAAAGTAGTCAGTTATAACTATGCAGTCATTCTATAGTCATAAGATTAATATATCTCTTTCTTACCAGTTAAACATCTCCTCTTGTACTCCAGTTTGTTTTTTATGCTATTAGGCCCATCCAAACTTATTCTCATAGGGGAAAAAATAGATGGGGATGGACCAGATAAACCCATTAAGGATCAAACAAACAAAATGAGAAATGTAACTCACTCTGGCCTTTTAGAAGAGAGAGAAGTGAAGAATTGTAGAGGGTTATAGGGGTAGCCACCTAGTTGGCCCAAAGAGGCAGGTGGAAAAATGTGTGTGGAGAGACTAGCCTCTCAAATGTAAGCTACCACTGCCATGTTTTCTTCATTTGTTTAAAGTTCAATCAATGTGATGATCAACAACAATGAAATTTCAGCTAACTTGTGCGTATCCTTCAAAATGGATTGTGACAGATTATATACATATTGAAGAATTTCAAGTTGTAAACTAAGAACCAATGAAAAGGTTTGACATATAAAAATGGCAGACCTATAAGGAGTATCACCACCAAATTTCTTCTGATTGACATAGCCAGAAAGAAGTTTCAGGTAACCACCACCACACTCAATGTCCTGCTCAAATTTAATAGAATACTGAACCACTAGAGTTCTGTTCTTATTGCTGAACTCTGGAATCTTTGCAGATATTGCGAAATGCTTGGCATCACTAAATGTCTGGATACCTGGAAGCATTATAGGATAAATCAGACAACCAATAAGGGGACCAATGTACAAGATTACATGTACAAAGAACTTAAGAACGCAATTCTCTTTCCTTGTTCTTTTTCCACGTACCAAAATGTCCAGAATTTGAAACTCCGAGGCTACATTGTATTAATCTAGGCAACTTTAAGCATTTGAGTAAGAACTTTACCTTTATCATCGGGATCTCCAGACCACTTTCCTGCCGTATGCTTGAAGGTACCAGCCTTTCCCTCACTTCTTTTCCAGTCGGATAAAACCCAACGGCTCTTCCAACCATCTTTTGTTCAAAGAGTTTATATGACATATAGACATAGAGGGAGAATGTGAGATCGTTGATAGTTGCTACAAACTGAAGCCAGTGAGCAGGGAATTTAGTTTCCCTATTGGTATTTTTTTATGTCAAACACAAAAACAGGTAAAATAGTATCTGATTGACTATACTGAGAGCAGAATGAAAAATGATGGGCACAAACTCGAGCACAAGTGAACGGGAACAAGGACAGAAAGTAATTGGAAAACTTCCATCTACGGCTGATTAAGTCATATCGAAAAAACAGATTCAGGAGTCTAAATTGGCATGGATCAGTTGGACAGATAAACTATGGCTCCAAAAAAAAAAATGCAACATAGAAGCTAAATTTTCCATGAGAAAACTAGACGACCAAGTAACAGAGGAAAAAAAACTAGTTTGGACAGCAAAATAACGTCGCACAGACCCAGATAAGAATTCGGATCTATTAATCAGATGGTTTATATTTTGTACGCAAACAAAGAAGCCGGTCAAAGCTCAAAGGGAGTCAAGAAGATCACCTTGGAATGTCTCCTCAAAAAGAATGTCAGAGAAGGCCGAATGAAAGAGGAAAGAAGAGTGCAAAGCTAAAAGTAGAAGGAGCGGTAGCTCAGGCTTAAGATTAGACATCTCATTTATTTCCTTCAATCTTCAGGGAGCACTAGCAGCGGACGCAGAAGTTGCTTTAAATAACAAAAATAAGATGAGCACTTTCTAGAACATCTTAATAGCATCCCGTAACCCTGTATTAATTAGCCAGTCCGCTCGTGTTTGACGACGGGGTTGGACTGGAGCATTGCGCGGCTTGGACCCCGTCATGACTCGAGACCTCTTCGCCCTCCCACTTTAACAAATAGTTAGCTATTGTTTATTTTAATATGTTTATTGTAAATATTTGATTGTAATTTAGATATTTGTTGTAACCAATTATAGCAAGTAGTTAGGCTATAACTAGTTAGTCTTTTCTCTGTAACCATTAGTTCAGTAACCATTTCCTTTCCTGTATATAAAGACACTTACTGTACATGACAAGACTAATGAATGAGAATACCTTTTTCTCTCTCCACACTTATTTTCTCAGTTTCAATTTCGTGTTATGGTATCATGAGCTTTTTTTCTTCTGAGTCTTCCGCATCTCGTTCTCTCCTTCCTATTGATTGCCTTCTCTGTTCTTTGACTTGAGAATTTTTTTTTTCTCCCGTAAGTAGTATTCCGATTTGCCTTTATTTTTCTTTGATCTTCGATTTCCAGATCTGTGGTATTCCGATCTGTGAAATCTTGAATTTGCTTCTTGATTCCTTTGCAAATCATTTGTCTTCAATTTCTCTGGTGATTCTTGTTAATCGCCTCCTCTGTTCCTTGATATCGGTTTCGTCCGATTTGATTTGAGATTTTTCAGCCTGGTATTCCGATTTGTCTTCGTTTTCAATCTTTGATTTTCAGATCTGTCACTCTCGGATCTGTGAATCTTGAATTTGTTTCTTGATTTCTTGGTAAATCATCGGCTCCGATTCATTTAGAAAATCGATTATAATGACTACCGAAGGCTCTTTTTCCGTTTCATCATTGGCTCCGTCTCAAGATCCTTCTAGCTGCTATTTTTTGCATCCTAATGAGAATCCGTCTCTTATGCTTGTATCATCTCCTCTGACTGGACCTAACTATCACCATTGGGCACGTACTATGATGATCGCTCTCATGAGCAAGAACAAGCATCACTTTGTCGACGGTTCTCTGTCACCTCCAGCTCCTACTGATCCTTTGTTCCCAGCATGGCAAAGATGCAACACGATGGTGATTACTTGGCTCTTCAGATCGGTTTCTCCTTCAATCAGTCAGAGTGTCATATGGCTTAATCGAGCAGTGGATGTGTGGAATGATCTGAAGGAGAGGTTCAGCCAAGGGGATGCATTTCGAGTGGCAGAATTACAGGATGAAATCTTTCAGCTCAGGCAAGGTGATGTTTCGGTTTCCGATTATTTCACAAAACTCAAAATAATTTGGGATGAGTTGCTTAATTTTCGTCCCATTGCTGATTGTTCTTGCTCTTCAAAGGAATATTTCCGTCAGGACTATGTTATCAGATTTTTGAAAGGACTTAATGATCGTTTTTCAACTGTACGATCTCAAATTTTGCTGATGGATCCCCTTCCTTCTGTTAACAAAGCTTTTTCTATGGTTGTTCAACAAGAGCGTGACCTTACTGGAATCTCAGACCAGAGTATTTGCTATACTCGTACGGATTCACCTATGGGCAACCAACCTTCAAAGCCTTTGTATCCGCCGAAATACAATGGGAACCTTAAGGTTTGCACCTACTGTGGGAAGCCGAGGCACACCATTGAGACTTGTTATAAGAAGCATGGCTTTCCTCCTGGATATAAGACTCGTAACAAAGCTGCTGTGAACAACATGATCACGTCTCCTAATTCATCAGCTGGACTTTTATCTTCAACACCTACTGTTGCTAATCCATCCATCAGTCAAGAGCAATACAATCAATTGCTGGCTCTTTTACAGCCTTTGCCTACTGCTGGTCATGGTTCGGATGCTTCTGTTCCTCCACTGTCATCTGATGCAAAATCTTGTGTAAACCAGATTTCTACTCTTACCTTGAACCCAAACATTACCTCACAAAGTATGTACACTACCTTAGCCTTTGATTTTTCTAATCAATGGATCCTTGATAGTGGAGCTACTATTCATGTTTGTTACTCCTTAGATTTGTTTACTTCATATTCCCATATTTCCCCTATTCGTATCATTTTACCTACCAAAAGTTCTACTGTAGCTAGCATATCTGGCACTGTACAGGTTAATTCTCATATTTGCCTCACCAATGTTCTTTATCTTCCAAATTTTCATTTCAATATTATCTCTGTCTCACAAATGACTAAAGCCCTTTCTTGCTGTTTCATTTTCTCTCCTTCTTGTTGTTTCATACAGGACACTCAGACATGGAAAACGATTGGTATTGCTGATGTTTCTCAAGGTTTATACAAGCTGCATAGTCACTTACCTATGGTTGATAGGGATAGTTCTGTTTCTAGTAAACAAGTGGTTGGTTCTGTTTCTAACACACCCCTTATTCCCTTTGATTTGTGGCATTTTCGCCTTGGTCATTTGTCCTCTTCTGTTTTGAATGTTTTGAAGCAACAATATCCTTTCATTTCATGTAAACTTTCTGGTGCTTGTGATGTATGCCATTTTGCCAAACAAAGAAAGGTTCCATTTCCAATTAGCACATCTAAAACTACATCTCCTCTTCATATGTTGCATGCTGATATTTGGGGACCCTATAAACTTTCCTCAATACATGGTCATCGTTATTTTTTAACTGTTGTTGATGACTTTACCCGTTTTACTTGGGTATGTCCTTTAAAGGCTAAATCTGATGCTCGGTCCTCATTTCAATCTCTCATTCTTTTGCTTGAAAATCAGTTTGCAACTACTGTCAAAATTATTAGAACGGATAATGGCCCTGAATTTCAAATGACTTCATTTCTTTCTTCTAAAGGCATTTTTCACCAAACATCATGTGTTGAAACTCCTGAACAAAATAGTGTTGTGGAACGAAAGCATCAACATATTTTACATGTAGCTAGAGCATTAATGTTTCAATGTCATTTGCCCTTGTCTTACTGGTGCTATGCTGTATCTCATGCTGTTTACACCATAAACAGACTACCAACTCCTATTTTAACTGATAAATCTCCATTTCAATTGTTACATGACACTTTTCCAGATTACACTAACTTTAAGGTTTTTGGTTCTCTGTGTTTTGCTTGCACCTCTTCTTCTCATCGAACTAAATTTGATTCTCGAGCTCGAAAATGTGTTTTTCTTGGCTACAAATCTGGCACTAAAGGATATGTTCTTCTTGACATTCATAATCATCATATTTTTATCTCAAGGCATGTTATTTTTTATGAATCCATCTTTCCTTATTCTAGTTGTAAGTCTCTTCCAGATCCTATTTCTCTGCCCACCCCTAATATTTCTTCTGATCTTGACTATCCTGACCCATTTTTACCTTCGGTTTTGCCTGCTGTTTCTCCACCTTCTTCTACTTTTATTGCTCCTTCCCCATCTGGTTTATCTTCTTCTCTTTCTTCCCCCATTAACTGTCCCTCTTCTCCTTCTAGACCTTCAGTTTTTGTTCCTCATCCACCCCTTCGCAGATCTGATCGACCCCACAAACATCCTACATATCTAAGTGACTATCATTGCTCTCAACTCACCTCAGCAGCACCTGCTTCCATGTCTGGTTCCTGTCGTTATCCACTATCTTCAGTGTTATCTTATGGTAATCTCTCACCCTCATATAAACAATTTGTTTGCTCTATTTCCATACTTCCTGAACCTAGAACCTATAAAGAAGCAATTCAATACCCTAATGGCGTGAGCAATGCAAGCTAAAATTACAGCTTTAGAGCTAAATAATACTTAGTTTTTGACTGAATTACCTAAGGGCAAGTTCCCTATTGGCCGTAAGTGGGTGTTTAAGACTAAATTTCATGTTGATGGTACTTTGGAGAGATACAAAACCCGGTTAGTGGCAAAGGGCTATACTCAAACTGAGGGGGTTGATTATTTTGATACTTTTTCGCCAGTTGCAAAAATGACTACTGTACGTTTATTGCTTGCTGTTGCTGTTTCTAAACATTGGTATCTTGAACAACTTGATGTTAATAATGCTTTCTTGCATGGGGATCTTCATGAGGATGTTTATATGTCTCTTCCCCCTGGTTTTACTCCTCCTCGTTCCAACTTGGTTTGCAAATTGCAAAAATCTCTTTATGGGTTGAAACAAGCCTCACGTCAATGGTTTGCCAAACTTTCTTCTGCCTTGCTGTCTTGTGATTATATTCAATCGAAATCTGACTATTCTTTATTCACCAAGCAGAATGGTGCTTCATTTACTGTTCTTTTAGTCTATGTTGATGATATCATTTTAGCTGGCAATGATTCTATTGAACTTACTCATATTAAATCCTTTCTTGACAACACCTTCAAGATTAAGGATCTTGGTAAACTCAAATTCTTCCTTGGTCTTGAAGTGGCTCGTTCTTCTGCTGGTCTTTCTTTAAACCAGCGCAAGTTTGCTCTTGATATTCTCAATGATGCAGGTTATCTGGGTTGTAAGCCTCTTTCTACTCCTATGGCTCGTAACACTAGATTATCTAACGATGTTGGTACGTTACTCACAGATGTGGCTCCCTATAGACGATTAGTTGGTCGTCTCTTATATCTTACCACCACAAGACCTGATCTTTCATATGTTGTTCAACAACTCTGTCAGTTTATTCATGCTCCTACTGATGTGCATCATCAAGCTGCTTTACGAGTCTTACGGTATATTAAACGATGGCCCGGTAAAGGTATTTTTTTTCCAGCCTCTTCTTCTTTACAATTGAAGGCTTTTAGTGATTCCGATTGGGCTGGATGTCCTGATACACGTAGGTCCTTATCTGGTTATTGTATCTTCCTTGGTGATTCCCTTGTTTCATGGCGTTCCAAGAAGCAAACCACTTTGTTTCTCTTTCTTCATCCGAGGCCAATACCGTGCCATGGGTTGTGTAGCTTGTGAAATCCAGTGGTTGCTTTATTTGCTTGGTGATTTACATGTTCCTCATCCTTCTCCTACCCTCCTTTATTGTGACAATCAATCTGCCATTCACATTGCATCTAACCCCACGTTCCATGAACGCACTAAGCACCTAGAACTTGATTGCCACTTTGTTCGTGAAAAGGTTCAAGCTAGGCTTATTCGACTTATTCCGGTTCGTAGTGCCAATCAACTTGCTGATATATTCACCAAACCTCTTGATCCGCAACCTTTCCATGGTTTTCTATCTCGACTTGGCATGATCAATATATACGCCTCAGCTTGTGGGGGGTAACAAATAGTTAGCTATTGTTTATTTTAATATGTTTATTGTAAATATTTGATTGTAATTTAGATATTTGTTGTAACCAATTATAGCAAGTAGTTAGGCTGTAACTAGTTAGTCTTTTCTCTCGTAACCATTAGTTCAAGTAACCATTTCCTTTCCCGTATATAAAGACACTTACTTGTACATGACAAGACTAATGAATGAGAATACCTTTTTCTCTCTCCACACTTATTTTCTCAGTTTCAAATTCGTGTTACACTTCTCTACTCAAAAGTTTGTAAGATTGTTATCGGTATATTTATTTTGGGAAAAAGTGATATAAATATAATTTCAACTTCTCAAAAAAAAGTCGATTAACGCTTCTAAATGGAGTCATTTGATAGGAATATGAGATATCAAAATTTAAATGAAAATACTTAAATGCCTTCTCTTTCTTCTTTCCTCTTTCTCTCTATTCCCTTCCCTGTCGTCGGAATCCACCTCCGTCACCCATATCTATTGCTCACTTCCTCTCCCTTCGACATCCCCTTATAGTACATCTTCTCCCTTCCTCCCCAAGAAGAAGCCGTCATCTCTTCAGTGCCATCTACCATGGTTAATGTGACTTCAACTTCGTTAACCAAAACAATCAAGACCTTATCATGGGATAAAAGACTTTACCATGGTAGGAAGAACTTTTGTATTAGTGTGGTTCTAAAGGTTGATCATGATTAATTGGGTCTCGAGTTGGTTGTGTCCTACATGCATCTACTATCTCTTCCCTCCTAAAGTATGCAACCAATAATAAAAATACGCCAAAAGGAGAAAAACTAATGGATCAAAAGAAAAGGGGAAGCACATGAGTAACCAATATATAATGTCAATGCAACTATCTGCAATTATGAAAACAAACTAGAAAACCGTGAAACAAGAGGCTCTAATACCAGCTTGAAATAACCTTCTATAATTACCGTATAATTAATCATTTCAAACAACCTAGTAAAAGATTAAGTAATACTATGATAAATTACCCCCAAAAAAAAAAACCAATAAAGACTACCATAGTGAGAATAGTTTCACCAAACACTTTGGAAAAGTCAATTGTGGTAGAAAGACATAAAATCAACCAAATAAAAGTCTATCATGGTTAATGTGACTTTAACTTCGTAAGTCGTAACCAAGACAATCAAGACCTCACTATGAGAGAAAAGAGTCTACCATAGTAGGAAAAACTTTAACCATTTGATTGACACAATATAAGCATAATTAATACAATTTACACATGGGCTAGGGCATTTGAAGTCCTCATTGTAATCATAATCACCACAGCCCATTATAACAAAGATATATCCGCACATAAATGTTTAAATTCATTTCATACACAAAAACATGTAGGCTCAACCTCTAATAAGGTAGTCCACACAATAAAACAACATATCAAAGGGGCTCCGCCCACCGTATAAATCCCAATATGCAACGGAATATTCAAATTATGCAAGGTATACCAAAAATGCTTTAAAGTTTGGTAATGTACGTTAGACAATGCTCATGCAACTAAATGAGGCATACAAGATTAATAAATCAAATCAAGTCTCTTATGTCTTCCCATTGGTAGCACCGCTTGAACTCTCACCTGAAAAATAAATAAATAATGATGGTGTGAGTCACACGGACCCTATAACCACAATTCCAATTTAACAAGTATGCAGTGAATGATTATAAGATAATGAAGCGGGCAAAATATATTTTCATATAGCATAAAGTCTAACCAGTTTTCCAAAAACATTAATAGTTCAAGAGAACAATTCAATATACATGGGACTCCCTCAACTATCTTTATAACCTCCTTATAATTGCTAACAAAACCCATGAGCTACAACACATGATAGGATTAGTTTCTTTGACAAGACTGCACTAAGCTTTCCAATAATAAGGTGTAGCCCGGCCAAAGACAACATAACTCATATCCGATCATGGGTTCACTTTTCTTCAGATATCGAAAGGTGTCACGTCCTTTAAGCTAGCCTTAGCCCGACTAATGAAGGGTGATACCAAGGACCCTAAGAATGTTAAAATCATCCATTATGTGCACAATGGCGGCTATACCATGAGGTATAAAAGATTCAAACTCCCACAATCACGTCTCATCACAATCCCGTACACTTCAATATTTAGTTCAACAGCACAAACTTTCGCATCAATGATTTATCCTAGTATTCAATATTCAATGACCCGTATAATCAACATCACAATCACAAGATAAACAATATAAGCCCACTTAACTAAAAAGTTTACTCACAAACATACATTTCATATATATACATTTTTCATATGTAACATATACTTGTATCATTTGCAAATATGAATATACACTTATAATCACCTCAATAAGCATACAGGGTAGATTGGAAAGCGGTTACCTTAAGTTCTTGACACAAGAACTAAACTTAAGAGAATTCAAGTCCAACAAGCCAAATTCAAATTCAAATATATAAGTATAGGTTAATAAAATTAACAAGAATACTAACTATTACAATAACAAATAATAAGTAATTAAACTATCAAGATTTGCTCACTTTAGTTTTCTAAGTAAAATGACAACAATTTATCTATTCATCAAGTCATCTTTTCAAATCACAAATTCTAACTTTTCCCAACTCTATTTCACTCAATTAATTTTTTTCAACAACCTCCAATCACCTTAAAATCCCCAAAATTGTTTACTTTAATCCTTACTGGGACTAGGAAGAAATGTTTACTTCCTGTATTGTACACAACTCTTCCTGTATTGTACAGACCCAGGAAGATCCGCCACGATTGCAGTTATTTCCATTCCTGGGAGTCGTATCCGTTGGAGATTGGTGGAGGGGAGTTGACTGTGGCAAGGAGACCAGGTTATCTATCATGGGCTCATGCTCCATGATTATAGGGATTTTAATAACTTGCATATCCTTCTGCACATGATCATTAAATGAGGCTTTAATGCACCTCTGTCCATTGCCAAACTCTGCGTGTTTTACTAAATGGGGGGGCGGAGGTTTCGCCGCGAGTCTGGTTTTTTCCATGTTTAGCTGGGCCACTATTCCTCCTGCTGTCAAGCCGTGCCTCAGTCACCGGCGGCGGCCTAGCTCTTATCACCACCGTCTCATCCCACTCATGGTCGTGTGCCACCAACGCGTCTTCAATTGTTTTTACATGGGGAGTGCCGAGACCGTTGCCGACGCTGCTAACAGCTTCCTCATCCTCAATAGTGACGGTGGGGAACTTGCAATTCCGAGCTTCATGGCCGATCCTCCCACAATCATAACAATAGTTTTGGAGCCTTTCATATTTTACTATTACCCATATCGGCTCTCGTTGTGGTTGGGGGACCTAGAATCCAAGGATGAGAGGTTCGCATATATTGACGAGGGTCCGGGCGCGAATGAAAGTTCGAGATAATTTGCCCCTCACCTTTGGGGCTTCATACATGACAACCCTGCCCACTGCGTTACCCATCGTGATGACATTTTCACTTTCAAAAGCAATGTGTGGTAGTCCATGAAATTGGATCCAGAAAGGGCACCATCCGAAGTTTACTTCATGAAACACCATGAACTCATCCCAATGCTGCAGGTTCAACAGTGCACCTTGAATCGACCAGGGCGACCCTTTAATATCCTGATAAAGTCATCTTGCTTTGGGATCCTGAAGAGAAAGGCGTTATTGTCTGGAAGTTCATGGATCTCCATGTCTTTGTCAAGTCCCCAGCCCTTTTTAATCATTGAGATGACAATGCCTTGGTTCAGATTCTTGTTAGTTTCCAGTCGTCCCACTGGAGTTCTTCCTTTCTGAACGTTGACTGGGGGGCTCAAGTTCAGATGTACCGCCCTTGAGTGTTTCTTTCTGCTGCTATTGGTGCCTGGTTCCATTGGCTTACATAGTTGGTAGATTATGGAAACAGGTATCTAATGGTAGAAGTCGCAAAAAACACAATGGTTATCTCTAGTGACGGATTGAGGACGGGAGAATGTCAGGGGAGGTGATATCGTCGATGAAGAGGGGGTCTCTGCTAGTCAAATTGTTTACTTCCTATACTACAATACAAGTGTTTCAAACATATATATACAAATACGAATTGAATTGAATTGATTACAATACAAGTGTTTCAAACATATATGTACAAGTACGAATTAAATTAAATTGATTACAATACAAGTGTTTCAAACATATATTGGAAATAATTTAGGAATTTATTATATATATATTTAAAATAATTTAACAGGTGGATGATAGCTTTGGGATAGTACCTCCTAAAGTGATGAACACAACCCTTAGGCTTTATGCCTCTGATATATTATGTGATGTGAACTGATGTTATCTGTTCTTCCCAAAGTGGTGTCTGGCAGGATTTCCCGAGACACTAGTAGCAATTTTGGGAAGAGGTGTGTACACTAGGAAGAAATGTTTTATGGCCAATTTGATTAATTGTGACTGGCAAGGTTTCTCGAGTCACAAGGTCGACTGGTAGGATTTCCTGGGTCTACTATAGTTCTCTTCCCACTAATTAAACTTAATAAAGAAATACGAAATTGACATTCTCTTTTTGTTATATATATGAATGATATTTATTATTATTATGTAAATATTTTACTTTCACTATATTGTTGTAGTTTTGATTAGGATTACCAGCTTTGCTGATTTGTGTTTGCATGACTGTGATGATCTTTTGGCGGAGCAGATTTTCAGTGAAACAGGTTCCAAGGTTAGGGCTAGCAGTGAGAAGTGAGGAAGAACATTTAGTTAATTCTAGCTAGTTTATTTTATTCTTTTTATACTCTGAATAAAACATATTTATTTGAGTTTTGGATTTATGTTAATGTAATAAGTTAGCTTTGCACTTGTCCCAGTATAAGTGCGGTGGTAACACTTCCCAAATTTGGTTATTTCGAATTTCTGTAATTATTTATGAAAATTATTGCAATTTTATGTTATTATAATTGTTAGAAATTTGGGGTGTTACAAAATTGTGAAGTCCCACATCGACTGGGAAGGCGAACGAAGCATGCCTTATAAGGGTGCGGAGACCTTTCCCTTGTGGATGCGTTTTGATGGGTTAGGCCCAGTCGAAAATAAAACCGTGCGGCCTTGTGTGCTAAAGCAAACAATATCCACAAATAAGCACTTGGGCTGTACAGTTGGTATCAGAGCTAGGGCTCGAGTCGTTGTGCCAGCGAGGACGCTGGGCCCCAAGGGGGTGGATTGTGAGGTCCCACATCAACTGGGAAGGCGAGCCAACGAGGACCCTGGGCCCCAAGGGGGTGGATTGTGACTTCTAAAATTTAGGTGAGTAGCAGTAACTTTTTGTTTTCCTAAATAGTAAACTTTTTTACCCTAGTAATATTTTCTTATAAAAATCCATGTCAAATCAAAATTGATGGGACAGGACGCCAAAGATATAAGCATCATCTTTTCATTTTCCTAGACTCTCATCCTTATTATTATTATATCACAAAAGGAAAATAGAAAACTAAAGCAGAAGAAACAAAGCAAAAGAAGGCTTCCTAGTTTCTAGGCAGATAGGCTCCACATTCATCCTCACCCAGTCACCCCTAATATTTTTGCTATTATCCCTCAAACGCCTCTCTCTCCCTCTCTCCTCCCTTGCCAACTACGCAAAAATCACAACCCCGCTCGTTGCTTATTACTCTCTTTTCCCATGGCAATTCCAACGACGGCTCCACCATCCATCCTTATTCTTATGATCTACATCGCCAGCGTCTTCCCCATAGGTGGAGAGCCTCGACATTGAGAAGTGCTTCAGATCTCTCTCTCTCCCTCCTCCTTCTCGGTCTGTGTCTGGACCACAGAGAAAGTAGAGAGCCTTCGGCCTCCACAGATCGTTACTTTTCCTTTGGCCTCTATAGCACCATCCTCAGTGACCTTTGACCTTTGACCATCGACGAACCCAATTCACGATCTCCGTCTTCCACTCTTAATTTATATATATATATATATATATTGGGTGACTCGATGGCTTCAACTCGACCGGTTCGAGGCCGAGTTGGGTGAGTTGACCTAGAGTCACCGAGTTAACCCGTATTTCTCCTAACTATAACCTTTTTTCGGCTAGTTCGTCGGTTTCTTGTTTGAACCGACCGGTCTAGTCCAGGTTCCAAAACCACGTTTAATATTATATTTATATATTGTTTGTTTGTTTTTTTTTCATAACCTATTTTATTTATATATTTATTTATTTCAAATCTCTCTCTCTCTCTCTCTCTCTCTCTCTCTCGTCCTTTTTCTTTCTTAGAAGATTAACTCTCATTTTGAGTAAAATCCCCTTACTCAAATAATTACATAAAAGTTCTAATTATCATGATTAATTTCATCCTAATATAATTAAGATGCTACAACAACGTCGATTGCGTCGTCCAAGCCACGGCCAATTAGATGGGTTTCGCTATCGATCTCCATGGCCACAATTGGTCGACTCCCTTTCTTCGAACAAGAAGAAGAAGTCTCAACTACAAGCGATTTTGCCTCCTTTTCCTCCTCATCGTCTTGGAGCGGCCAGAGAAACCTCTTAGTCACTGGATCAATAGAAGGATGCCCGAAGGAGGAGGCAAAATCTAAATTCCAAGTCCTCTACCTCTGTCACATCCAAGGTCGACAGAATGCCAATCGTCATCTACAATCTTGAACTTTAGAGTCGGTGTACCTTTATGAATTGGTCTTGACAAAAGACTGATGGAATACCAGTAGCGAGTCTCGAGGTCAGAATTGGTGGGTATTTGGGTTTAGGTCTGGTGGACAAATCCATGGGCGGAAGGGCTCTCTCGGCACCTCGTGAAGCTCATCTTCAATAGTAGGATTAAGGTCGACATCTTTTCGTTTTTTCTTTTTTGCTCTGATTCTTGGCTCTTGGGTATGGAGGAGGAGGTTGAAGAAGGGAGGTGAGATTTTATAGGCTCTTACGCATGAATTCTTGGCTCTGATTATTGTGTAAAAGGATTGAGTGAGAATCTTGGGTTGTGACAAATTGAGTGATGAGATTGACGGGAAGAGTAATATTTTTGACACGATATGTATAAAAAAATTGAGTAATGCGGCTTTTTGGTCTTTTCTCACAAACATGAAAAACTCAGATTCACACTCCATCTCCTCACTATCATTGTATGTGTTAATGAACTTTTTTGGGTTTTAGAAGTAGAAATTGTATTTATATATCTTTTTTCATTTATCTATCTTCTTCCCCCAAGAAAATAAGCACACCTAAATGTCTAACGGATCTAAACTGGTGAACCCGTGATAGTGTATTTTAATAGAATATATTAATATATTATGAATATATATATATCCTATAAATAATAGGAAAAGTGATACCAAGTTTCCAAATCAGAAAAATAGTATCAGAAAAATTTTATTGTAAATAATAAGTGAAAGAGTAGTTATTAACAAGTGGAAGACCTACATTAACATGTTATATGATTTTTCCAATATTATAATTTTTTAATTAGGACTTTAGTGTAATTTTTCCTTAAATAATAAGCATCCATTACTTAATCAAATCTCACGATAGAGGGGAGACTGGAGAATGTCGTTTTTCGTTTACTTTTACGGCCATGGCCTCATGGGTCAACTAAGCATAATGAACATTTGTAACTCCAAAGTCAAGTCTTCTATTCGGTTAGGGGGACAAAGACAGAAAAATGTCAAATCTTCCAAATAAAATATATACAAGTGCTTACCATCAAAAAATATATATATATATACAAGTGCTAAGCTGTAGCGATGACTGAACATACCATCTGAGCGAAGAATCTTCTCAACCGTATGAATTGTGCCCTCTTTTTTGTTTAATTATGCTCATTATTCAATTCTGGTACAATATCAGCCCTCTGTAAACATGATTTAAAGTAATATATCCTTTATCCCTTTTTTATTTATAAAAAAAAAAAAAAAAAAAAAAAAGGACATACAATGCTGAATAAGGACTTTTTTTAGAGATTAAAAATGTTAAATTAATTATTTATTCATGACATATGTTATGTATCATTGTTATATATCAATTTATAAGTTAAATAAATTAGTTTGAAGAAAAATATTAAATATAAATACTTTACGTAATTTATTTAGTTTTTTTTAATATCTTAAAAAGGATAATTTAGCCTTATATTAAGAATTAGATCGAGGAGTAATTGGTAACCAATAACCATAATGACAACCCACATGCAGCCATACGGCCTAGTTGGATTCCTTAAACATCTAATAAGGGGCTCAATCTTTAGCAATGTTTATGGAGAGGGTCTCGTGATTAGTACTAAAAGTCCTTTGAAAAGTCTACACTGCGAGGGGATTAATCACTATTAGGGTAGTGGAAATCCTAGATTAAAAAAAAAAAGGTAAAGGAGCAAAAATACACATGTGCTTTACTCTCGGGAGCGTCCAACACCATATGCTTTTTTTTGGAGCAAAAATACACATGAACTTTCAAAACTAAAGCAAATTTACCATCTCCGTTAAACTAAGTTAGTTGACTGTTACTTTGACCAAAAATGTTGACATGGAAATTGATTTAGCTACACGTAAGCAAGTTGATTTGGCTACAATAAAATCAAACCCTTCCTCAAATTGCAACCTTAGATAACTCGCATCTAATCTAAATCTAAGCCTTGCAACAAACAAAATGACCGATTCCTTTACGTGCAGCCCCATCATCATGTCCAGAAATATCAATCTCCTTCTGCTGCTTGTGCTTCTTCTTGGTTTCATCCTTAGGCACTGTAATCTTCAACACCCCATCGCTCATTGAGGCCTTAATTTCTTCAACCTTCGCATTCTTAGGTAACCTGAATTGCCTCGAGATGGTTCCAATGGTTTCTCTCTCCTTGCAATGCCATCTGAGGCTCTTTTTCTCCTCTTTGACCTTGTCATTGTCTCCCTTTTCTTCTTCTTTTCTCTCTGCGCTGATACAGAGGAGTCTGTTTTCATGAACTTCGAGCTTCACGTCCTCTTTGGTAAGACCAGGAAGATCGATTTCAAAGATGTGGGCTTCTCGGGTCTCCCTCCAATCCATCTGCGTGTCTGAATTTTCATTGAGAAAAACTCGAAAAGGCTCTAACACGTCACTCTAGTTCAACAGGGTCTCGAACGAGACATTCTTCTTTGTTTTTATTCTGGTTGTCTGGGTTTCTGATGTAAGCAGATTATTTGTCCTGCTTAGGTGTAGCCAAATCAACTTCCATGTCGACATTTTTTTGTCAAAGTAACAGTCAATTAACTAAGTTTAATGGAGATGGTAAATTTGCTTCAGTTTTCAGTTTTGAAAGTTCATGTGTATTTATGCTCGTTTACCTAAAAAAAATATCATAACCCATATGTAACGTGTCATAGATACACGGGAAAATTCCATTTAAATACCAAATGAATTTGCAAAACCCCCAGAAGTACCTCAAATTTGCAAAAAGACTTAGAGGTGACAAGAGCCTTTGGGGGTTTTGCAAATTCGCGCCAAATGACCATTTTGTCTTTAGGGTTAAATAATTTTAAAAAAAAAACCCCCAGCGGTGGGCCCCACCACCGGCGGCCACCACCTCCACCGGCGGCCACTGATAATTGAATATTTCATACACTACTTTTTGTCTCTTGATTTATAATCTAGGACTCTTTAGCTAATAAATAATGGCTTTTATACTTATTTGGGCTTTGGGCCTTTTATTATATTTTAGCCATTATTTAATAATAAATTCCAGTTTTACATTGCTTCACCATTTTTACCATAACTCTTGAACCAGACATCGTATTTGCCTCATTTTTGTCTCATATTTCAGATGATTCAGAGAGCTACAATTGTTATGAAGACATAAAGAGCAAATTCGGACAATAGGGTGGTCAATTTTGGAGCCGGAGTCATATGTATTTTTGGGCTCGAATTTTGTAATTAAAGCCCATTTTATTTTATTTTCGTTCTGGGCCCGAATTGTCGATTGGAGCCCCATTTCATTTTGCCATTTTAGGTTAAGTGAGGCAGCAGCCACAAACACATTCTCATTCACGTTTTTAGAATTCAGATGATCAAAATAGTAGTTTTCAAATTCTCTCGCAATGTTCTTCATGTTCTTCGCGTTCTTCATCTCGTTTTTCGTCTTTCTTAATTATGTTCGGATAAATTTCGAGATTGATCCACGATGAGGGTTCCATCCACTATCCGGAGGATTCACGCCTAATCGGTAACCGTCTAACTCGTTTCGTATCCCTTAATCAAATTTGATTTTTGGTTCGGATTGGGTTTTTGATTAAAAACCCAAATCGATATTTCCCAAGGACGAAGTTCGACCGGGTTAAAGTATTTCGTGCGATCGTACGAGAGGTGCGCCACGATTCGAACAAATTCTGAACGATTGTTCAGGTGAGGGAATTTCTAGACAAATGCGTAGATTTCGGTTTGTCTAGAGTCGATTACGAGTTCGGTTATAAATGCTTTTCGTTCGAGGAAGGGTAGTGGGTGAATCCAAAATCGTGGGTTAATCCTTTAATCCTCATTTTTCTGTTTAATCTGTGTTATTTCGTTTTGTTTCTGCATATTTCCGTTTTCAATCTCTTCCGAATCAAAAACCCCGATTTTATCAAGCTTTGTTTTATTGTTTGTTCAAATTAAACCGATTGCGAATTCGTTGGGAAACGACCCAGGTTACATTATACCGCAAATCCTTTTCTAATCTGGTTATTTTGGGAGATTACGGCAAATCTCTCGTCAAAATATGGCGCCGCCGGGAATTTGCATCGGTTTGATTAGTAACGTAGTGTAAATAGCGTCGTTTAGGTGGTTCGGGTGGGTGACGAAATTTTTCTCGACCCGGATCACTCAAACCAGGTCTTATTCACAAGGAACTGTGCATTCTAAGAAAGAATCACTCCCGAGTAGGGAGTGAGGTATACCCTATTTTCCCCAAATTCTAATGTTTAGACCACTTTTTTACTGTTTTAAGTTTTAATTTTTTGATTTCTACTAGTCAGTTTTTTTCGGAGTATCTCTGAATGGGCTGAAATTTGGTACAGTGATAGAAAATGGCCTATCTCACAACGCACATCGAAAATCTTTGATTTTCCATGTGCTAAGCTCCGTTTTGCAAAATTCCATTGTTTAGACCACTTTTTCAATTTTTGAAGTTTTTTTGTTCCCCAATGGTCTAGGAGTTGCCCTGTCTAAGTCCCAAAAATTTTAAAAATCATTTGATAGTGTTTCTGGACTTGTTTAGGTCAATTTCTACCATAGGTTTTTGTTTTTGTGTTGTCTTAGTGTTTTTCTACTTTTTACCACTTTTAGTGGCATTTTAGTAATTCTGAGTTTCTAGTGGCATTTTCGTAATTCTGATTTTCTGCAAATTCTGCCTTGTGAATATGCTGCATGAGTACTAGGAGCACTATCAATCCAGAATACTTGTTGCCATTTGATCCTGAAATAGAAAGAACAATTCTTACTGCTAGAAGAGTTGTTAGGCTAAGTCGTGGGATTAATACTGAATTGGACATTGAACTTAAGTCTGACCATTCTAATTGTGTTCATTCCGTTGATCTTTCGATTGTGTTTCGATAGTACTTCGATAGTCTTGTTGTTTTCACGATTCTAGTAGCAATTTTCCTAACTCGAAATTATGGCGGAAGAACGGGAAAATCGTCTTACTTTAAAGGAATTGAATGAACTGATGTTAATTATCAACCTTTGTGCATTCAATATCCTGCCCTTGCTGCTAAGTTTGAGCTTAAATCTGGTCTAATACACTTGCTGCCTAAGTTTCATGGTCTTTCAGGTGAGTGTGCCATTAAGCATTTGAAGGAATTCCATCTAGTGTGCAACACAATAAAACCACATGCAATTGATGAAGATCAAATCAAGCCGAGAACTTTTCCTTTCTCATTGGAAGGTGGAGCCAAAGACCGGTTGTTGTACCTTCACCTTCATCTATTGGGAGCTGGACTGATGTTCGTGAGGTTATTTATGGAGAAATATTACCCCGCCTCAAGAGCAACCGCGATCAAGAAAGAAATTGCCAACATTAAACAAGCCAACGGGAGACTTTGCATGAGTACCGGGAGAGGTTCAAAAGGTTATGTGCAAGCCGTCCACACCACCGATCACCGAGCAACTCTTGATTACCCATTTCTATGATGGTCTCGCTACCGGTAGATAAAGGTTTGGTGGATGCTTCTAGCGGTGGGGCTCTACGTAACAAGACACCCGAAGATGCCCGAGAATTGATATCCGAGATGGCGCCAACTCTCGGCAATTTGGCACCGGGGCCAATAGTACTCCTATTTACCATGTGCAAACACCTCCAAATCCGACGATTCTCGAGATTAAAGAATAGACTTGATGATCGACCTCTCGGTGAGGCGGTAGCGTGACACGACGCACAATCTTCTCCTCCTCGAGGATTGGCTACTCATGTGGGTTACGTTCGACCCTTACCATTCTACACGACTCTTGCCCTACCTTGCATGATCCTACTTATCAAGACCCGTCGGTAGCTTCGCTGGGTGCTTTTCCAGAAAGCCACGATGACGGCAAAATAATGCCTTCTCCAATACCTACAATCCCGGTTGGAGAAATCACCCTAATTTCCGTTGGAACCCGAATCAAAACCAGAGTAACCAATATCGCGAGACTGGGAATTACCAACGAGACAAGATGGACCACGACTGAATTTCCAATAGCAATCTGCACCTCCTTTGCCTTTGCCAGCACCACCTCCTCGACCAGCCATATGTGCACCTCCACAGGCAGCACAACAGCAGGCTAGTGGTAGTGGTGGTTCCTCACTTAAAGATATGATGAAGCAATTTGTCACGCCCAATATGCGTTCCAACAAAGAACCGACACTTCCATTCGAGTTTGCAAACACAGTTGGGCGGTTAGCAACATCATTGAACCAGCTTCAACCTCAAGGATCCAACACTCTTCCTTCACAAACAATTCCTAATCCTAAGGGGAATGTGAGTCTTTGTCTCCCTTCTGGCCTGGCAAGCAATTAGAGGAACCTAAACCAGGTCATGATGTGACTTCCACATCGAAAGAAAGTCGAAAAATGTGAAGATTGACTCTAAAAATAAAAAGGCAATGCAAATGAGGTGAAGAGGAAGACATTCCCATTCCTCTTCCTTTCCCTCGAGAGCCCTCAATCTAAGAAGTTGGTAAATAAAGCACAAGAGAAGGATATACTTGAGACATTCGTAAGAGTAGAGATCAACATTCCTCTCTTAGATGCAGTCAAACAAATCCCTAAATATGCTAAGTTTCTGAAGGAGTTGTGCACCAACAAGAGGCGACTGAAGGGAAGTGAACAAGTGAGTTTGAACCAGAATGTATCAGCACTCATCCAGCCTACAATGCCTTGCAAGTGCAAGGATCCAGGACGTTTTCTATCCCTTGTTGTTTTGGTAACTATAGATTTGATGATTGCATGCTAGATTTAGGTGCTTCTATTAATGTCATGTCTCGCATCTATTTATAAATCTCTTGGTCTTGGTCCTTTACGTCCCACGGTGTTGTTGTTCAAATAGCTAATAAGAGTAATGTTCATCCTTCGGTTTAGTTGAGGATGTATTAGTCAAGGTTAATGAACCGATATTTCCTGCTGATTTTTACATCTTAGATATGGAGGATGAGTCTCCCGCAGTAGATCACCTATTATTCTAGGGAGGCCTTTCATGAAAACAGCTAGGACTAAGATACATGTGCATTCTCCGTACTCTTTCCATGGAGTTTGGTGATATATATGTGAATTTCAATATCTTTGATGCCATGAAACATCCTAGGGAAGAACATTCTTTTTCGCATTATGTGATTGATGATGCTTTTGTGGATGATGTTATTGCTGATTGGTATGCTAATTATCCCGATTTTGCATCCGAGAGTGATTCTCCCATTTGTGCATGTGCTTGATAATGAATGGTGCTCTTTTGCACCGATTTGCTTAATGCCGCATTATTTGGTGATTCCGACTTGCTTGGTGATTCTACATTACATGTGGATTCGATATTGATTCCGAGTTTGACCTTCATCTTGATCCTAATGTGCATCCCGATTGATTTTGATGAGCTTAACTCGATTTTGATGAGCTTGATTCGATGTTAACATTGAGCCGTATAGACGCAATTCTTCCGTTTCTTTGAATGTGGTTTCGTGAATTTCCAAAGTGTGATGACATCGAGTTGTTGCAACAACCACCCAAGCTTCTTCCCTCCACCGAGCAACCACCCAAGCTTGAGTTGAAATCCCTTCCGATCACCCGAAGTATGCATTTACGAGAGGTGGATGAGCAAATTACCGATCATTGTGGCAAATAATCTTCTTCCCGACCAAGAAGATAAGCTGTTAAGCTTATTAAGGGCGAACAAGAAAGCCATTAGGTGGACATTAGCTGACATCGTTAGCATTAGCCCTTCCATGTGTATGCATCGAATTCTGTTGAAAAAGGACTCTAAGCCGGTGAGGCAACCCCAGAGACGCCTTAATCCTCTTATCCTTGATGTGGTGAAGAAAGAGGTCACTAAGCTTCGCAGAAGCCGGTATCATCTATCCCATTTCGATAGCCGATGGGTTAGCCCACCGGTGGTTCCTAAGAAATCCGAGTCACCGTGGTAGCCAATCGAAGAATGAGCTCATTCCTACTCGAGATCGAATAGTTGTAGAGTTTGCATCGACTATAGGAGACTCAACCAAGCCACTCGCAAGGATCATTACCCTCTACCTTTCATTGATCAGATGTTAGAGCGATTGGCTAGTAAGTCTCACTACTGCTTCTTGGATGGCTACTCTGGATACTTCCAGATTCATATTGCTCTTGAGGATCAGGAGAAGACGACCTTCACATGCCCCTTTGGAACATATGCCTACCGAAGGATGCCTTTTGGCCTTTGCAACGCACCTGGCACTTTTCAGCGTTGTATAGTAAGCATTTTCTTTGAGTTTCTAGAGGACTACATGGAGGTTTTTATGGATGATTTCACTGTATATGGGTCTGATTTTGATGCATGCTTAGCTAATTTGTCTAGAGTTTTGCATAGGTGCATTGAGTCTAATCTTGTCTTGAATTATGAGAAGTGTCACTTTATGGTTGAGTCGGGTATAGTCTTGGGACACATAGTGTCTAGGAAAGGGATTGAGGTAGATCCCGCTAAGATAGATGTAATTCTTGCTTTGCCTTACCCCGCATCCGTGCGGGAAGTTCGCTCTTTTCTTGGTCATGCAGGTTTCTATCGACGTTTCATTCAGGATTTCAGCAAGATTGCCCGACCATTGTCCAACCTTCTGCATAAGGACACTGACTTTGTATTTGATGATGCTTGTAAGGCGGCCTTCGATCATTTGAAGCGTTGCGACTACGCCCTGAGCGATCCAAGCCCCCGATTGGTGCCTCCCCTTCGAGTTGATGTGTGATGCTTCCAACTATGCGGTTGGTGCTATCTTGGCACAAAGTGAGTTGAAAGAGCATCTCATGTGATTGCATATGCCTCCAAGACTTTGGATCCCGCCCGATCCCAATTACACCACTACGAGAAGGAGTTGTTGGCTATTGTATTTGCTTTTAATAAGTTTAGGTCATATCTGCTAGCAAGTAGAGTAATTGTTTTCTCTGACCATGCTGCTTTGAAGTTTATTTTGAAAAAGACAGATGCTAAGCCACGACTCATCCGGTGGATGTTATTGCTCCAAGAGTTCGATGTTAAGATTCGAGACGCAAGTGGAGCACAAAACCGGGTAGCCGACCACTTGAGTCCGCATCACTCATTCTCCCTCTCACCCTTCTTCTATTCAGGATGATTTCCCTGATGAGCAGCTTCTACAGCTACAAGGTAAGCTTCCATGGTATTCTAATCTGGTTAACTACTTGGTAGCTGGTGTTTTGCTTGTAGATTCCACTAGGGCCCAAACCCTTAAATTAAAGAGTGAGTCTAAATATTATGTTTGGGATGACCCTTTATCTCGTGGAAATTTTGTAGTGACCAAGTAGTTAGGAGATGTGTGCCCGATCATGAGTTTCACTCTATATTGCATTTTGCTCATGCTTCGCTCAAGGTGGTCACTTTGGACCCCAAAGAACTGCTAGGAAAGTATTAGATAGTGGATTATTTTGGCCTTCATTGTTTCATGATTCCCATCCGTTTTTTTGTAAGTCATGTGATAATTGTCGAGAGCGGGGAGTATTTCCGTAGGCATGAGATGCCCTAACCCTATATTGTTTTGTGAGATCTTTGATGTTTGGGGTATTGATTTTATGGGTCCATTTCCGCTTCATTTGGTTATACTTACATACCGCCGGGCCGTTGATTATGTCTCGAAATGGGTTGAAGCGAAAGCCACCCGGACTAATGATTCTTCCGTGGTGGTGGATTTTGTTAGGTTTAACATTTTCTACGGGTTTGGCATTCCTAGAGCTATTATCGGTGACCAAGGCTCCCATTTTTGCAACCGAAGCATGGGTGCCTTGTTACGCAAGTATGGAGTGCTTCACAAGGTCTCCACAAAGATACCATCCTCGGACCAACGGTCAAGCCGAAGTCTCAAATAGAGAGATTAAGCAAATCCTTCGAAGACTCGTTAACTCTACTCGGAAAGATTGGAGTAAGCGATTAGAGGATGCTTTGTGGGCATATCGCACCGCCTACAAGACTCCGATTGGGATGCCTCCTTATCGGCTTGTCTTTGGTAAGGCATGTCATCTTCCTATGAGCCGGAGCATCAAGCCTATTGGGCCATTAAGCGGTGTAACATGGATTTGGCTAAGTCGGGATGGAGAGGAAGCTACAATTGCAAGAGTTGGATGAGCTTAGATTGGATGCCTATGAGAGTTCGCGGTTATACAAGGAAAAGACTAAGGCATTCCATGATAAGCATATTCTGAGGAAAGAATTTTTTGTGGGCCAGAAAGTTCTTCTGTTTAACTCCCGTTTGAGGTTTATGCCTGGTAAGCTTTGATCTAAATGGGATGGCCCTTTTGAGATCACTAACATTTTTCCATTTGGTACTGTTGAGCTATGTGACCCACCCACAGGACGAACCTTTAAGGTCAATGGGCATCGCCTCAAGCCATTTCACGAGGGATCCCGAAGGCTGAGGAAGCGAGATTCTCCTCATTGATGCCACTTATCCTCCATAAACCCCTTGGGGAGTATTCTTCTTTCTTTCTCCCTCTTTCTTGTATTTGTTTTCCTTTTTCTACTTTGCTTTTTGAAATAAATACGAGTCTCTCTTTCTATGATTGCTACATATTATGAACTTGGACATTTTGGTTTTAATGGATCATTCGTTTGGTCTGCCATTCTTGACTCTTCGATTACATGTCTTGGTAGTTGATTTGATGTTGTTGATTGCCTAAGTTGGCATTGACCTTGTGAGGTTTTGGGCCTGCATGAATGGAATTCATCTTTTGCCATTCTTTCTTTCATGTGTGCATTTACTCATGATTTATGTTCTCTAGAACTTGGTCCTTTTCTTTTTGAAACTACATTTTTCATTTACGTGCATAAGTATGATGGAAGCTTGTTTTCTTTCTTTTATTTTCCTCACTTTGGCCAAATAGCCTTTCCCTTGCATTATGATTCCTTTGCTAGCCCTTTGTGCCTTTTTGACTCATTTTTTTCTAAGCCACATTATAAGCCTAAGCGAAAAACCATTTTATTTTGCACCTTGAAAATTTATTGAGCATTGGTTTCACCTTGGTTTTGTGTTTAAGTGTGGGGGTTGCTCAGGAGTGCAACAATTTAAGTGTGGGAGGGATGTTTGCTTTTGTCATTGTGATTATGTATATAGTATAGTTTCATTTTTCTCAAAAAAAAAAGGAAAGAAAGAAAGAAAAGCAAAAGAAAAAGAAAAAGAAAAGAAAAGAAAGAAAAGCAGAAAAAAAAAAGGAAAGAAAATACATAGAAAGAAAGGAGATATACAAGTAAAATAAAAATTTTCTTACATAGAGAATGATTGTGTTAATTAGTGCTCTTTTTAATTTCTTTGGTGCTTAGCCTCTCATTCCATACTATTACCTACCTTCACCCTAACCCTATTACAACCTTTCATAACAAGCTCTCTTGATTTGTGCATGCATGTGTTATGAGTAGTGGAGACGTAAAAATTGAGCAAGCTTATGGTAGAACAAATTTCTTGAGTAGAATTTGAGCGATACACTTATTTACCTTAAACACTTAAGAGATTGATTGATTGAACGCATCATTTGAGAGACCATCTTTTGTGAATAGCATCATTGATGAGATTGCCATGAATTGTAATTTGAGATGAAGGGATTGTGGTCTTGGTTGATTGATCTTTTGGAGCTTTGTGTCCCTTGTTCAATTTTTACATTGTTAGCAATTGTTAGAAAAGAAGAGTTTCTCCTTTAGGTCTTTTTCTTTGAATTTTGCTCAGGAGTGCAAAAAGATAAGTGTGGGGGAATTTGATAATTGAATATTTCATACACTACTTTTTGTCTCTTGATTTATAATCTAGGACTCTTTAGCTAATAAATAATGGCTTTTATACTTATTTGGGCTTTGGGCCTTTTATTATATTTTAGCCATTATTTAATAATAAATTCCAGTTTTACATTGCTTCACCATTTTTACCATAACTCTTGAACCAGACATCGTATTTGCCTCATTTTTGTCTCATATTTCAGATGATTCAGAGAGCTACAATTGTTATGAAGACATAAAGAGCAAATTCGGACAATAGGGTGGTCAATTTTGGAGCCGAGTCATATGTATTTTTGAGCTCGAATTTTGTAATTAAAGACCATTTTATTTTATTTTCGTTCTCGGGCCTAAATTGTCGATTGGAGCCCCATTTCGTTTTGCCATTTTAGGTTAAGTGAGGCAGCAGCCACAAACACATTCTCATTCACGTTTTTAGAATTCAGATGATCAAAATAGTAGTTTTCAAATTCTCTGCAATGTTCTTCATGTTCTTCGCGTTCTTCATCTGTTTTTCGTCTTTCTTAATTATGTTCGGATAAATTTCTGAGATTGATCCACGATGAGGGTTCCATCCACTATCCGAGAGGATTCACGCCTAATCGGTAACCGTCTAACTCGTTTCGTATCCCTTAATCAAATTTGATTTTTGGTTCGGATTGGGTTTTTGATTAAAAACCCAAATCGATATTTCCCAAGGACGAAGTTCGGATCGGGTTAAAGTATTTCGTGCGATCGTACGGAGGTGCGCCACCGATTCGAACAAATTCTGAACGATTGTTCGGTTGAGGGAATTTCTAGACAAATGCGAGAGATTTTGGTTTGTCTAGAGTCGATTACGAGTTTGGTTATAAATGTTTCGTTCGAGGAAGGGTAGTGGGTGAATCCAAAATCGTGGTTAATCCTTTAATCCTCTCGTTTTCTGTTTAATCTGTGTTATTTCATTTTGTTTCTGCATATTTCCGTTTTCAATCTCTTTCCGAATCAAAAACCCCGATTTTATCAAGCTTCGTTTTATTCTTTGTTCAAATTAAACCGATTGCGAATTCGTTGGGAAACGACCCAGGTTACATTATACCGCAAATCCTTTTCTAATCTGGTTATTTTGGGAGATTACGGCAAATCTCCGCCCACCACCACCGCCGGCGGAGGTGGTGGCCGCCCAGCAGTGGGGCCTACCACGAGGGTGTATTTTTTTTTTTATAATTATTTAACCCTAAGGGCAAAATGGTCATTTGGTGCGAATTTGCAAAACCCCAAAGGTCCTTGTCACCTCGGAACCGGATCCTCTCCCTTTCAATTTTTCTGCCCATCTCTCACATCGGATCTTGGGCCGTAGTTCAAATGTTGATCCAACGGTCCGTTTTTTTTAAAAAAAAATTGTTTTTTTGTCTTTTTTCGAAAAAGACAAAAACGACAATTTTTTTTTAATTTGGACCGTTGGATCAACATTTGAACGGCCCGCATGCGCCTGAGAGGGATGGGGAGGGGCCTGCATGTGAGAGAAACCGGACCCTATCACCTCTAAGTCTTTTTGCAAATTCGAGGTACTTCTGAAGGTTTTGCAAATTCATTTGGTATTTAAATGGAATTTTCCCTAGATACACTCCCCTATTTTAGATTTTTTTTTTTTTTTTTTTTTTAATGATCAGCGTAGCGGTGGATGCCCTAAGCCAAAAAAGAAAATCATAACTTATATGTAACATGTTACGTAGATACACTCCCCTATCCAGTGGCAGAGCCACCATTAATATATATGTATCGTATAATATTTGATTTTGGCCACTAATTTGGCCCCAACTAATTTTTTGTCTTTTCTATAATTATCCTCTTTTTTTGGGATGTAAGAGGAAAATAAAATTTTTGTTTGAGATACCTATTGAAAATATTAGTATCATCTTATATTTGATGTTGTTTATCTTCATTTTAAGGACCAAATAAGTACTCAAAATCACTTCTTTTCACCTCACTCCTTTTATGAAAGTTATTCTACGTATTTTTATCTTTCTAATGAGGGTAATATTGTGTTGATTAGTGAAAAATTTGAGATTATGATTTCTGGAAAGTCTTGAGTTTTAACAATAGATGACTATATATATGTAGAGGATGATCAATGGCTAATTTTAATTGGTTTGGATTTATTATTTGGTTGTCTTATGATTTTATAATGAATTTCTCTTTAAAAAATAGATTATAATAGGTTATTTTCTTAAATTTGAAATTGAATCGATTTGTATGTTTTTTTAAAAAATATTTTTTGGGTTCATATTATATTTCTTTTATTTTCTCCAATTATTTTGTTTTGGGGTAAGTGAGATGCGCATTTAAGTGTTAGTTTTGTGGATTGAATAGTACTATAAGAATTAATGTTTAGTAACACAAGATAGTAATTAACATTGACATCAATATATATTCACCAAATTTTTTGTAGGTTGAAAAAATGAGTAAAAATAAATAGAAAAACATAAATGTCTTCTTTAAGAAAAAAATAACTTCGAGAAAGTAATATTTCTAAGAAAATAATTTCTGAAACATCTAATAAATCTCATTCTAAACGTCATAGAATTTTTATTTACTAGGTTATCTTTTGATTTTTAATTTTGGATTATTATTTATTTGTATTTTTAATGTTATGCGATTTTATTTAGTAAATAATTCAATATGTTTATTTTTTAGTCCGGACTAAAATAATTTCTTAGTTCCGCCACTGCCCCTATCTTAGAATAATTTTAATGATCAGCGTGAACTCAATTGTTAGTACATTTACCTAACGTCAGATGTTAAGAAAAGGCTAATATCACAGTATTTTTATGAAATTATGCATTAAATCTGTTTATGATGCGGCAACTCAGTTCTATCGATAACTATGAGAGAAGGCAGTAGGTGGGAGGGGAATGGATGATAAAAGACGTTTAAGAGGGTTGACTGTTTCGAAGGAAGAACCGAAGAATGGTCTTGGTTGAGGCATGACGATAGAGCTTGTTCACTGAAAAAAGGACGATGAAATCAAATTGTTATTTGGTAATAATGAAGTTTCCGCTGTTATATTTCATTAATAATATAATTGGAAATAATCATTTTATTTTATTTTTTTGCCAGAAGAGGATAGTTGTTTTTTAAATATTTTTATTGATAGTAATAATAATTTAAAAGCACCCATTTCATTATTTTTTATTAGGCTATGATGCATTCAGCATC
The DNA here is from genome assembly GCA_019022655.1 of Acacia acuminata. Classification (NCBI taxonomy): domain Eukaryota; kingdom Viridiplantae; phylum Streptophyta; class Magnoliopsida; order Fabales; family Fabaceae; genus Acacia; species Acacia acuminata. Next base: position 1,317,185 of record JAFJYI010000180.1, on the reverse strand, counting down.
ATGCATAATTTTTTCAAATGCATCAAATGTCTTAAAATATTTTGTGGTGCATCTAGTATCTTTCAAGTGCATCTATTACCTTAAAATACTCTTTTGTGCAATTTTACATTTAAAATTTTAGTAATTTAGGGTGTGAGATTCACCAAAAAATAATTTAAGGCATTGAACACGCCAAAAAAAAAAAAATTAAGGACGCTAAATTTACCTGGATGTGAGATGCACGATAACCCTTTTAATATTGGAGGTAGGGGTGGGCGTGGGCGGGCGAGATCCCCGCCGATGCCCAACCCAAAGAATGAATGGGCCGCATTTTGCGGCCGTGCCAAATTACCGCCCGATAAAAGCCCTAACTATTTTTGGGCTGGGCAAAAACGGGCTTGGCAGGACGGGCTTCTCTTGCCCAAATAGTAACGTCTTGCCCAGTTCCTTGAATATTTTAATTTACAGTTCACATAATTTTAAAGTTTTGGAGATAGCTGAAGTATAATATAATGTATTTATAATATACTTAGACATAATAATATAATATATGTAGAACAATATTTATTTAAATATATTTAATTTTCAGGGCAGGGCCAAATGGGCAGGGCTGGACCCCGCCGATGCCCAAATTTCCACCCGGTTAATGGCCCAAAACTGCCCAAAATTTTTTCGGGCCACTTTTTTAGGGCAGGGCTGGGCAATTTTTTTGCTAGGCTTGGGCGGGCGTACTGGGCATCTGGGCATCATGCTCACCCCAAATTGGAGGTATTGTGTATTAATATCCAATTTTTGAAATTTAGCTCGAAAAATAACCACACCGATTCTTACTGCAAGCCTCAATCTCTCTGATATTATCAAGACGACAAAATAGAGATTAGAGAGCTAATATTTGCAGATGTAGTACTGAACACATTGATTGGAAAGTATCACATTACATAACCACAAGATTACTGTATATCACTTCTCTAATCCTATCCTATTAAGGTACTTCTAAAATATTTTACCGGAATCAAGAAAAAATATTAAATGTCATTAACTTTGTATTCAATTTTAATAACTTTATAACTTTACTCTTATTTAATATATACACTTTTTTATAAGTATACAGTCTACACAATAATAATTGAAGAGTGAAATTGTATACTTATGTAAAAAGTTTTAAAAATGTGACTTATAAATAGGACCAAAACAAACACTCTCTTACTCCTGTAAATAAGACTAGAAGACGGACTTACAACATCACTGAAACGGGTGAAAACTGAAAAAGAAGCTGCTATTAATGTAGCGTAACTGCAGGAGGTTCTGAACTTATGATACTCTGATTAGTAGCATACAAGAAGAATAATGCAATGTAGAACTTGGTTTGTAGTAGCCGAGGTAGTAGCATATACGAACATGTGCATATCCTAAACTTTCAGTCGATGACTGATCAGTGGCCACCACTTAAAGCACTATAAATTTTATATACAGCGAGAAATATATGATTAAAATAAACACTACCGATGCGAGCAAGAGCATGCCAGCATATGCAATGTTAAATTGCACAGACACAATGTCATTTCAGTTGAGAGAAGCGCCGTTGTTATACAAAGCTATCGAGATATAGCAAGCGGAGCTAGTGTATCCACCCCTTCGAGTGACCATCTTGCATATAGGGCTCTAGAAATCCAATAAACTGAAAGACATATTAAGAAAAAGATTGGTCAAAAAATTATTTTAAATATGCAAGCCCTATTCGCAAGGTGAATAAAGGGGGAAAAAAAAACTTCTCTTTATGTTGAGCCTGATTCACTGCCATTGGATAATAAATGCATCGAAGGGGATTCCTACAGTATATCTCACGCTTCAATTTGGTCGCACTTAAGCAGTTATACGGCAAAAAGAAGACGAAAAGTAAACAGCATAATATGTGAGCCGGGAGCAAAAGATGGGAAAGACTAGAATTTAGAGCTACTTACACACCTTACTTCCATCCTCCGTCCATCGTGCACCATATCCATTGGCAACCCTTATCTCAAACAAGAATCCATGTGGTACGACAAAGTGCACATTCAACCAAGAACAATGTTCTATTAAGCGGTTGACAACATCCACTGCAAGCCTATTTTTATTAAAATCTGGAAAGAGAAGTGATTTTAGAACGAACTACTAAAGACATTTTAATTGAGTTACTCGAGGAATAATATATATATATATATATAAACTATGCTTTTCAGGAAACACATATAAACTTTTCAGGAAACACATGTCTAACAACTCAGCAATCATATATATGCAATTTTTTCTTGAAAAGAAAAAACGGGTTATACATGCGCTATGTAAAACACAATTTTCAACGACAGACAAATACCACAGGTATATTGAAACACTTTTCTTTCAAGCTGATCCTTACCGTTTCCATCTAGAGAACCCCAAAACTTATTGCTACTCCGATAGATATGCTTTGCCAGTGCACGAGCTCCATGAGTCAAGGCACTACTCTTAATCTCAATAAGTCAAGCCAGAGAAGGGTAAAATTTATATCCAAGGAACACAAAACTAACAGTTAAAGTACTCTGCAGAAAACACAACAATAAAACATGCTACAAGTAACTAAATTTTAGAAGAATAAAAGATTTTTTTTAATAAGCAGTGAAGAATCTGACAAGGTCTTTATCTACGTTCATATGGAGTGATTTGCATTAGCTCCAAAGAATCTATGCATTGCAATTGCAAAAGTGTTAAAGATAAGAATGCAATAAGGCACTTACATTGGGCTTGTATGGCATATTAAATGATGCTAATAGAGTGGATCTTGGTGGCGGAAGAGCAGTAGAAATTGTCCCTGGGGTATGAATCAGACCAAGAAGGCCTTGAACCCCCTCATAGCTTAATCCCTGGATAAAGCAAGACTGCACAATGTCACTATGTCAGTGTCATCAATTTTCAAATGAGCACATTCAAGCACCAGTAGCACATGATGCAAAAGGGTGAAACAAAAACTACGTAAGTTAAGAAGCATTAGCTAATTATGATTTTTTATAGTAAATCATTTTACAGCTAGAAAAAACAAACGGAAGGCAAGAAAAGAGATGGAAACTTGAATAGCAATGTGACAGCAAAAGCATAGCACCACAAAGATAAAAGGAAGAGGGGAATCTACACAAGCAACAGAGCTCAAATGTCAACAACAGGAGTCCAAAACATAGCTAAACGAAAATGAGTTTGCACTTATAACTGAGCAATAAGATGGGAGCAACTTATTTAGTTTTGAAAACAATGTCCAGCAAAATCTATAAGCCAACAGATCAGAATCAATATTTTCAATAGATTGAAACCCACAGAAATTATGCTAGCCAGATAAATGTATGGTTGAAGGGCCATTTTTGAAACAGTGATTGCGAGAACACCATTTTCCTGCTCCTTTACTTCAGTGTTGAATCTCTGGTAGACTTTTACACCTGTAATGCTGTGTGAATGTTACTCTGGAGGAATCACTATTAAAAGAAATCCAGAACTGAATTAAGTTTAAATTACGGCTGTGAAAGATCTATTCAAAGGATAAAAACTCTTACAATGTGTAATTTCACATTAAGGTAAACAGAATAACTATTTCCCTAGTGCCCAGTCCAGAACAAACGCTCTAGATCATCATGGATCCAAATTTAGTGAAAAATAGAACAGACATGAACAGCTAACGAGCATTTCAGGTTTGGTGAAAAAAATAGCTGCATCAATTCTTCCCCTGTAAAGCTCAGGAGAGTTCACAGGAGGTCGAGTTAAAATGTAGGGCAGATCATTGCTCAATAAAGCATGAAAGGAGTGCTCTGGTTAATGATTTGAAGCAAAATGTTCTTGTCTATTGATATACTATTGTCATTTTTTTAAAAAATTTGCATTTAACATGTTAACTTTTTGTCCAAAACTAATCACAGCAGAAAAAGGACCCTTTTCCATATTTTTAACTCCTGGAAGAACTTTTCCAAGCCTCTCTGTCTCGGACATTCCAGAGAATACAGGATGCCACTGGACTCCCTAAATATTAATGAAGTTTAGAGATCAGAGCAAAGCCATTATAGACAGAAAAAACATATGGGATCAGGAAAGAGACTAACTGCCACCTGAACTTCAAAGACTACACACTTGTTGATGAGAATCAGATATCCTGATTCAGTCCTGAAAAAGAGAAGGGGGGGGATGAAAAATCAGAAAGGAAATAATTAATGAGAGAAATAAAATGGTAAAAACATACAGAACTTCAGTAATTCACGCCCAAAGATCAAGAAGACAAAATTTCATCAATGCTATAATTGTGGTAATGGAGCTGCATCTGTCTATCCCATGTTTTGATCAAGTTTAAGTATGAAGAAATTACATTATTGCATACTCGAAAAAAGGCCTAGAGGCATCTAGTTTCTGACATAAAAATATTCCACTTAATAAGCCAGCTATTTGTTCTGTTGATTCTGTTGTTGTTGGCTTTCTATTAATTGCTAAGTTCATATATCTCTTGCATCGAGAGGTTAAATATGGTTCTAAGCGTTCCCACTACAAGCAGAATATCGCATCTAGAATTTCATCACTAAGTCTTTAAATCCATGTGAAGAACAAAGGTTTCGTTCATCTACCCTTTATATAAAAACAAAACAAAAGTTATCGATGATGAAAATACAGAAATGAAAAATACATATATAAGCATAAAATTATTTTTTTAAAACCTGCTATATTTATCACTAGCACACCTTACTTCAATTGTTTCTGGGCCATCTGCAAATAGACAAGATCAATGGGTTTAGTAGAGTTGAATTCTTGTGAGTAATATTATGGATGATGCTTTTGTGGATTCAAAGGAGGCGACAGAAGGGCAACTTGAAGATAGTATAGACGATGTCTGGTGGATTTTATTTTTTTTTCAAATTCATCTTTCGGCGTTCCGGTGGGGGGATAAGAGTCCATACTCCATAGTCCATACACAAACAGAAATTCAAAGTGAATTATAGATAGTTTTCCCGCCCAGTAAGAGGCGAAGAAAAACATTTTCCACCATTGAACTCTATCATACAGACTCATGAATACCTTTCAACTCTGGAAAAAAAGGCTCCTCAACATGAAGTTCAAAGGCGACCCTCTTCAAAATCTGTCAAAATACAACTTTATGAACTATAATTTACCTTAATTAATAATAAACTAATTCAACCAAGCAAAGAACAGTGGAGAATGTACATTCACTATTTCAGATCCCTTCTCAACGATCAATTTCTGCCACTCATTTCCTTTTTGCTGGATGTGACTGCAATCACGGATCATGGTTAAATGATTGCAAATCCTGCAAAATGCTCCAGAACTCATACACTTCAACAGAGCTGATGCTAGACGCTTGTATAAGGGATATGATGGAACTCCTTCTAGTGAATCTGTAAAGTGAAAACACATAGACGCGTCGGATCTAGATCAACGCAAAAGGAAAGGAATTGTCAAATTTCATTGGTTAACTAGCAGCTCTATTTCACGTTTAATTTACTGAGATGAATAAAATTGAAAATTTCCCCCGGTTTTTTTGTCTTTACTGGGACCCAACTCCAAACGCGAAAGAACGAAGGAAGGATTTCTCATTGCTAGGTAAAGCTAAGATCTGCCCACGTCATCTGGATATTGTAATTATACATTGGCAGAGCAGGTGCAAGTATGAAGGATGCGAATAAATAAATCATCGGGAATTAACGTCCCTTGTAACTTGTTAGCTAATTGGTTTTATTTAAAGATACTCACATGCAATTACCACAGGGAATCATGGAAACTAGCGTCCCTCGTAACGTTGATTCAATATGCAATTTAGCATTGTCAGTCCTTTTTCCCCGTGCACAATATACAGTGAATTAGGAAGAAGTTCGCAATGGAAAGAATTACCAAAATCATGTGAGTAAGGATCATTGGGGTCATCTTTGAGAAGGGTGGAGCAGAATGTCTCGGAGAGGTCCAGAAGTTGGAAGCCAAATGTATTGTTTAGGCGAGAGTGAAGAGTAAACTTCACAAGCTCCTCAAAAGAATGTTTGAGTTCATCGGAGTCCATGGGCAAGGATCACCAGCAGACGGGTGACAGGAAAGGAAGGAATCATGACGCCATCGCCTTGCTTGTAAGTTGGAACTCGAGGCATAGTCCTAGGGAAGCGGCTTAGCTCCACTTCTCTTGTGGTCCTCTTCCGTCCTCTTCCCTTAAACTGCGTCGTTTTTGACGCAAACAGTACAGCTCCTGGCTTTTTTTTTTTTTTTTTTTTTTTTTTTTTTTTTTTTAAGGGTACTACATAGATCTTTAGGATACGACCATGCTAAAAAATACTTTCCATGATCTTGAAAAATTAATTCGGGTGCTAACTGTTACTAAAAAGATCTTGGGATCTTGACCGACGTTGAAAAAATATTTCATGATCTTGAAAAAATATTTCAAGCTACTAACTGTTATTTTTTCAAGATCATAAAATAATTGTTTAAGATCATGAGGTATTTTTTCAGTGCCAGTCAGTATCTTAAAGTATATTTTTAGTACCATGCAGGACCCTAAATTATTTTTTCAAGATCCTCAAATAATTTTTCAAGATCATGAAATATTTTTTCAATGTCGATCAAGATCCCGAAGTATCTTTTTAGTAGCGCGTTAGCACCCCGATTAATTTTTCAAGATCATGGGGTATTTTTTTAGTAAATCTCCAGTATCCTAAAGTATCTATGTAGTACCCTTAAAAGAAAAAAAAAAAAAAAAAAAAAAAAAAAAAAAAAAAGCCAGGAGCTGTACTGTTTGCGTCAAAAACGACGCAGTTTAAGGAAGAGGACGGAAGAGGACCACAAGAGAAGTGGAGCTAAGCCGCTTCCAGTCCTAGGCATGGGAGATTCGTCAATTAGGAGTAGACACGAGTGTTTTGTAACGTGCATACCCACACTCGAGAGCCTAAAATAGAAAAAAAGCTGGGTTGAGTTTAAGTTTATTGAGCTTTTTTTTTTAAAAAAAAAAACTTTTAGATGTCAGATACGGAAAAAGTTCCAAACCATAGATTTTTTAAAAAAGCTCTTAATTTTGACGTGGACCCGCCACTTCTACTACCATAATTTAAACACTAATTATATTTACAACTTTTTTTTTTTTTTTACCAGGCTTTTTAAAAAGTCTGATAAAAAATAAGTCACCGTTACCACCATTGACCCAAACATAACTGATGGAGTTGAGGAAACAAAGGCCCCTCCTTCAACGAAACCCACCCAACGAACGTGGACTCGTTACAACTTTAGTCATGGAACCCATTCATCGAGGATACTTTGATTTGAGGGAGGGCGTTGCTAACGAATATTTATTGTAGCTTTAGCTTTGAACGAGAGCAATCTTGGACACCTCCACAACTTGAGAGTGCTCAGACATGCTAGAGGAGACTGGATCGAGGGCTTTTTAAGGCCAGGGGATGTATGGAACAGCTTAGTCCTTAAAGTAGAACTACTGGCTGTCGAGACTGGTAAAACTATGTTGTTTATTGATTCATTCAAAGCATTTAACTTCATTATGAAGAAAAGTGAATTGGATAATCCACTAAGAGATCTCATCACAGTGATTCGAAACATGTTATATGGAGACTAGAATGTGGAGATACACTACACATCCAAAGAAATTATTAGATCTTTACTCTTGCATAAGGATTGTTTTTGTAAGACAGGCAGTGCATCTGTCACGTTTTAGATGTTTTATTAGAAATTAGTCCCAAGTCCCAACTGTGCCTTTATTACTGGATAAAAATCGACTTGGCTTACATCCTGTGCTTTCCTCGTCCTTTGCTATCCGATACTTTAAACGGTGCCGTTTTTTGCCCAAATCACAAACACTAGGTCCTTCTTTAAAAGAAATTTTTTTTTAGGGCACTGCCAAGTAGTAAAAAACTAATTTAGGATATTGAATGGTACTAAAAAAAAAAATTCATGATCTTAAAAAATTATTTTAGGATCTTGAAAAAATATTTCAACATATTGGCTGGTACTAAAAGATATTGACTAAGTACTAAAAAAAACAATTCATAATCTTAAAAAAATTATTTTATGATCTTGAAAAAATATTTCAAGTATAACTACTACTAAAAATATAGTTTAGAATATTTTTTCAAGATCCCTAAATAATTTTTTAAGATCATGAAGAATTCTATCAGTACTAATCAGTATCCTTTTAGTACTAGTTAGTACTCCGAAATATTTTTTCAAGATCCTGAAATAATTTTTTAAGATCATGAAATTTTTTTTCGTATCATTCAAAAGATCCGAAATATCTTTTTAGATGCCTTGAAATATTTATTTATTTTTCAAAAAAAAAAAGGACCAAGTGTCTGTAATTTGGGCCAAAAACGGCACCGTTTAAAGTATCAGACAGCGCGAAGCGCACAAGATGTAAGCCAAGTCCAAAAAAATGGATAATGAAATTTTCTCTTATTTAAGTTGGTCTTAATTATTACTGAGATTTAATCCTTATCAATCAAATCTTTAAGTTTAGTTTCTACATTACACGGATTTGATTGAAAAGGATTAAACTTCTGAGCGCAACTAAACAATCAAGGCAAATTGATACTGGTCAGAAGTGTGATAAATTCGAATTGATCTGTGTGAGTGATGTAGAGAGGGAGGGGAGAGAGGGTTTCAAACTTAAAGCGCGCGTTGGAGCTATAAAACTCGTCTGGGGCGGTTACGAATGAAATAAAATTAAGCTTCTAATCTAAAAAGTAAGAGAAAAAATGAAGCAAGTGCTCCTTTAATCGACCAAAGTAATTATGAAACTAACAATTAACTCTCCACATAGTAGTGTAAATATGACATTTACAGGGGAAGAATACTCAGCTTCAATCGACATAACCCAAGGTTGATTAGACTGACAAACACAGGATAACTAGCTACCATTCCTTATAAATGTGCTAACAGAATCAACTGAGAACATCAGTTAATAAATCTTATTGCCCAAATTCAACCGACGATTACCACGAAGAATACTCCCTACTGGTGCAACATAGATGGAGCCCACTAAGAGAACCAAAAACAGGAAAACCAATGAAAAAAATTAATAATAATGAAGCTAATTCAACCTGATGATTCTCAATCCTTATTTAATTGTTTCTTCTTCCTTCTTTTCGTTGTTGCTTTCTTTTCTTCTTTTTTAAGTTTAAAATCCGGGTCATTTAGATTAACACCTTATTCTTCACACGAGTGTGTGGGAATATTATTGGAGTACCCCCTGGAGGCAGAAATATGGAAAGGCAGGCCCGTTAGGAGATGAATGAACATCGAGCAACATCATGACTGCGTTGGGAGGTTTGTTCTTGGAAGAATGGAGTTGGCCAGCTCTTCATTCACCTTTATGGGTAGAGGTGGCATTTGCTTCATCACCTCTGGCAAGTCATTCAAACTAGCAACAAAAACAAAAGAAAAAAAAGGAGTGGGGGAGCTTTTAATTAGTGAGGAACGTGAGAAAAAGCAAAGTGGTTAAATCAGCAACGCTAAATAAACTCTGTTTCTAGTAACATGCCAAATTGACACCCTTAACTTCAAACGAAAGACGGAACAATTGACCTAATTTTTTTTTTTTTTTTTTTTTTTTTTTTTTTTTTCCATTCCAAGAAGCCGTCTACTTCTGCACAAACTTCTGCACACTGGTCTACACACTCATTAAGCATTTCCAAATCTCTAGACATTTTTATTCAGATGAGATATAAGTACTGAGTGGTTTTCGGCCACAATTAGATTTTTTAAATTATGGAATAAATAAAAGAATGCTGGGAACTGTTGAAACAACTCTAATCCTTGGAGAATAAAAGGCATCACTAGACATTAGCATCAGTTTTCTGTCTCAGATTAACATTCATATTCGAGTTAAAAATGGGTTGTTTGCAGAAACTTTCAGCTCTACTCTCTGCAAAGGTCTCCCAGTGTCTTAAGCAAAAGCATTAAAAATTAAGATTATAGGAGAGGCTGTTTAGATGCCATGCAGGCTGCTGCTGATTCTTCATATCTCATGTGCACATTAAGCAATTATAATTTCTTTACTTTTCCGATTGATTAACATATCTACAGGAAACTATATAGGCAATATCTTTTCCAAACTTAGTTTCCTATTAATGAAGGACTTGCTGACATTCAGACATCACAATTATAAAGAGTAATGGATGAATCAATGTTGATATAATTTCAACTAAATGAAGAGTGTTGTTATAGGAAAATGCAAGAGAAACAGTAAAAAAACTTACTCGTTCATAATTTTAAGAATGTTGTCTCTTGTTTGGCAGAATAGATTAATGTTTTCCTGTATCTGGAAACAAAAATGGAGAGAACAGGGGAAAAAATATATATCAGCTTTAGAGCCACCAATAATGCTCCTATAAATTAAATTGAAAATGACACTACTAGGACTAGAAAACAAACAGTCTGACATCAAATTGAAACATTCTAGTCTGCCAGTATATCGTTTGCTGTAGGTATACCCTTATCAAGTCCATATCAAAGTGGTTTCGAAATTATTATAGTTTTTTATGCATGGCTTTTGGTATGAAAAATGAATTGGTATTGTTTCTAAAATTATCTCAGAATAAGTAATGTTATGGAATATAACTTGCCATTGCCATGCCCATATCTAATTTTTTTGAAAATTTACCAAGTTCGTCATAATGTTTTCAATACCATATGCTTACCTCTTTCAGTAACACATATGGTCTTTACAGCAGTTTCACAACCTCCTATAAAAATATAATGATTCCATTGTTGACTAAAACTCCATGCCGTGTAAGACACGAAAGCATGAAGGGGTAATAGTCAAATGACTTCACATAAAATTAGAAATAACCAGATGATCGCCAATCTAGAGATGGGATACTAGAAACCTCTCCATGTAATCTATAATTCACAGCCCCAAGTCAAATAAATAAATCCACTGTCACTGAAGTGTGTCAAAAAAAAAAAAAAAAAAAAAAAAAAAAAAAAAAAGAGCATAAAGAACTACTCTAACATAAAATTGAGGTTCAGATCTTCAACTGTTCCTTAGTTTTGGTTCCAGGTAAGCTGAACAAGGTTTAACCTACCAGTTATCAAAGCAAAACCTCAAATCTTCTGAAATCATCTAGACATATCAAAATTTAACAACAACCGTGCAATTGGCTCATCAAATTGATAAACATATTATTGTTGACCTGAATGAAATACAAAGAGGAACATGGAGGAAAAATAGGACTGGGACACCTATAGTGGTTATCTGTCTAATGCCCAGAACCTTACAATTGATACAAACACATAAATGATAAACCTGTTAAGCCGATGTTACTTTGCACAAAAAGTAGAAACACAGAAGGTCAAACAACAGCATCAGCTTACCTGGAAAGCAGCTAGATTTGCAGATATTTGATTCAGAGCCTGCGCATTTTGTTCCAATAGCTCTCCTGTGGGACCTCCAATAGCTGCAAGAAGCCCAAAGAAATTTTCAGACATAAAACGAGTCAATTAACCATGAGATACTTCTTCCTACAATAGAAAAAAGTATCTCTTGTCATGTTTGAAAAACCTCAAACATGTGTCTGACCTTTGTAGGAAATGCCATCATCATTGTCCATCATAATCATTGGTAGAGCATATGGAGATACATTGGACCGGGTGGCAAAGTGAGATGACTTTGTTGATGGATCAGAAACCCTTTCCTAGAAACAAAAATAGAGACCTCTTTAACATCAGATGTTCCCCCAAACATGAAAATGCATATAAATATTGAACTTCAAGAGATTTCAGGATGGCACAGATACACTTTTTACTATTTGCTCCCATTATTTTTTATCAATTATCTTTCCAGATATTTCTTGAACCCCAAGATGCTGAATTTTTCCACGTTTAATAAATCAAAAAACTTCCAAATAGTCAAATATGCTTGGACTATTCCAAAAGAAAACTGGAGATTGCAACCGTCATGATGCAGATTCTCAAAGAAATAAATGGAATGCTAAAAAGGAACACTAAGTAAAAAGTGAAAACCTGAAGCCCGAATGAGAAAACAAGGCAACTTCTTATTCAAAACATTAAGATGACCGGTAATTTAATAGCAACCAACTAATTCCTACCTATTGTTGAACTTAAGTACAGAGTTAGAAATACAGCAGATCCATTTGCATTGGAAGCTCAGTTAACATTCAGCTTCAACACGAAGCTGATATATTATCTAGGACGGCTCAGTACACAAGGCTTCCACCAAGTAGGATCTGGAGAGGAATAGATATACGCAGTCTTACCCACGCAATTGAAGAGGTTGTTTCTAAGATTTGAACCCATGACCAATAAGTCACATGGTAGCAACTTACCGTTGCGCCAAGGCTCACCCTCTTGATATATTGTCTAGGGATTTTTGAAAAATTATGCAATAATATTGGCCAAAGTTAATAAATAATTGTAATGGCATGCAGTAAAGTCCATTTTTTTCCAAACAAGCACAAATGAGCTTTTAGATAACTTCACAGCACATACAAATGCCAAAGCCAGCAGAATAGTGTAACCAACTATTAAGCACCAATACTCCAAAAAAATGGGGTTGTATCATATTTAACAATTTTGTTGAATGCAATACTTTAAATGTGAGAAATCATTTAACAAAGGCTAAGAAGTTAAGATATTATGACAATTTACCCATATATGTCAGCATACGTGATGGAATTTCACTAGCCAAGAAGGTAGCACGCACAAAGAGAGGGGGGGGGGGGGGGGGGGAATTACCATCCAAAAGCATCTGTCAACATTAGCTTTCAAACATAATGTATAAATGTTATGGTTTTTAGTCCAATAAGCTTAAATTCTGTCATATTTATGCATTTATGTGATCTATGTCATGTTTGTTGGGTCTCCAGCAAGGAGGAACAAGGCTGAGGAATGTACTAAAGGACTAGAAAAAACCTCAGAAGAAGAGTTAGAAGGATCGCACATGAAAGCCTAGGCTTTCAGAAAAGAGGGCTGTGGCTTACATGGAGGTTCTGGAGAACGATTGGAAGCCCAAGCTTTGTAGAAACCAAGGCATGCCAAAGTCAAATACAAGAACCTGAGATAATAAAGACATGACTTATGAAATACCACGCCACAGCATGCTATCATCAGAAATCCTCAAAAATAGGTTTTTACTCAAAGCTGCAGCATTACAGTCACAAAACTGAGGATATCAATTACTGAAGCATGGCTTGACAAACAATCATAGCTAATTTGAGGAGCCTCCTATGAATAGCAGAAGAAGAAGCCAAAGGATGCAGACTGGAAGAGAAAGAACACCACTCTGGGTACCAGGGAGCTGGAGAGTGTTGGATACTCAAAATTGGAGGTTATATGCATCATACTGTGCTTTCTTTGTTCCCTCCATTCTTGTGTATTTGGATAGTTACGAGCAGTATTTATTTCATCTTTGAATTGTTTCTAGCCATACGTGACTAGTTTTCATAATGCTAAAATTATTTTGAACCTACTTATGGATTCACGGCAATGATTTCTTCTCTGACTGCCATTTGATAAATGTGTCCTCTAGTTTGGCCAATTGTTGACTGACGATTTGGATGTTCTGTTCATATCTAGGGAAAGGAATTCTAAAATGGGTCTAGCAACTAACAGTGGGAGATAGCACGTGTTAAATATAGTTTGTTATTTTGGATATAAGCATACCGATTAGCCTCACGTAGACAAATAGATTTTTCCATATTAAGCCATAGGATTAATCACCAAGAACATTGAGGGCAACCAAATGAAACACCTAATGCGGTGAGTGATTTAAAAAGACATCTTAGATTAAAATCAAATCCTGATTATCAAATACTATATTAAATGCATGAAAAAAAGAATATTGAACAATTGCACAGAAATAAGTAGGGTATAACTAGTTTTAGGTTCTCATGTTGTTGCAGTACCCACTTTCACTTTCCCATTTGCACCCCTTGATCTCATTCATCTTTGAAAATTGAAAATTCAGTTTTACATGTTGGGTTTAAATTCTAGCATGTTTTTGAGTTTATTAGACCAGTTCAAATGAATTTCCCATGGCATCATATACCTTCTTTCTGTTATATTACTTGTGTAATCACACTTACCATACACACATTTCTAAGCCAAAAGTCTCCTAGTTTGAACTGACAAAAAATCAGAAATTGGAGCATTGTGCAAAGTAGATAATCAGTAAGTGGGGGATATTCAAGACAAATCTCTATTATTTCTCTCGAATGATATGTGACTTCACATGTGTGGCAAATCAGTACGACAACACAAGCAAGCAAGAAAGATAGAGCAAAGAGATTATTCAACACATAACAGTTCTACAAACCACCAACGTTTTTGGAAGGATTAAGGAGTACAGATAGATAAACATTCACAAGATTTAAAGAAGGGGGAAACCCATATTTATTACATTAATAATGACAATGTCCAATAAATGAAAGTAGTACCTTCTTATCTTTATTTTTCCTCGTCAAATCATCCTTCCTTCTCTTGCTGTTTTCTTTTTTCTGCCAAAAGTAGCAAACCAAAAACGTCATCTAAAAATAATTGCATATTTAAATGGAATCATCTAATTTAATTAATAAATGATAGCATATAATCAGATGTTTGTGCTGGTTGTATTGTAAGAGTGTCTCAACCAGGTTTAATTGAGTTATTGACAGCTTTGGTTTGATGGCTATAAATAGGAGATGCAAAGGTAAACTCATAGCTCTCAAGTTAGTTCCACGATGTGATGAGCTCCATATTAATAACAGCACTTAGATGTTCATAGTAAAGAAAATTTATGACCCAATGATAACATAATCCTTTTTTAACATACAGAAGCAGTGTAAGAAAAAGAAATCAACACGTCTAGCTCAATTCTAATGGAGAAGCAAATGATCAATCATCCACAGGTAGGTAAGATAATCAGCCTGAACCTTAAAGACAACAATCAAACCAGTATATGTAATGAGCTTAATATTAGCTGCAATAATTTGAAACTGAGACCCTTGTGACTCAATGAAATATTATCTTTTTCTTTAGTAATTGGAAAGGGTCAAAAAAGAAATATAAGGGTTTAGCATCATTAAAATGGAGGAACAAATCACCAATTATTCACTATTCTTCAAGGTAGACTAGAAGATCATGTTAAAGAAAAGAAGATTTACAATTACACAAAGCTCAACAAAAATCCCAGTGGGAAAAAAAAAGCACTAAATGGAGAGAAGCAAAAAATTTACACAGTTCATTAACAAGGGTTCGGATCCTCTGAAATTCTTTATTCATAAATTTCTAGCAGAATTTGAAAAATGAGAGGAAAGAGAAAATTGGGGGGGGGGGGGGGGGGGGATACGAAGTGGTCACATATGCAGTTATACTTTTTGTGTCACTTTTTTTCTGCACTTTACAATTTAAAAAACCTTTAGAGGATTATTACCCCTTTAAACATAACACTGCCATTAAGCCTTTGCAGATAGTCAATTGAGCTTAGCTTAGGCATGAATGGGAGTTGGTGCTGGGCTTAAGAAGGTTCATTAGAAAGAAAAGAAGCCGAAGCTTTTTTGAAGATAAGATATCCCCAAAACCCACAATAGAGTAACTTAAAGCACACAACAACAACAAGTCTAAAATCTTGTTCCATAAAAGGATTATCATAAATCAGATCCTGCTGCCTAAAATAATAAACCGTCTAAATGGTGCGTGGTCATCACTCATAAATGTTTAAAGTAAAAGGCTCTCATGAACTCAAGTAATCATAGATTTTTATGGCATTTACAATAACAAGTGGCCTAATGAAGCTAAAAAAAAGTATTGCAGCGCTTACATTCATCCATCTAACGCGGAGGGCAACATCCCGAACAGTCTTATTCTGTAGTTGTAGGGCTATCTTCGCATAGCGTATTATGTTAGACTCTGAGGTAAACCTACAACACATTATATAGAACTAGCATTTAATAAAAGAATACCTGCAGTACTTAGCAAATAGTACAAATTGCTAATCCAGTAGATGAAACCAAAAGATCACAATTTGACAGCCCAATTGAATTTACTGTACAATCCTAGAGATGATATGCAGATCAAGCTTGCTTCCTGCTCATTTAACCTAAGCTCTAAAAATCACCGACCAAAAAATTTTAATGTCACTGTGACTGCAAAGACTAGCATAAAATGAGAACCAAGACATCACTGATGTAACCAAATTATAATCCCAATTGCATACAATGGGAAATGCATATGACTCATGCAGACTCCTGATTCTCCAAAATCTTTAAATCATTTTTCAGCTGCCCTAGTTCTGTGTATATCTCATGTAAACAGAAGTAACAACTTTTACTGGATGATGTCTCGAAAAAGCAGCTATGTATCATTTTGGAATAAGGCCCTGCATACCCAAGTTAATGTTGGAATTTTGGATAGTCTCTCTCATATTGAAAGTTTAACTCAAATAGCCTTCAAGAGTTTAATTAATAAAATATTCAACTCTAACATACTATTTTAAAACAAAGTAACCCAAGAAGACAAATGTACAGGGTGAAAGAAACCAAAAAGATAACCCGAGAAACAACAGTTCACCAGAGCAATCCTGCGGAGATTGTAGAATTTCGAATTTTATTACAGGGCAAGAGACGGGGGAACAAGCAAATTTTTACTCACTTTGCGAGCCCTTCTTCAAGTATGGCCTGCTCATCAGGCGTCCAATCCAAGGATATGCCCGGGTTGTGTTTCATGGCTTGAGCAGCACCTGAACTCTCCGGAGCCGAACTGCCGTTGTTGGGATTGGCACCACTAACCCCGTTGAACGAAGACGAAACATGGGTTTGCTCCTGATGGTTCCCAGACGGGTTAGCCATCAAAATAAGCGTTCCAGTAGTCAAACTGCAATTTCCGAGAGAGGTTCTGTACGAGGGAGAAAATCAATTGACCGGTTATCAAAAATTGATAGTTGGTTCCCGCCAATTAACCGTGGCCCGCCGAGAGAGAATATGAAGAAAGTCAAATATAAAAGGGGGAAAATCAAACAGGGAGAGTGCTTGAAAACGATAGAATTGGGAGCTCTAAGCAGAAGGAATTATTAAAAATGGAGGGCAGAGGGGAGGTGTACGGAAGTCAGAGAGGGTTTTGACGTTTGGAGTTGAAGGTGTAATAGAATTGCGGAGTTAGAAACTAAAAAGATTGCCCCTTTCAGTATTTCCCTTTTAAGGAATTTTTTCCCTTTTATATCTCTTTTTCTACGGAAATAATCCTCTTTTATATATCTTAAGCAACTGGTGAGTATCCGGGGATGCAATTTTTACATCTCTCCCTGTTGAAATAATCCTCCTTGCGGGGCGTTCGAAATCCTTGGCTTCAACGATTGATCCAACCTTAATCTTCTTCCTCGTTCAAGATTTGACGAGTTGTGACGATCATCAACATATCTTCATGTCAGTAATATTGATACTAGTCATTATATCAACCAAAATAGAAGGGATAATCACAGTAGGTTGAAAATTTTTAACCAGGTCAAACAAATAACTACATTCCATACTTGAGTAGCAGAATGAAATTAAATTAAGGGTAAAATGCAACAAATCCCCTATGTTTACTCTAAATTACAAAATTATAAAGACATCCTTTCTTTTTTTACAACCTTTAAGGGCCTACTTTAAAAAAAAAAAATGTGATATAAACCTTCCTTATAATTTTTATATTTAACTTCCATCTATCCAATCGTTAAATCGTAAGATTGACCTATCATTTTGACCAAAATAGCCTCCATAACATAAATAGTACTCCCTCCGGTCCTAATTATAAAACAACATTTAAGGGTTAATTTTGGCCCTAATTATAAGATAACATTTTAATTTTTATCAATTTTTGCATAAAATACCCCTATTTTATTCTCTCAAGTGTATTTGTTGTGTGTTTAAATGTGTGTTTAAATGTGTGTATGTGTACATATATATTCGTGTGTGTGTAGATATATGTATGCGTACACAAATGTAGATATATGTGTACACACACATGTATGTGTGTAGATATGTGTATGCGTACATACGGGTAGATATATGTGTACGTACACACGTGTAGATCTCTCTCTCTCTCTCTCTCTCTCTCTCTCTCTCTCGTACGTGTAGATCTCTCTCTCTCTCTCTCTCTCTGTGTAAATTTAGTAAACAAGATCTATTCTAATATAGTTTTAATTAAAAAAGTCAACTTCAAGAATCTTTTTTTAATATTTTTTAACGGTGTTAATGATTTCAACTAAAGTGTATGTTTTTTAAATAGAAATTGAGGTCTATATAATTAAGATAAAATAGAAGGGCAATTAAAGTATCTTACACCAAAATTAACAGTAAAATGTTGTTATTCCCCTTAATTTCAGTACAAGGAAAGACGTCCAAGGGAAGCCATTATTCACTAAACTTTAAAACAAATCCCTGCTACTAGCACAAAACATGGTCAAAGGCTATTTTTTGCAAAATTTGAAGACACTAGTTGTTGTTTGCATGTAGGGGTGCGTGAGGAGTGAGTGATCCACCAAATATCTTGTAGCTTAGTGGCATAAAATTCCCTCGATCTTGTAAGCCTTTTTAATTAAAAATAAACTAAATGATCCGAACTGATCCAAATAAGTCATATAATGAAATTGGGTTAGGCTGAACTAGAGTGATTGGTCAGGGTGGATTGGATTTTGGATCAAGTGAGTAGACAGAATGTCTGGTGAATCAGATAGTCTAGCCCAAGTTCAGATTCTTGGCCTGAGCAAACGAGTCACAGTTGTTTTTATTCATGTTGAGGGTCATGATGGAAAATTTGCCATACCGTATAAGTTGGTTCAATCAAGACCCTAAATTTTGCTTCTTCTTTTTTAATTGATGAAAACCATTTGTTAGTGTGATTTTCCCCTTTACTTTCAATTTTAGTTTTTGTGAGTTACCAGTATGTGGTTATTGTTGCATTGCGTTAAACCGCTGCCTCATTGCGAAAGATTCGAGAAGTGGTGGTCTATAAATGACAAATTGTTGGTGATTAATTCACAAACTCCCTTGCTGTCAAATATCTCACCCCGTTAATCCTTAATGCCAAAATCTTCCTAATAAGTAACAATTAATACATGATCGAGCAACAATTAGTAAATTTCATTTTAACTTCTGCACACTCGGCTTAACGAGGGTTAAACATTGGAGAGATTTACTAAGCCTTTTATTTTATATAACCTTACAAGGGAATACACAGATACGATGATATTCAATAATTGATTCATTGCTACTCATTTGACAAATGAGTTGCTTAGTTAGGAAAAAGGGGAGCCAAATATAAAATAGACCCTGCCTACTCACGCGTCATTTCGTCTACAAAACACCCAATTTATCATGGAATCTCAATTTGGGTAACAACGCACATTTTAATCTAAAATGATAAGATATCATATTTACGGGTCAATTTAAATTCAAGGGTTAATTAAATCGCCATTAATCACTAATAAAATTATAGCATGAACATCCAACATCTACCTGTGACTGAAAGTTGCATTGTCCCCTCCTAAGATCATGTAAAACAAATGGCACAGACTTTCTACTCATGCATGATGCACCGTTTGTGCATGTGGCCGGGCATTGGCCACCATGCATCTTAGACATTGAGGGTGGATTATCTTGTACTTCCACATCTCAAGTTTTGGCTTTCCGATCACACAGGAAGTAAAAGAGATGTAGCCAACGCATAGCTTGCTCGTCAATCTTCTCACCTGGTTTTTGCTTTCAACTCCAGCGTGATATGTTCTGGATGGTCAAACCTTTTTAATCATAAGAAAATTAATAACGTTAAAGAGAAATTTCGGATGCTTGTTTGAGATTCATGTTTATTACTAGTTTTTGTCCTTAATATAATATATACTTCATAGTTTAAATCTTTTTAATTAAAGTGGATGAATGGAGTATTTTGTATTAGTTTGCACAAGTATATAAAGATTGGTTTATTTTTTTTTTTGATCAAGTGCTTATCTTTTGAGATTTAGAAGGTAAATGGTTCTTACCTTTTCTAACAAATACGCTTCACGAGATCTGTACATGTGCTATATTCTTTGAAATTCTTCACGAGATATGTACTTGTGCTCTATTCCTCACGGAAGTGATACCCTTTATCACATCAACCAATAATTTATTGAAAATATCAGTTTATTTTAAGTAGTTTTACACTATATGAAGTACATATATTAAAAACAAATTTGTCTCATAAAGCATGAATATTTTTTTAAAAATTAATCATATCGTTTGCAATTAGGCACTAAGTTGGGTGATGGAGTGCCATTTGACCGCTCGTAATAAAGGCTAGACTTGTAGTTTTTGATATTGATATATATATATTTTATATCAAAATTTTAGGAAAGGGGGGATTAGGATTACCTGTTCCGTGTTGCTAACCTCCTAGGAGAACAATTGACGGAGTACGGAATGAGGTGTACTAGCGGAGAAAAGTTTAGCGAATAAAATATCGAGCCTCCTAGGTTTAGGACCTAACTTTTATAATTAAAACTAGGGTTTTAGCTATTGGGGTTGGGCTATTACTTATTCCGATAAAATGAATTAAAGGAAATTGTAGAGTTTTATTATTAGATATATTTTGATTAGATGATAAATTCAAAAATTTAAAATATAATATAATCTAACTAGCTCATAGATTCTTGGATCTAATATTGACTAATCTAATAATACTATTTACAAAATAATATGATTACTACGTACAACATTATTAATTTATTTTTATATTTTTTTCTATTATTAATCATTATTATTTTACTAGTATTATTTTAATCTATTATTATCATTACTATTTCTATTATTGCTTAGGTATTACAGGATACCCCTTATCACATCAACCAATAACTTGTTGAAAATATTAGTTTATTTTAAGTAGTTTTACACTATATGAAGTACATATATTAAAAACAAATTTGTCTCATAAAGCATGAATATTTAAAAAAAAATTAATCATATTGTTTGCAATTAGGCACTAAGTTAGGTGATGGAGTGCCATTTGACCGCTCGTAATAAAGGCTAGACTTGTAGTTTTTGATATTGATATATATATATATATATATATATAGGTTTATCGTTTGTCATGTCACTGACATAAGGTTATGTCAAGTGACCCCAAAACTACATCGTTTTGGTTAGGGGAATTAATGAATGGTGTTTTGGTATTTTTGTTTTTATATTTATTATATGAATTTTACCAAAAGATCCTTCATTAACTCCCTAACTCCAAAACTACGTTGTTTTGAGAGTTAGGGAATTAATGAAGGGTGTTAATTTTACCAAAACACCCTTAATTAATTCATTTAACTCCCAAAATGACGTAGTTTGGAGGTGACTTGATATAACCTTATGTCAAGTGACATGACAAACGATAAACCCCGTATATATATATATATATATTTGATATCAAAATTTTAGGAAAGGGGTTGAGCTCACCCACAATCTAAGGGCAGGGCGCTTGAAGTCTAGTCTATAAGGTATATTGGGTTAGAGAGTATACATGCAAAAAAGCGAGGGTAATTTTTTTTTTTTTCTTGATATAAGGCTAGACTTGTAGTTTGTTCTATGGGACTGGTAGTAACATAATGGTCCAACATAAAAGGCCCAAAGCAAAACGAAGAGCCACCCCACTCAAATCCACATATAAGGGCCCATTTGGTATACACAGATTCGAGGAGGGAAGAGAAAGAAATGGAAGATTTTGAGGGAAGATGATTTATTTAGTAGGAACAAAATAAAGAGGTGACAATTGATAAAGAATCGAAAAAACCTATTTTACACTAAAAATTAATTAATTCAAAATAAAAAGGAAAAATAATTTTTTTAACAATTTGAATTTAATACAAATTTACTTGCATACTATGATGAAACATTTATTTTGAAAAAAAGAATTAGGAAAAAAGAAAAAGAATTTATGGGTTAAATTCAAATTTTTAACGGAACATTTGTTTCAAAAAAGTCGGGTTGTAATGTGATTTGTGTTTATATTAACTTTTGCGGTGACTTTTTTCTAAACTAATGAGTGTTTAGATTATTATTTCAAAATTCATTTAAGATGGAAAATAATTGAAAAGGGATGAATCATTTGAATACTATGTATACATATTAGTTGTATACAATGTTATCAAATTCACGAGTTTAAGTAAACTCGTGAATGTAATGTAAATTCGTATCGTGAATTAATCGTAAACTCGTAAAAGTTTACTTTATTATTAAATAGGTATTATTAGTGTATAATTAAAAATTAAAATATAAAAATGACAACAATTTGATTTAAATATCTTTTAAATTCAAATAAATGAAATTAAATCCATCAACATTAATCATTAATCATATTTAATAAAGAAATTTCTATGATATATTAACTTTTGCGGAGTGACTTTTTTCTAAACGATGAGTGTTTAGATTATTATTTCAAAATTCATTTAAGATGGAAAATAATTGAAAAGGGATGAATCATTTGAATACTATGTATACATATTAGTTGTATACAATGTTATCAAATTCACGAGTTTAAGTAAACTTGTGAATGTAATGTAAACTCGTATCGTGAACTCAATCGTAAACTCGTAAAAGTTTACTTTATTATTAAATAGGTATTATTAGTGTATAATTAAAAATTAAAATATAAAAATGACAACAATTTGATTTAAATATCTTTTAAATTCAAATAATTGAAATTAAATCCATCAACATTAATCATTTATCATATTTAATAAAGAAATTTCTATGAAATTTTTATATAAAGCTGCTGAGTATGATCAAATCAAAAAAGTTAATACAAGTTTAAGAGAAAATTAACACGGTTTTGTAAGCTAAAAATGTAAAAACGGTAAATTCAGTGTATAAACTCGTGAGTTTAACCGAGTTTGCAACTAGCACGAGTTTAACACGATTCGACTCGTTTTTGTAAGCTAGAAGCGTAAAAATGGTAAACTCGGAGAGTCAACTCGAGAGTTTGACAACAATGGTTGTATATATTGAGATAATTGAAGGTAAGAATTTTCATTTGGAACAAATTTAAATGATTATTAAAAATTAACACTGTGATAATGGAGTAATAATGCTAAATATGGACAATTTTGATTGGATAATATCATCCTTATTAATTATGGTGGTGGCACAGTGGTATACAACAAGGAAAAAAAAAGGAATAAAACCTTGGGGGAGTCACATGTCTTCGGTTGGATAAAAGCTTGGGGGTGGCTTTTAATATAAACCCACTTTTTAGGGAAAAGTGGGATGAAAAAAAAACTAACCTAAACAGAAAAATTTTAACTTCATAAGGCTTCTATGCGAACAGACTCTCAACGCTTGAAACTAGGCTCTCAAAATCTCACTTATGACGGAGAAGAAGGCGAGCCATTGCCAGTAGAAACTAGAAAGATGTTGATGTGGGGCATTGGATTTTCCCGACAATCTAAACGTTGTCGTTTCAACTAAGTGAAGGCGTAGGAGACAGTAAATAAAATGGAGACTCTTCTAAGCAAAAAATAAAAAATAAAATGAAGACTCGACACCCCTTGCGCATATATTGTTAGAACTATAAATTAACAAGATCAGTTGTGACTTGTGAGTGTCACATTTGATAATCAGTAGACAGGGTTTGCTCGCTACTATCTCAAACTTGTTTCATCTTTGTCTGGGCTTAAGACATTCTCAAGAGATGAAGCACGAGACCAAAAAGTCATCTTGTGCCATGCCATTTAGGCCCTGTTTGTTACATAGAACCTGGGCGATGGAAAGGAAACATTAGAAGGTTCCCTCCAAAAAAACACGTTTGGGGCACGCGTCTTCCATCGACTACACACCCACAAGTCTGGAACTTCCATCGACCATGGGAAGGTTGAATCCCTCCGAAAGAGGCGGGAAGGTTGATAACTTCCCGGGAGAGTGAAAATTTGGAACTAAAAAGCCCATTGAAAAAACTGTACCTCTAAATCGAGTAGGAAGGCGTGAGCTGGACGAAGCATTTAGTGAAGAAGCTTGGAACTACAGTGGGCGTTGGAGGCGAAGGAGAAGCTGAACACAGGGTGAAATTTAGGTTAATATTCATTTGAAATCAATTTATGTGTGATTTACCGGTATGTGTCTGAGCTTTGCGATGCCCTGTTGCTTCAAGCTGGGGGAGACACACACAGTTGAATGCTTTGGCAGGCAATTTGCAGACACAGACATAGTTTTTTTGACTTATGCAATAACCTGGAGTCCCAACTTGTTTGCGAGTGTAACTTGTATAGGTCCAAGCAATGTTATCAAATTCACGAGTTTAAGTAAACTCGTGAATGTAATGTAAACTCGTATCGTGAACTCGAATCGTAAACTCGTAAGAGTTTACTTTTATTATTAAATAGGTATTATTAGTGTATAATTAAAAATTAAAATATAAAAATAACAACAATTTGATTTAAATATCTTTTAAATTCAAATAATTGAAATTAAATCCATCAACATTAATCATTTATCATATTTAATAAAGAAATTTCTATGAAATTTTTATATAAAGCTCTTGAGTATGATCAAATCAAAAAAGTTAACACGGTTTTGTAAGCTAAAAATGTAAAAACGGTAAATTCAGTGTATAAACTCGTGAATTTAACCGAGTTTGCAACTAGCACGAGTTTACCACTGACTCGACTCGTTTTTGTAAGTTAGAAGCGTAAAAACGGTAAACTCGGAGAGTCAACTCGAGAGTTTGGCAACAATGGGTCCAAGTATTTTGCGGTGAAATTGTGAAGCCTTTTCACCGTTATGCGACAGAGAGCTCACTGTCAAAATTTTCGTTCAAACTTGAACATATTTTAAGGTGCTACGTTTGAACGTCCTCCAGTAGTTTGAACGTCTTCCTTGCCATGGTAAGCCACTGGGTAACAAAAGCATTATTTATGGAGGAATCTGTTTAAGGCATTAGTTTAAACTTCAATTTTAGTTGTTCATGTTAACTTGTTTGTGTTGTCCCCCTCTAATTCCTTATATGTCTGTCATCCTTGTCCCCTCCGGAAGCCAGTTGTCATTGCAATTTCATATCCCATTGACGTCTACTTTAGTTTTACATCTCAACAATTAGGCGATTTGGTTTTAGGGTTCGTGTATTTTCGCACTGTTGTAACAAAATAATCTTTTTTCAACTTTTTTTTTAATTTTATTTTAGGGGCATTGTTGGAATTTCACTTAACATTTCCATTTAACCAACACCCAATTTTTCATACCAAACAATTTATTTTCTCTCAACTAAGTTCAATTCCCTAGTATACCAAACATCTCACATTACTAAAGTTCCCTTCTAATCTTCCTTTCCTTTCCTTTCCTTCCTCAAATTTTCCTATAACAAAAAGGGCCTTAATAGAATGAGTATCTTGTGAAACCCTTGATTTTTTACCATTCCACACTCATCACCCCCGTCATCATTAACAAAAATAGGTGGTGATTGTAAGTTCCCTATTTATTTTTGAACTAGAATTGAATTTTGGTTTCAAAATATAAAATCATTTAATATTTAATAACATTTTAAAATTAGGTAGAACTTTGTATCTTTTCGCTATCTGGAAAATTACTTTTTCTTACATAATGGGGCAAAATTTGTACTATAAAAATAGTTTTAACAAAAATAACGCCCATTTTGGTACACTAGAATTGAGGTTGAAGAATTACGGGTGAAGGTGAAAGAGTCCAAATTATGTGCTTATAATTATATGCTTATTAGGTGTTTATACCTCTAATTAAAGGTATGAACATATTTTTTTTATTAATTTTTTTATATATTGTACTTATTTAGATTTAATTATAGGGTTAAGGTGCAAAAATACACATGTGCTTTAGTCAAAGGAGGGCCCAAGATGTACTTTTTTGAGGTGCAAAAGTGACTACGTGGTTATAAATTAGGTGCAAAAGTCACATACTGGACAACGTTGACTGTGAAGTTGGATGGTTTGACTCAAAATGGTGATGTGTACAATGGTAGGGCCCACAGTGGTGTCCATGTCACCAAAGTTTGATCTCCACGTACGCTTCCCTCTTCGATCTCCATCTTCTTCATTATGACGCTGTCGACAGCGGTGGATCTGGAATCGATGGCGATACACAGGAGATGCTAAGGGGAGATCGATGGGAGTTCAAATACACGGGAGATGCAAAGGGGAGGTACACGGGAGTTCAAACACTGGGAGATGCAAAGAGTGGTCGTTGGTTTGTATCTGAAGGAAACTGAGCTGAATGGAAATGAATCATGAGGGGCCAACATGAAGTTGCAGGAGAGAGAAATTGATATTTAAAACATTGAAGGAGACTTACTATACAAGGATTTGGTCGTCCTCAACAAAAGCTTTCTCCAGCCTGTTAGGCATTCTTTCTTTGTGTGTGTGTGAGTGTTGAGAAAACAAGATGGAATCTTTTATAGACACACCTCCGTAATTTCTTTCTCCATGGCTGTTAGGCATTCTTTCTTTGTTGTAGACTGTAATTGTTGTTCTGCCAAAAGAAAAACCAGGACTAGAAACTAGAAAGCATGCTTATCCAATCTAATTAACGAGATTGTTTTCGATTTAGTTGGTAATTACAATTATTATGAATTGATTTGTCCATTTCAATTATCCACTCCACCAACTGAAGTTAAGAATCTTGCGCTCCATCCATTGCCTGAATTGTTATTCTTTTATTCATTAAAGGCTAGTCAAACTGTGAAAAGGAAAATACCTAGCAGGGTTTTTCTTCTACCAAAAAGAGAGGCATGTGTTGATTCTTGTTGCGAGTGAAAAATCTAAACAAAGGCTTAGGATATAATCAGAATGACAATTTATATGCCTCTGTAGTGTGCAGACAAATTATCCTTAAATATATAGCTAAATATCATACGCCTCAAGAACATAACATTTTCCTTTTCTGTACTCTGTATTTTGAGTGGATCAGTGCAAATTCTACCCTAAGAATTTGTCTTTGCAAACGTATTATCTGCGTTTGTGTCTTCGGCTGGTACGGTCGTTGAGATTGAAATTCTTCTAGTAAGTTTTGATGGCGGATTCAAGCGCGTCGTCAAAATCTTCAGTGAAGTTGGAAGGGGAATTAGGGATGCAGCTGAAGATGCCGCCATCGACCACTCTTTGCATCTCCCAGTATTTGAACTCCCGTCCACCTCCCCTTTGCATCTCTCGTGTATTCTAACTCCCATCGATCTCCCCTTAGCATCTCCCGTGTATCGCCACTGATTCCAGATCCACCGCTGTCGATAGCGTTGTGATGAAGAAGATGGAGATCGGAGAGGGAAGCGTACGTGGAGATCAAACTTTGGTGACATGGACACCACTGTGGGGCCCACCATTATACACATAACCATTTTGAGTCAAACCATCCAACTTCACAGTCAACATTTTCCATATGTGACTTTTGCACCTAATTTATAACCACGTAGTTACTTTTGCACCTCAAAAAAGCACATGCTGCTGAACGCTCCTCTGACTAAAGCACATGTATATTTTTGCACCTTAACCCTTAATTATATGCTACTTTCTGAGATTTTTTTGCACCCAAAGATCTCAAATTAATTAATTTCCAGTTCTACTTTTGTCTGTAACACCAATATTATGTAAATTAATTAATTTGAGATACTGGGTACAAAAAATCTCAAAAAATAGCATATAATTTAAATCTAAATAAATACAATATATATATATATATATAAAATATGTTCATACTTCTGATCAAAGGTACAAAATAAGCATATAATTATAATTACATAATGTGAACTCGAAAGTAGAATAAGCATTTTGAAGTGTCGTGGATTGAAGCACAAGGCCCGACTTTCATTAACATACAATTACAAACACAAACTAGAAGCCACCTTTACTCTCATTCCAACTTATATTTTTTGTTTTCCACTTCCACCAAGAACTCATCCATATACTAAATAGGGCATTATTGTCTAAAGAAAATTTTCTATTGTCGTTTCCAGGTGGAGCGTTGCATGGAGTGGGTTGGTTGGGAATTGAATCAGTGGTCTGGGATAGGAGGAGATTGGATGGGATTGTTGGTATCAACGCGAGTGAAGAACAGTCTATCCCAGTCGCCGGAATTAGAGTCAGCATGCGAGGCGGCTTTCTCACACTGCCTCTCTCAAACACAGCATTCTTTCCAAGGCGTCTTCCCGTATCAACTCCACACTGCCTCCGATTACCTCCACTTTCTTCTCTCCGACACCCACTCCCATCCTCTCATCCTCAGGTGGCTTTCCACTCCACCTGCTCGCTCCCAGGTCAATTCCGCCCTCCGATTCATCAGTCCTGACGACCAACAAGACGCCGTACTCGGACCCCTCCAGTTCAAGGCGTGGGCTGTCCACCTTTACACTGATGCCATCCTGTCTAGTGCTGGCAAAGCCCTTCTATTCCGTGTTCCCATTGGATTCACTGGGATAGCCAGTATCGGAGCTCTCTCTGGTAATCAATTCGTCGGCACCGCTATTGGGGCTTACTCACTTGGTGTTGCTGTCTCTATATTTCTTGGTTTATCTGGATGATAATGTTTTCCCTTTTGCCAATAATCAAAATCCGTTAAGTGGAGAGAGGTTCTGACATTTCCACTGTATCTGGATGCTGGGCCGTTAGCTGTTAGGCCATTCACCCGCACAACTTTGTATCTCCTTGTCGTTGTTGTTGTTGCTGTATAGTTGTTTATAATTACTATTGTTATGTGTTTCCATGGCTTTTTACCTTGGCTTATTAGTGATACAAAAGTTATTTTGGGTCAAATTAAATTATGCCTGGAAGATCAAAGGTTTAGCATTTAAAGGACAATAAAGAGATTTTTAGTGGTGATAAACTCTTGGGAACATGAATCTTGGAAGTTAGGTTTAGTTATTGCTATTTCTATTTTCTAGACAACACAACTCTTAGAGTTATATTTCTCTTTGTATTTTCATGCTTTTAATTACCCTATAAAGAGGGGATATTTTGTAATGCAGAGTCAGATTTGATAAAATGAAAATTGAGTGTTGTCAGTTCTCAAACTTGGCTTAAATCTTGTTATCTTTATCTAACCTTAGGTTAGTGGTGAGGCAAGTAAGTTCTTTATCAGTTGGGAGGGTGGCTTTGCCTTTAATCTTAATTGTGGTAAACCTGTGTGGAGTATCTCCTTTGCCGTAGCCACTACCCACTGTTCCTTCAAAGATTCAGCTACATCTTGTTTTCCGTAATGGCCAGCAAATTGGTCCAAAATCTTTGACCCAAGGCCATCTGTTGGATCTATCTTTCCCTAGGTTGTTCTTGGAATTCCCTCAAATCCAAAAAGCAGAAAGTTTGTTAGGTTTAATTAGAGTTTCCCACAACTATCTCGCTCTTCTGCAGTCATTAATATTGTG
Organism: Acacia acuminata; assembly: GCA_019022655.1. Taxonomy (NCBI): domain Eukaryota; kingdom Viridiplantae; phylum Streptophyta; class Magnoliopsida; order Fabales; family Fabaceae; genus Acacia; species Acacia acuminata. Next base: position 1,287,863 of record JAFJYI010000180.1, on the reverse strand, counting down.
TATAATACTCTCCTCACTTGAACACTCAAAGGGGCACTCTCCATTTTGTAAGGCCTTTCTTGGCTCTAAGTGAGTGAGTTAGTAATATCTCATGCACAACGTGCCATAAGAAGAATGCAACTTTTCCCAGGAAGGGGCTACTTTTCCCAGGAAGGGGCCATTTCCACAAATTTCCCTGTAGGTTTAATAGCTCGGATTCTGTTTATGCAATGGGGGAGCATATGTATTAGAGCAGCTTAGTTCCACTGACCATGTATTGTCTCACTGAAGCTTGAGGATTGAAAGTCGGTTCGCTTCTTTTTGCAAATTAATCAGCGGTTGATTTATAGGTAGCCACAGATCCCACCAAAATCTGGTATTCTAGTTCCAACCCCTTTCATAAAGTCATCCCAAACTGTAACTATGGATTGCCTAATGACAGAAGAGCATTTTTTGGTCACTCTTGGAATTTCATTTTCCACTAGCGTACTTCATTATCTTCAAGCATTTCCCCCTAACTTTATGTTTGGTTTGAGGGAGGGGGAGGGGGAGGGGTTAATCTTTTGTCCTCTCTTTACTAAATTGCCCCTAGAAATTTTGCAATATTCCAAAAACATACTCTCAACAAAAAGGAATATTCCTTTCATTAATGGCAATTTAGTCATTTCCTTATTTCCTTCCCCCTCCCCTCCCTCTCCCTAAGACCAAATATACCCTAAGGCCCCGTTTGTTAGAAAGAATTGGGCCGATGGAAAGGGAAGATAACAACTTTCCAACAAAAAAACGTGTTTGCTTCCCCATCTTCCGTCGAGTATACATCCGTCGAGGCCCAAAGTTCCATCAACCATTGGAACCTTCATTCCATCCAAAATAGGCGGGAAGGTGAAAATCTTCCCGGGAAGGTGAAAATATCGGACAAATAGGCCCTTTGAAAAGATCGTACCCATAAGCACGAGCAAGGCGCGAGCCGGACGAAAGGTGTCGGTGAAGAAGCTTGTATCTACAAAGGTGGTCGGTTTTCGGCGAAGGAGAAGTTGAACCCGAGCTGCATTTGAGGTCGGTATTATTTGGAAATCAATTTTTAAATGTGAGATCTATATGGATCTCGAGCTATTCGTTACGGTGTTGCGAGTTGGGGGGGGAGGCTTCGAAATGTTCGTCGCCCGTTGCTTCGAGGTCGGGGGGGGGCGGGCTTTTGGTGGCCCCGTTGCTTCCAGGCTTGGGCGGGTGAGCTTTTCGTTGCCTATTGCTTCGAGCTTGGGGAGGGGGACACACACACACAGTGGAATGCATTTTGAAGCAATATCCGGTTACGCATTACCTGGTGTACTTGCTAGGAAATATGTTGTTTGTTTCGTACAATGTGTTGTTGTTTTGTTAATGATCCCTTTTATGAATGATGTGAAGTGTGTTTATATATTAAAGTTGATTGTGTGGTGATGGTATGTTTGCTGAAAAGGAAAAATGGGTTTTGTTAACTGTTAAAGGTGAATTGAAAACAAGAAAATAGAAAAAGTTTGAACTTCCAATTTACGTTCGAACCGAGACACCCTGCCGAACATCGACATGTGTCGTTCATTCAAAGGAGTGAGATGTTGGGTGGTAAGTAGTGGTGTAAATTGAGCCCATGGCATGAAAGATAGGAATGTATAATGTTAAATTGTGGTAGTTTGTAAAGAGGAGAGGCAGATTATGATAAAAAAGATATTGGTGTGGTGAACAATTGTGTAGGTATGGAGCCACGTTTACGTGAAATGATTGGAATGTTGGCTGGTTGCATAACTTTGCTAATAGCGTGAAGACCTTGGTTGTGACGATGATAGTCGCTGTGGGAGCAGGTAGACCAAGGCACTTACCGGATAGGACGTTTAGATTAGATTTTCATGCCAAGAGAGCGAATTTGAGAGCGATGATATATAGTAGTGACACCACTTGCTTCAACCAAATTAGGATGTACCTAGACAACGTTTGATAAATTGTGTCACATGTTAGACACAATCGGATTGAGAGCAACTAAACATATGCTAGTTGATGAGCAAGTGGCTATGTTCCTTCACATATTGGCCCATCATGTGAAGAACAGTCATACAAATTTGAGTTTGGAAGGTCGAGAGAAACCATTAGTAGATACTTCAAACTAGTGCTCAATGCTACCATCGACTTCAATCATTGCTTTTGAAGAAACCAGAGCCAATTCCGAGGACTCAAATGATAATCGTTGGAAGTGGTTCAAGGTATGTACATTATGGTATTGTCTGAGTAATTTAATAGAGTATTGACACTATGGTTTGACCTTAACGGTGATAATGTTTTTGTCATTTCAGGGGTGCCTTGGTGCATTGGATGGTACACACATACGTGTTCAAGTCCCTGCACAACACAAGGGGAGGTACCGAAATAGAAAAGGGAGGTTACAACTAATGTCCTTGGGGTATGTACACCGGATGGGCAATTCATATTTGTTTTGCCCTACTGGGAAGGGTCACCGCGGATGGGAGAGTGTTGAGAGATGCTATAAGGAGACCATTTGGACTAACAAAGTGCCACTTAGGTACGGGTGTGAGCGTGCATTACGTTGTTTAAATTAAGTTACACTATTGTTTATTAACTTGTATATCTTTGTGCAGGAACTACTACTTGGTTGATGCCGGCTACGATAATTGCCGGGGTTTTTGGCTCCTTATAGAGGTCAAAGGTACCACCTTAATGACCGGAGACAAGGACATCAACCCCAAACCGCGCATGAGTGTTTCAACATGCGACATTCGGCGGCACGAAATGTAATAGAAAGGTGCTTTGGCATACTCAAGTTACGATGGGCAATATTGAGGAGCCCATCTTTTTATCCAAATGAGGCCGCAAAATAGATACATCGTTGCTTGTCAACGTTTGCTCCATAACCTCATTCGTCGGGAGAATGTTCAAGATCCCCTTGATGAGCAGATTGACACCTTACCGATTGGACCTACAACGATTGACAACCCGCCCTTAGTTCCAATGGAAACTAGTGAAGTGTGGACTAATTACGGGGAACAAGTTGCAAATGAGATGTTTGTCGCCTTTGTGGCACTTGGAGATAATTGATAACAATGTACTCAAGTATTGCTAGGTTTAAGGACAATTTATTCCGTCTCGTTTATGTTAAAAACAACAACCATGTCCTATGTCAATCTGAATTTCAATTAAGTCTATATTTGCTTTTGTTGTTCTTTGAAAAGCATGTATACCGCAATATTTTGCCTCAATCGGTGTTTGTTTTAGATGGATCAAGTTGAACAGGAAGCGGGACGAGGATCAAGATGTGGACAAAGAAGTGGAGGATCGGGTATTGGTAGATAGCCTTGTGACTTTGAGATTGGACCAAAGTGGATGGCGATAGTGGGTTCAAGGTCAAGTTATGCAAATGTGTTGCAAAAGATGATTGAGCAAAAGCTTCCCGGTCGTGGTATCAAAGCAACTCCACACATCACCTCTAGACCGAAAACCTTAAAGCGTCTATGGCAAGCAGATACGACATTGTTTATGGGCCCAATGCTTCAGATTTGGTTGGAACCCGAGACTAACCTTGTTACCGCAGATCCGAGAGGTGTGGGATGAGTATTTGAAGGTATGAGATCCTACCATCTTGTACTTTGATTATGTATTACAAATGACTTCCATATCCAAACTGACATATTGCTTGTACTTTGATTATGTATTACAAATGACTTCCATATCCAAACTGACATATTGCTTGTTCAAAGTGCAGGCTCATCCCAAGGCAAAGGAATTTAGAACCAAACCCTTACCAAACTTTGACTCTCTGTGCATGGTTTGGGCCAGGGACAAGGCTACCGGTGAGGAAGGAGAGTGCCCGGGGGGAATGGAGGAAGAAATTAATCATGAAGATAACGAACTTCCAGAAACACCACCACATGTTGATGAATGTGAGTTGTCGAACGAACCATGAAACCGTCACCACTCAAGTCAATCCATCTCGATGCAAATGTTGGTCCAAGGAAGAAGCGCAAACGAACAATGTCAAGTAATCGCGAGGCATTGCGAGATACAATCACAAAATTGGAGAACACCATCGTTATCGCATTTGACAAGCTAGGAAATATGATGGCACCCCAAGAAAGGCAACCCGAACCTCCCGCCCCGGAGATGACTTGTACATGGAGCTACCGCAACTTGAGGATTTGACTTGGAATGAAAGAAACCTTGCACATATGAAGATTGTAACTTCGATAAAATGGTGACTTCATTTCTAAAGGTACCGCAGAGTTTAAGCCATCATGGATCCGCACCTTGCTTTCTCGCAAAGATGCATCATCGGATTACATAGCCGTGTAGTTTAATAGTGCGGAGTACATAGCTGCTCTTTTTGTGTTTGATGTACTGTATTGGGCGTGTGGTAATTCGAGATGTGTCACTTTGTTTTGGACACTAATCTGCCTTTTGTATATCTTTACAGGCCTTTTGTATATGCTTTGCGCGTTTTGTATATCTTTGCATGCCTTTTGTATAGGGCAGGGTTTTTGCATTAGCACAAACTTTGGACCATGTTCAAATAGGTTAAGGAAAAATTGGACATGGCCTAAATTTTGTGTGGCGCAGCCTGTTGTCAAATTATAAGTTTTAAGTGTATTATGATGCAGCCATCTATTAATTGGCCTCGTGCATGGGATGTACTCACTTATGATGAATGCGTAAAATGGAAACTTTTTTATCTCGTTGACCATTGGATGTTACTTGTTTCGCCCTTGTCCATTTATCGTACTCTTCTTGTAACAAATGCATATCGCTTCCATTTACTTCACGCTTCTTGTAACAAATGCATATCGCTTCCATTTACATTCTTGTACGCTTCTTGTAACAAATGCATATCAGCCAGCTTTCCATTTATCGTACTCGCTTCTTGTAACAAATGCATATCAAGATTTTCAATTAATGTACGTTCGAACGCCCTATCAAGTTCGAACCTAATATTGTTCAACATTGTGAAATTTTTGTTAGTTCGAACTTCATATTTACGTTCGAACCTATTTTATCTTTTGATTCGGTTGGGCAAAATATGGGATCGGATGTTTAATGACCCTGACCCACATCACGAGTTATGAAGGGAAACATATTACAAAAATTTAAATAAAAAAAAAACGCTCGAAAAGGTCTTGATTGATCGACGTGGGTCTTTTTCCATGTTCATTAATGCAATGGCGGTTTATACCCACGTCCACTACTTTTTCGAGCAGTTCGAACGTCGGTCCCGAAAACCGACGCCGCCCATTACTCGTTCTAAACCGTCACACCTCTCCCATCTGTTCACCGCGTCTTCCCAAGGCAAACCAAACCCCTTTCACATTGTGTTTTCCACCTTTCTCAACCGCGACCTTTCAGCTTTCGTGACCTTCAAACCCACACCCAAGTACGTTACACATCGTCGTCTTCCCATTGTTCCTCTGTTACTGCCATTTGAACCAGCTTGGAATGGGGAAACCAAGGAAAAGTGATAACCGGTTGAACGAGTTGCGAATTACAATGGAAGACGTTGTAGCTTATAGGAAGCACAGGCAACACTACGGAGGTGCGGTCGAGTTGGGTCGTCGACCGAGACGAGGAAAGACACAACAACGTATGACGAGTTCGCAGAAGGCAAAGTGGAAGAGAGAACTTGATGCTAAAGAAGCGAGGAAGAAGAAACGGGCTGTTACGAAGAATACCCACACTCCGGCGTCTAGGAAGAGGAAGGCCCCTACAGGTGATGATCGTGACTCCGTCTCTGACACTACTCAAAAGGGGAAAAAACGAAAGGGAGATACTACCAAACAGAGCAAGGGGAAAATGGTTGACATTGCCGATTCCAGTGGGGATGACAAAGAGTGGCAACACACAACCGATGATGAAGATTCTTCTGCCGCCACCAATGAGGATGACGACGACAATGAGCATGTTGATGAGGTCAGGTCCAAGTTGTATAAGAAGTTGAAAGTGCAACGGGGCCAATATCATCCCCGACTCTAAGGCCGACTTCAATCGGTCCCAACTTGAGGACTATGACATGAGGTTAGTAGGTAGAAGTCTCGTGTAAAATGAGTAGGATTAGGATGGACTCATTTGATACGATTATCCCTTTGGACTAGACGCATTGCTTAGACCATTTAGGGGACTCCCGGAGTTGGGTTTGCCTTATAGTGACTCGGTTGTGAAGGTGTTTTATTCTAACCTCGATTATCTAGAACTGGAAGTGTGTCCACACGTGTTAGGGGCCAAACAATTGAATTGAGTGACAAGAAAATCCTTAATTGGTTAGGGGTTAAGGTTCCACAAACCACAACTACAAAGTTCACTTTGTAGAGGAAATGGATAAGATATTGCTAGAGGGAGGGACAACCGAAGGTGCTTCTTCTCCGACTGCACCGGCGCTTGAGCTATAAGTATAGGGTGCTACATTATTTGTACAATGCAGAACTTCGTAAACAAGGGCAAGCACTACACAAGCATGAGCCTTGAGGACAAAGAAATCCTTTGCTGCATGATCAAGAGGAAGCCATTTCGGATGGGGAAGAGGATCGTTGACACAATGTCAAGGCTCGCTACTTTTGGGGTGAAAAATTCGACTCGCCATTCCCTTCACTTGTTTCCCTCATATTACAAAAGCACAAGGTTTGGTATCTTCATGAAGGTGAGGCCCCCATTTGGACTCGGAATTTGATGACGAGGCTCTACATAGAATGCAAATCCCTCTTGTTTCCAAGCGCCATCCTATAGATCACCCAATGAGCCCCATCAAGGAAGGAAAGGGAAGGCAAAGGGAGCTGCACCTACAATACTGGTCCAAGTAGAAAAAACCAAAACTTTGAGGGAGGCGTTGCGAAGTGGCAGCCATGTTTGCCAAAATAGTTGATGAAAAAATTGGGTTGATGAAGGATCACATACAAATCAACCTCAATGAGATGGAGTCACGCATGGCATCAATGGCATTTGACTTGAAGGACGTTCGAGATTTCATATATGTGTATGGCAATCGACGGAAGGACTTTGCTGAATTCGGGGCAAAAAAACATGACATGGCTGGTCCTTCATCCAAAAAAGGGGAATGAGCATAAGTCCACTTCACAGACACGCCATTGGGCTCCCAATCCGAGGATGGTGACAAAGGAAGTGAAGAAGGTGATAGCATCGGTGAAGAAGAAGGAGAGAAGCAAGGGATGGTGAGAGTGATTCGAGGCGGACGATGATGGCGCACGGAAGAAGAAGAAGAGGATGAACATGAAGACGAAGAGAATGAAAGGGATGATAACCATGATTCGAGGCCAAGGATGATGGCAGCAGAGATGAAGAACAACAACGCGGGGATGCCGACATTGATTCCGAGTCCGACGATGAAGGCAAAGACAGAGATGAAGAACAAGAGAAGGAAGGGATGATGAGATTGATTCGAGGCCGAGGATGAAGGCGAAGAGAGATGAAGAACAAGAGAAGGAAGGGGATGATGAGATTGATTCGAGGCCGAGGATGAAGGCAGCAGAGATGAAGAACAAGAGAAGGAAGGGGATGATGAGATTGATTCCGAGGCCGAGAATGATGGAGCGGCGATGAAGAAGGTGACAAGGAAGGGGATGATGAACATGAGGGTGGGCATGCAAGCATGAGATGAACAGAGGAGAAGGAAGCGGGTCATGACCATGAGGGTGAGCCTAGAAGCATCAAAGATGAAGAAGAAGAGAAAGAAGCTACCGATGACCATGAGGGTGTCCTTGCAGCAAGCAGAGATGAAGAGGTTGAGAAGGAAGGGGCCGATCATTCTAGCCATGGGGTTGGAGACACCGCAGTGATGATGAAGAGAAAGGTGTCCATTTCTCCGGAGCCACCCCACCCGATGGAGAAGTGGGTGAAGGTGAGGATTTGGATCCAATCACCACAGATCAGCAATTGTCCCGCTACCCGAACCGCTAGCCCTCCTCCCGCCCCTTCCAAAGAACATAACAAAGAAATGTTCCTTTGAGGTTCATTCCCGCTTCACCTTCGGCCCGTCCTTGCGGGAGAATTTGCCCAATATCTTCGCACAAGAACCACCAATTCGTCCTCAAAGTACGCAGCCTGCTACTCCAATGTTCATCCCAAATGAACCTCCCCGGTTCGCAGACATCATCTCCTAGGCGCACCGCTCCAAAGAGGTCCCCATCAAAGAGGAAAAGAACTAGGGACGTAAATTGTGTGTATTGTCTGTTTAGAGTTACATGTAATGCTCCAAGACAAGTATTGACTAGTTTTTTGTTGTTATGACCGCCGATTCACATTCGAGATGGTTTACTTGCTTCGTTGGAGTTTGAACTTTCTTGTTTGGTTCGAACTTACACTTTTGTATTCTCGAACTAATGTTTAATGGTTGAATTATGTTTAATCTATTGTAATGTGTCTTATAATTTTGTGTAGTTCATGACTGTCATAATTCCTCTGCATAACATGTCGATTTTATGCAGCTAATTTTAGGGTGCCTGATGCACCTTGTCATAAACTTTACATTTATATTTGTTATGCTGTGATGTAGTTCGAACTTGATCTTTTGGTTCGAACTTATTATTTACGTTCGAACGTCTCCTGCTTTTTTCCCTGCCATCTGACCACTGATGGTTAGTATATGTTACTGACCATGCAATTTTTGGGTGGCTCATGCACCCTTTGAAAAACTTCACAATTATTTGTCATACAAAGATTTGAGAAGGCCAATGATGGTCGTTCACATGCTATCATTTATGTCCATTTATCCGACACGCCTCATGTTCTTTTAATGTCCAAGGTTCTCTTTACTTGTATGCAGCATTTGAGAAGGCCAATATCATTCATTCATTTTCATTTTGTGCCTTGGCATTAAGCTTCGTGTTGTGTTGGTTCAAGACTCGTGGTTACCGGTGCATTTTACAAGTCCAATAGCAAAAGTTTTTTTTTTCCCGCTTTCCTACTTATGCAAAGATTTCTTAATGTTGGGTGCTTTATTTTTAATTCCTCTACCACACATTGCCCTGGGTGAAGATTATTTTTATAAATTTCGAAGCTATCTCACAAAATGTTGGTTGTTCTATGCTTCACATATGGTTCACTTCAACTGCCCATTTGACAGCAACCAATGTCCCTATTTTGCACATTGTATACCTGTTAATGTCTCCTTCTTCATCCTCACAAGTGCAATTTTTCATAATTCCTCTGTCCTTTTCGACTGATCTAACATTCGTTTTTGTTATGTCCCTGTTTGATTTTGATGATTAATTATAGTCAAATGAAGGAATGCCATATTTTCCTAAACTATTTTCGCACTTGCCTCTGCTTTCACCAACCCAACAATCCCCTTTTCATTCAAATACTTCACACCGCTCGTGGGTTCAACACTCTTTTTTCCAATCAACCTTCGTTAAATATAGCATTACCAGGGTTCAATGTTCATCACTGCTAATCTAACCTGCTTCTCTTCCCATACTCGTTTCCGCAGGTCGTTAAATATTGCTTCGTGCTTCCACAGCCTTATTCCTTCCATCTACGTCGTCCTTGTCACCACCGGAGACACTCGTCGTCGAATTTCATACCCCATCACCATCTACTTTAATTTACCGTTGCAATTTCCTTCTAGGGTTCGTTCCTCTCTTCGTTCATGTCGCGCAACTTCCGCCAGCTTATTACCTTTTTTTTTTTTAATGTTTTTTATTTAAGGGCAATTTGGGAATTTCACCTAATCTTCCCACTTATACAACCCCAATTCTTCATACCAAACATTTCATCTTCCCTCAACTAACTTCCATTCCCTCAGTATACCAAACACTTCACATTTTTAAAGTTCCTCCTAATCTTCCTTTCCTTTCCTTTCCTTTCCATTCCTTTCCTTTCCTTCCTCAAATCTTCCGTGTAACAAAAAGGGCCTAAGGATTTCCGGTCTATGATGGGACCCAACAGAGTTTAATGATAAAAGCAACATTTTGAGGATAAAGGTCCTTCATACCCATCCCTAATCCACCAAACCTCATATCTTTTGACAGCTCCCCATAAAATCAAAAGCATTTTCCTCTTATCAGTCTCCTGGTTCCACAAAAAGGAATCGAGCAAATTCCCTCAATGATTCGGATTCCTCATTCTTATCTTTTCCTTCATCCTGAGAACTTGTGAGCAAAAATCGAAATAGAAAAACGAGCAAAATTGCTTGCTGCTGCGTACTTCTTACCCCGAACGAGACAATTTAACAACTTGGGCAATTCAAGTTTCTCTGCGGAGAGCCTATTTAATCACAAGAAGGGCGATTTTTCAAACCAAGAACGCAAGAAAACAATGTCCATAAATTAATCAAAGTTTTTTGACTATACGCAGGATGAAATAAAATTAAAATATGGTTGGAATGAAAGAAAAAAATGATTTTAGAAATGATTTTTTATTTATTAAACCCAAAAGAATTACTGGACTCGGCCATCGCATTGCCCAAGGTTTGGAGATTTGCTGGTAGCTTTCTCCTTTGTTAAAAAAAGGGAGAAAATATAGAGGACGTAATTGCTTTTTATTTGAGAAGAAGTTTATTTAAAAATTCGATTACAAAAAGATGGGCACTATAAAAACTGTTTAAAATCAGAGGCATCACACTCTCTGTTGTATTATTTGATTATGAGAATTACAACATACTTATAGGGGAAGCAAGGGAGAACAAAGGAGATAAATTGGGAAATATAATAAAGCCTAATTAAGACTAATAAATCAGAAATCAAAGTCAGATCAGATCCTATAATCAGATCCTACAATCAAGGGATCCTAATCATGGGTGATTTTATTTCCTATTCTAACAAAAACTAAAGAAGCAAGCAGCACTTCTTGCCTTCCAATACAAACCCCAAAAGTTTATATATATATATATATATATATAGGAAATGATATTGTCACTATCAATTTTATATCACTACTAAGTCACTATCACTTTTTCACCGTTAGATTAGAATCTCATCTACCTTTATCATTTCTCTCTCCTATTGAGATTATGATCTAACGATGAAAAAGTGGTAGTGACATAAAATTGGTAGTGACAATATCCTATCCCACACACATATATATAAAATATTATACGATTATTGCTGAGTTTAATTACATATACTTCAGTTTTAGCATAGTATTTTGCGTGGATCACCTCCAAGGTTAATGTTTTCTTCAAGAGCAGGCCCCAACACCATGGCATTTTGGCTGCATCATTTGGCTTTTGGAATGCCCTGGTCAATCCATTTCTTCTTAGGGTATGTTTGGTATGAGGGAAAGGGAGGGGAGGGGAGGGGAGGAGAGGGGAAAATTTTGTTGGAAGTACATTTACCATTTTGCCATTAATGAAGGGAATATTCTTTTTTTTTTTTTTTTTGATAAGAATGGGATACCTCAACTACCTCCTACTAGGGTATTACACCCGTTACAATCCTGACGGAGGATAACCTCAAGAGCCTCTGAAGGCTGATACACTTCATGGAACCCCCATCCCGATTCTAGTCCCTTTAATGCTAGAAAGTCACCGCTTTGTTCCCGGACCGAGGCACATGCACCACCTTAGTTTCCCACTCCATCTGCAGGTAGTTGCTTCACCTCGTCCGTAATGTCGGAGTCACGGTGAGAACCTCCCCGTGCATGCGAAAGTAATGTAATACACTCCATAGAATCGATTCCAACCAAACCTTCCGAAAGCCCATCGCCCAAGCAGCTTTTGAGGCCTAATAGGCAAGCCCACGCAACTGATCAACTCATCGCCCCTTTCAATAGAGTGAAAGAATCCCCTAAGAAAGGAGCCGAAGAACTTCGAATGATCCCTCCACAGCCCCCTTATTTGTAGTTCTAGAATAGGCACCATCCACATTCACATTTACCCAACCTAAACTTCCTGGCGGATGCCAAAACCCACGACTAGTAGTAAGAGTAATGCCGTTAAGTGGCATACCCGCTAGACGATTATTCATACTATTCCTACTCTCCAACATCGCATTCGTGCTAGCAATGATGTTACTATTAGGGGTGAATTGCTTCTCAAACACAAATAAGTTCCTCCGCTTCCGATCCACCAAAGATAGTATAGTGAATCGGGACGCCCATTCCTTATTCGCATTGCTTCTACCACCGATGTTCCACCATATCCACTCGATAAAGGCTTGCTACTGCATGTGCGCCACTTGTCCTGGGGCACCACTTTTCTCCATAAGGAACGTGAGTGCATATAATCCCTAAATACATGAATAATATCTTCGCACCATGCACCACATAGGGCACAACTTTGGTCATTTGTCAGTCCCCATCTCATTCGATTTGCATTCGTGAGCAGCACTTACGAGCTAGCGGCCAAAGGAGCATCTTACACCCGTGTGGGCGCTCGAACCTTCCAAATGCGCTCCCAGTTGTATCCATGTTCCCTTCCTTTGTTAGAAACCACGCTATATGCCGATTTCACTGTGAATTCACTATGCCTCTCCCACTTCCATCGCACGCCGGGTGGATTAGTTGTACTCTTGATCCCCCTCGAACTTTATCCCAAGTTCGCTTAATTCCGTCCACACATTTGAACCAGGCGTGTAGCCTCAATGCGAGGAATATTCTTTTTTATTGTGAATATATTTTAGGAATATTGGAAATTATCTAGGGGCAATTTTGTAAAGATGAGAGAAAAGTTTTCTCTCTCCACTTTCCCTCCCCTCCCCTCCCCTCCCATCCCATTCCATCCCATCCCATCCCCTCAAACCAAACATACCCTTAGTTCTTACCCTTTTCCTGGTGAAGATGCTTGTCCGTGCAAGAGGACAACTTTTTCGAAACATACGTTTGTATTGTGACTTGAAAGCAATGTTGTATATGACTGACGCCAGCAACCCAAATGTGTGTATTTTGTTTGTACTTGGCAATTGTACCTGCATGTTTGACGGGCTTTTGAAACAGCAACACCAAACACATGCTCATTATCACTTCAAAGTACAAACCAGCTCATATAAGAAACATATTAACGTGTTTCAGAACCAAAATCTTAACCAAAAGATTATGGGAATTAGGAGTCGCCAACAAGAGTAACCATCAGATTAACTGCATGCCAAAGCATAGCCTCCCGCTCTAGTGGCGTGAAACTTTTTGGCCTTTGTAATTGCAACTCAAGGAGCAAGAAGTACGGACAAGGCCAGTGTATCCTGGTAGAATCAAATTGATAATCCTTTGTTTGCTTGGCGTGTCTGGTGTGAAGGAGAAGACCAAAAGTAATTTGCTCAAAGTAAAGTGAAAAGGGCAAAGAGAGAGGAAGCTTAATTAATTGCTTCTGGCACAGAAAATATAGAGAGCACATGTGTTTGTTAGTGTGCTGTGTGCAAGCATGTTTTCCTAAAGAATCGAAGAGGACTCGCATTTTTGTGTTTTTTTTTTTTTTGTTTTTGGGGTAATAATCGCTAGCTGCTAACAAGGAGAGGACAGAAATAAGAATTGGAGAATATGCCTCTAATTCTGGATCATATAGTACGAGGAGAAGAATTTGGAGAGTAACATCTGAAGCCACTAAGAGACATTGTTTGTGTTGTTCAATGATCGACAAAACCTAAGAAAAGGAAGAATGGAAGGCATAACGCGCATGATATGATAAGATGCGGACAGAAATAGAAGAAAAAAGGATGTGGCGGGGCTACTGTAAAGGTCAAAAGGAACCGAGAGGAGTTCTCTCATGATCCAATCCAGCCGAAAGTTACGGGACCATTGGTGCTGTGCGGGTCCATTTTTTGGGTCTATCAACAAACTGGATGACATGTGATTTATTCAAGTGTGGGTCATGTTTGCCATGACAGCCCGATTGCTCGTCCATCTAGCTAGATGCCGTTGTCTGACGGGGCCCCACCACCTCCAACCCTCTTCTGGCGTTCGTGACGTTGGCCGTTAGCATAATGTATCTTTCTCTTTTTATTTATTTTACTTTTTTTCTTGCTTGCAATTGCACCTCGATTTTTCTTTCATTCTTTCATCCTATGGTTGGCACTTCAGAAAAAGTACCACTCCCTCCCATTTAATACTTGTTTTCCAATTTCCATACACTTTCTGCACAAAGTATTTGCGCGGGCCGAACTTCAACTACTTCACACGTTGGCATTATTTGGAGGTCTTCCTCTTGTTTCCTCTTCAGCTTATTTCGTGTTGGAATTTGATCTTTCCGTTGTTTGATTAAATTATCTTCTCCGGTTTTGGCTTTCAGTTCCGATCGCGATCTGAGACGCTTCAGTTTGCGAACCAGTATAGTTTCTGTGCTTTTATTAGGTGGGGAATATCTTCTTTCCTGAATATTGGCCCAGTCAAATGCAGTTTTTATCCAAATTCTTCACACCGTGATTTTTTCTTCTTGGAATTTGTTTATCCGTGACATTGTGGAACTATCTGGGCCATATGTACAGCTCAGCTATTCCTGAATTTGATCGGGTTTTAATCTTACTCATAATTGATTTCTGGAAACACCACGGTGGCCAAACCCTGAGGAAGGGATGTAAATTCAACTTTTCATTACTGGAAGGTTAATTTTGAAATTATTGATTTATTTAACTAATTTCTTATTGACTTTCAGCGGAGAGTTTTAGTTTCACGGGAAAATGGGGGTTATGTCCAGGCGGGTTGTGCCCGTCTGTGGTAACCTCTGTTGCATTTGTCCTTCTTTGAGGGCAAGTTCAAGACAGCCGGTGAAGCGTTACAAGAAGTTGCTTGCTGATATATTCCCGCGTAATCAGGTGAAATTTTCTGCTCACGATATGCTAATTCACTTTAGGAGGAATAATCTTTATATCATCTGAAGATTGATGATTTAGTTAAAATGATGCTTATCTTGTATCAATGGGTAATGATAAATTTTTAGTTGCGTTTATTTTACCAAGCTGTGAGCACATGTTTGAGTTGGTTTCTTGCCATCCCTTTCGAAGTAACGTGGTCTTAAGGTTCAATGATGCTGTTTTTACTGCCTAGTGGACTATTGTGTTGTGCCTTAAAATATTTTCTGTCTTCTAGGAGCAGGGGAACTAGAAAGTGCATTATGAAAAATCTTATCAATATCAATATCAAACTCACCATAAAATATAAAAAAGCATGGAAGTCGTATTGTTCAACAGTGCGACTCATTCTAGGCCCCATGCAAAAGCATGCGGCCGATCCTAGAGACATAAAAGGTTTGTAGGAGCTACATTATTCCTGAACCATAAATAATGTGACCTCTCTTAAGTTTGTGCAGTTTTTTGATTCTGTTGGAAATCAGATTATTACCCATGATACTAGCCATGATCCTAGCTCTATCTCATCCCATGATCCTAGCTCTATCATATCCCTTGATTCTAGTTGTATTAGTTTAGGAAAGATTTCTGACTGATTGTAATCAGTCCTTTATGTTGTAATCCCTTTAATCTTGCCTTTGATATCTCTCCTAGAGCTTATATAAGTGTAATCCTTTCCTATGAATAAATATTGCATTGAGAGTGTTTATGATTTTAACATGGTATCAGAGCAGGATTGATTCCTGAAGCAAATTAACATTTCTGCGTTGGTTTTCCGGCGCTGGTGACTCACTGCTTTGTTCAGAATTTCAGAGAGGTGGTGAGTTACACAGTGCCGGGAGACACCCACTTTCACCATCGTCGTCTGATTGTGTCAGACCCAGTGTCAACAATTTCTAGCGAAATTCCGGCAAGATTCCTAGATTCCGGCGAGTGTTCTGGAAAGAGAAAGAGAGAGAGAGAGAGAGAGAGAGAGAGAGAGAGAGAAGA
The DNA here is from genome assembly GCA_019022655.1 of Acacia acuminata. Lineage (NCBI taxonomy): Eukaryota > Viridiplantae > Streptophyta > Magnoliopsida > Fabales > Fabaceae > Acacia > Acacia acuminata. The sequence continues at coordinate 1,272,141 of JAFJYI010000180.1, read as the reverse complement.
GAGCGCCACGGTAGGAGAACTCAGAGCAACGTAGATTGTCAGAGCAACACAGATTGCCAGAGCAACATAGATTGCCGCCTTCACCGTCGAATGGGCTCGACCTCACTACCGAAAAACCAGAATCAGCCCTCAATCGCTTGAGCAAGGAAGAATTACAGATGCTTCGCAAGATACTTGAGAAGCAGAATAAGTCAAACTCTATTATTCCTAGTGTGAATCTGGTACAATCCGGATTTAATAATGAGGAGGACGATTGGGACTTCTAGAGAATGGGACGCGAGATCCTTTTGGACGTATACTGCTATGCAATATGGGACCTCTGAGACTCAACAAATGAGTACAAGCCCAAACAAAATATGGGACCTCTGAGACTCAAGAAGTACAAGCCCAAAACAAAAATATGGGGCCGCTGAGACTCAACAAGTACAAGTCTAACGATTTTGAATATTAAAGCAGGCAGAACAAAGTTTGAAGGATTTCGAGGCAAGCTGGGAATGATCGACGACATATACTCTCCAGCTTGTGGGGGAGTGTTGGAAATCAGATTATTACCCATGATACTAGCCATGATCCTAGCTCTATCTCATCCCATGATCCTAGCTCTATCATATCCCTTGATTCTAGTTGTATTAGTTTAGGAAAGATTTCTGACTGATTGTAATCAGTCCTTTATGTTGTAATCCCTTTAATCTTGCCTTTGATATCTCTCCTAGAGCTTATATAAGTGTAATCCTTTCCTATGAATAAATATTGCATTGAGAGTGTTTATGATTTTAACAGATTCTTTCAATCTTTTTCCACACATAATATTGGGCTATGTCCAGCTCTCCCCACAATATTTTTCTACACATTTTAGTAGGGTTTAAATGTTAAAAATACAAGTCTAACCTTCTAAAAACTTTTAAGTTATTATCTATCACGTGTATTGCACAAGGAAGACATCTGGTTTCATAGATAAGATTGCAAAACATAATATTTTGAACGCTTTGGATCCCCTTTCAGATTTTAGCCATTCCAACATAACAAAAATCTTATGTGGGTGACTTGTACTGGATATGGCAGGATGCTGAGCCTAATGAGAGGAAAATTGGAAAGCTTTGTGAATATGCCTCCAAAAATGCGCTGAGAATTCCAAAGGTAGTTTTATTCTAAGTAGATATTGTTCTGTAGATCTAGTTTTGCTATTTAGTCCTACCAGTCAGCTCTCGTTCATTCTGACAATAAGTATACAGCTTAATACCTGAATAAGTGTCCCTTTGTTTTCTACATGGTTTAAATGTCTTTGCCACACATCTTTATTTTTGTTTTCAATTTGTACTTTCTAGCTTTTCTTTTCTTTGTCACTTTAGTTGTGGTATATTTGCCTCACGTAATCAATGACAAATAATGACATGGTGTAGAAAATTTAGACATTTTTCTATGAATCTTGTAGAATTAATTATTTTTCTAAGCTGGTGAAACTATTTCTTCTTCATAACTCAGTTTAAATAATAACGAGTTAATTATTTGCTGGTGGAGGAAGTCCTGTTAACTTCCATATAAGATGTTCAACGTTTGATCTATGCAGATCACTGATAACCTGGAACAAAGATGTTACAAGGAACTGCGTAATGAAAATTTTGGTTCGGTGAAAGTTGTCTTGTGCATATACAGGAAATTTTTATCGTCGTGCAAGGAGCAGATGTAAGTTTGATGGTGTATAATTTAACTGCATAGTTCTTGTGTTACATTTCTATTTTATCTCATTTGAGTTTTCTGGAACAAAAGGAGAAGGCTGGTCATAGAGTTTATCTTTCAACTGAGATTGAATCACCAGAATAACATTACATAAAAGTGCACAATGTTTTTGAAATTTGGAGTTGTCTTATTTATGCCTTTTGGTTGTACATGTATCATGATGCAAGACACTTCCAGATTTGCATCTATCACATAAATTTTCTAGGAGGATCGCCTTTGCATTCAAATTCTTGTATTTGTTAATGTGTATAAAGAGGTGAGGTCCTTATGCTATATATATATATATATATATATATATATATTATAGAAGAGGTCCTTATAATCAGTGGTAGTTTTTTTTATTTGAAATTAGCTGCTCTATATAAATGAATTGTTTCCTTGGATATGATTATTCACTTAAAGTTGTAAAACAATCCAATTTTCAGCCCAATGTTATCCCCTTTCAGAGGAAAGAGCTGAATAGAACAAGTCTTACTGCAAAATAGCCTAGAGGTCAAGTAGCTATTTAAATTCTCTCTTCCTAAAAGGTTTAGAAAACCTGGGTATAAGTTTAAGACATTTAACAAGTGACTAAAATGTCATCTTGTCATCGCCTAAAAAAATCATATTAACAATATTCTTGAACTAGTTATTCATGTAAGTTTAAGCAATTTAACTCCTCTTCTTGGGTTTAGACCTTTTAGTGAAGAATATATCTGAAAAGTTGGTTGTTGATAGAATACAATGATTTTGGGATAAGGCTTGTTGTTGTTGTACATTTCCCTTGACTTAAGTATCTTATACAAACTTATTGTTTATTTGATTGTATCGAGGATTGCTATTTTTTCTTTAATTTTATATATGTGATGATTCACATAATGCTTTTTAAATTTTACAGGCCATTATTTGCTAATAGTTTTTTAGGGATCATTCGAACTCTTTTAGAACAAACTCGGGCTGATGAAATGAGGACCTTAGGTTGCCAAGCACTTGTGGACTTTATAAATTGCCAGGTATTTCATTTTGCCTCTACCAAAAAAAAAAAATAAGCACTACTCTGTGGTTCATTTTCATGTTGATTAATACTTCAAGACTTAGACAACCAGGGTCTCTCCTTGGGAGGAGATGCTGAAGCAGTGTGATATATTTATTGACTGCATTATTTCTTGATTCTTGCCCTCTATTTTGTGGGGAATGCATACTATGTTTTCACAATGTTTGGATGCCATAACTTTGCTGATGCTGACCTTTTGAGTTAAAAGTAGACAGATAGTACATACATGTTCAATTTAGAGGGTCTCATCCCTAAACTATGTCAATTGGCTCAAGAAGTTGGAGAAGATGAAAAACTTTCACGTCTACGTTCAGCTGGACTTCAAGCTCTATCCTATATGGTGTTTTTCTTTCTCTACTTCAATTTTTACTTATTCTAGAAGTTACTTATTATCTGAAGTTTACTTGTATAGTCTTTCCTTTGTTCGTTACTTACATTCTAGAAACTACATATCTTATTTTTCGAATGATACTCTCAGTAGATGAGAATATAACTGAAACATGATGATACCCTAAAGAGTGGACGGGATACTTCTTCAAAATATGATCCTTAGCAGTTTTAGTAGTTATTGCTATTAAACCATGTTGAGTTGAATTATGCTAAATATTTAGCCTCTTGATACGAATCTGCAACTCCCTTTAATTTGGTGTGTGTGTGTGTATTTCATAAACGAATTAGATTTGGACTCCTTTATCTAACTATTTAATCATACGATGCTTGTAGCAAGAAATGTGGTCATGGTTGGCTGACAGATGCACATGCACTGACTCATAATGCAGTTTTAGTCTTAGAAAATTGCATCTGTCAGCCACCCACCCGCCCAAAACACACCCCCGCGCGCACACACAAACAACAAATATTTCTTTCTGGTTATAGAATAGTAGTTCCCTTATTCATTGTACAGTATTTGTTAATCAAAGGCTACTTTATTTATTCCCTTTCCTGATTTTGTTCTTTCATCATTATTTTCTGTGACTAGGTGCAATTCATGGGAGATTACTCACATCTTTCCATGGATTTTGACAAAGTGAGTATTATTTTTATACTTTGACTATTCTCCTTAAAACAAGAAAGTGACATGCACCAAAAGGATGCATTAAGGATTCAAGTTTAGTTTGCCATGCATTCTTTTTCAAAATTTTTTAACATAGGGATGCATTAAGGATACATACACCAAAAGGTGCAATTCATGGGAGAGTACTCACATCTTTCCATGGTTTTTGATAAAGTATTGTATACTTTTACTTTGACTGTTCACCTTAAAACAAGAAAGTGACATATACCAAAAGGATGCATTAAGGATTTTAGTTTGCCATGCATTCTTTTTCAAATTTTTTTAACTTAATTGAATCTTCAGAGCAATAGATAATTTTCACTGATCTAGATTTCCCTTTTGTTTCTTGTTTGGGTGGGTGGATCCCCTCATAGATTATATCTGTGACATTGGAGAATTACATGCATCTCCAAAAGAAACTCAACCATGCTGAGGAAGAGAAACTTACCAGAACTGAGATGGACTTCATGTTGTAAGTCTAATCTTTCTCATCTCTCCTCCCCTTACTTTGTAAGCATGTTTCATGATTCCAGGACAACCCTTATCTGTTTAGTGTTGACAGGGAATCTGCTAAGGATCCTGCTTATTGGTCAAAGGTATGCTTATATAATATGGCGAAATTGGCAAAGGAAGCTACAACTGTGAGGCGTGTTCTTGAACCACTTTTCCATAATTTCGATACTGAAAATCAGTGGTGTCCAGAAAAAGGAGCTGCTTGTTCTGTTTTAATGTATCTGCAATCCATTTTAGCAGAATCAGGTAAACTTGGAACATTCAGTGCTTTACTTTTTGTTAAACTGAAGTTTTCTCTACATTCCTCTGTATTAAATGATCAATTTTTGAACACCAGGAGATAACTCCCATCTTTTGCTGTCCATTTTGATCAAGCACTTGGATCATAGGAATATTGCAAAGCAACCTATTCTGCAGATTAATATTGTTAAGATCACCTCACAACTCGCAGAAAATGTTGAGCAACAGGTCTCAGTTGCAATTGTTGGTGCAATATCTGACCTCATTAAACAGTTAAGGAAGTGCTTGCAAAATTTAGCTGAAGCTTCTGATGTTGGAAGTGATGAATATAAGTTGAACATTGAACTTCAGTCTGCTTTAGAATTGTGTATATTACAACTCGCAAACAAGGTATGGATCGCTTCTTTCTTTGTCTTTTCAAGCTATTTGCTTACCCAGATTTCTAGAAGAAGCCTCCCCAATCCCCCTCCCAAAAAACCCAAAAAGAAAATTATATTAAAAAGAAAAGATCTTCCTCCTCACATAGAGATACCCTGATGTCTTGATTTGTGAGGAATTACATTCTAAGAAAAGTTACTTCTCAAGATTTTATGTGCGAGAGTGGCTTCTTCCTTCTTGGCAAGTTGGCAACTGAGGAAAAACTAAAAATCCTGAATTTTATGGGATCCTCCTTAAACTAAATTTTCCTAAATACCAATTCTTTTTTTCTTTGCCTTCAAATTGCCAATTCATTGCACTCATAATTTTACTTTTGGGTGAATTGCTAATAATCTGTCATAGACAATATGGACTGCTAAGTGGGAGAATTGAACAGTCTTTCTTTTCAACAAAATATCACACTCTCCATTCTAATCCATAAATGTAAATACTTCATAGACTACTACCAGTTTCTTAATGTAGCTATGTTCAGTTGTCTTAAACAGAAAATTCGTGAAATGCTGTATGGTATAGTGAAATAAAAAATCAGTTTTGTTTCCATTGTATGACATCTTGGTCAGGGTTGAGTGAATATTAAGATGACTGAATCCTGATGTCAATTTGCCGTGGTAAAGGATTATGCATTAGTGCCTATCCTTGGTGATCAGCTCACGGTTCCATTCACTGAGTCCCTCTTGTGATCCTCCAAAGAGATTGTGATATGGATTTGGAGTAGTTAGAAGTTAGTTAATTGTTAGGCTGTTAGATACTAGCCATTAGGGAATGCCCTTGTAAATTAGAAGGCGGTAGGTAAAGGGATTAAGGCTATAAATACTCTTACTAGCCTATTGTATTCAGATCATGAATGTTCAGTCTAATGAGAATATCACCCACTTCAGTTTCTCCTCTGTTCTCTCCTCTTCTTCTCCATTTCCTCTGTTTCCTCTCTCTTCCGCTCTATCTCTCTCTACTTTTTGTTCATGATTCCTCTGTTTCTCCTTCTTTTCCTTTCTCTCTCCTTTCTTCTGTGAATACCATAACAGATTGACAGGCTTCATTTTATTGATTTTTATAGTTCAGTGGGGAGGGGTATTTTTCTTTATTTTCTCATTACTTACTGTTAAGATATTATTATCTTTTATATTAATATTTGATATATTCTCATGTTGAGATATTATATATCCTATGTTGATATTGATTAGATTTATCTGGATTAGATTCTAGCATAGTCTAGGTTATGGTTTGCCTATATAATGGCTCTTATTTGTACCCTTAAGGATTAAGGATTCAATACTATTTCAGAGGTTCCCTCTGCATCAATACAATCTTTCTAATTGTGACACTTATCCATCTCCTTTGGTTTCTATTTGTACTCAATAAATTGTTTTTTAATTCAAAAAGAAGTTTCATATGAAGTTCTGATTGAGGAATACCACCATGAAGTCCCTTAATTTGATATCCTTGCATAAGCTAACATACCAAGAACTAGAAACTGAACCATGGAAATGCAAATTTATAAATACATGTCTTTCTCTCCTCAGATTGGTGCTGCTCATTATGCTTCTCAAGAATACATGCGTTTTAACCCATTAGTTCCTCATTCAGAGAACTTGTCTCCGCCAATTTCATATAGACCAACATATAGTCCCATTTGACCCATTATCCACAAACTCCCTGTTTGATGATGGCAAAAACAAAACCCTTTTCCTTAACTGCAATCTGCATAATCTAGCAAAAAGGCAGTGATTGCTCAACGAAAAGCTACTAAAACTCTAAAAGGCACTGTACAGTTAAGAAGCACAATGGGCAGCACCTATATGGGGAGCAGAGAATTCGTTTGTGCAAATATATCTCCAACCTCTCTAATTCTGAACAAAGCCCAAAGCCTCAAAGTGTCAGTTGGCATAATACTTGTATCATCTTAATGCTTTAGCCTTTAATATGCAGAAGGAAGCCACTTAATTTTCCTTCAAATCATCAAATGGATGTACAAAAGGGCTTGCATGAGGAAGAAGAGTATTATTTTGTTGCTGCTCTTTTTTTTGTTTTGCATTAACCATGAAACTCTGGAAATAACAGGTTGGGGATGCAGGCCCCATTCTTGATATGATGGCAGTGGTGCTAGAGAATATCTCAAATAGTACTATTGTAGCACGAACCACAATCTCTGCCATTTATCAAACTACAAAATTAATCTCTTCTGTCCCTAACATATCATATCACAAGAAGGCAAGTACTTTTTACTTAGATTGAAAATTGGCTTTTCTACATCCTAAACACTTGAAACACTGTCTAAATATCAGGGTTATTGATGGAAATGTCCAGGCTTTCCCAGATGCTTTATTTCATCAATTGCTCATGGCAATGGCCCATCCAGACTATGAAACACGTATAGGGGCACATAGTGTCTTCTCTATAGTGCTTATGCCGTCCCTTTTTTCTCCATGGTTAGACGGGAAAACAAAGATGATTCATAAGGTAGAGAGTGAAAGCCTTGGCATTTATAATCAAAATTTGGCCAGTATGAAGAGCGAACCATCAAAGGGAAAGACAAAAGCAGGTGTCAATGGGAAATATGCATCTAATCTATTTTGTCTTCACAGCGTTACCCATGCTCTCAGTGAGGGAAAAGATGTATGAAATTTCAAATCATCATTATTAAGTTGTATTAGTAAATATTTAAGTCAGCTGATTCTGATATTCATTGTACTTAAAAAAGTGTTGTGTATCTGAAATTTTCAGGAGCTGAGTTCTCTACGATTGAGTAGTCACCAAGTGAGTCTTTTGCTTTCTTCTATCTGGGTACAGGCAACATCTGCAGAAAATGGCCCTGAGAATTTTGAGGCAATGGCTCAGACTTATAGCATTGCTTTGTTGTTTACTCGTTCTAAGGTGAGATTAATTTATACTGAGGCCTTGATAGGTTTTATTTTATATAATTAATAGAAAAAATAATATATTTGTGGAGAACTTGAGAGAGAAATATAATTCTTAATCTTTGAATCAAAGAGAATTCATACGGGCCTTTATATAGGCAAACCTAGAGCTAACCTTAGAATCTAATCAAATCAATATAAATCAAAACGGTTAAGATATAATATCCTAAGATATAATATATCTATATCTAATCCTAAGATATAATATAATATATCTATATCTAATATAATAATAAGATAATGACTTAATAAATAATCCATAATAAATGTATAATATTCCCACACTCCCCCTCAAGTTGGATCATGGATGTGAATCATGTCCAACTTGCTTATACAACTCTCAACTTCCTTAGCACACCCAATCGTCGTCCACATCAGCAGATTCTCTTCTGACAACCGTGGCCGCCACCGCCGAGTTGGCGGTTGGTTGGTTCGTAGTCTGAATTGTGACAAGCATTTCCATGATTTTGTCGAGCTTGTCGTCGAAATTTGATCGGATTGCGGGGATGGGCCTCGGAGGGTGTAGATGCCGATGGTGGGGCGTGCGTTGCAAAAGGAGGACCTTGACCGAAGGTTCAACGCAACCTCACTCTCTGTATGAACAGTACGCACGACGGAAAAAAACGAAGGGCTAAAAAATATACTGAGTTTAGGACGACGGGACTAGTCATCGGACGAGTTGAGAACCACGAGATCAGTCGTTGGACGAGTTGAGGACGACGAGATCAGTCGTCAAACAAGTTGAGGACGATGGGACCAGTCGTTGGACGAGTTGAGGAGCACGATGACAAAGGAACTACCACCAATGACGATGACAGGCTCGATGACGATAGCATCGAAGAGGAGATGGGTTTTGGGTCGTTGATGAAGAACTGTGCTCTACGTTACTAGGGTTTTGAATATTTTTAACCTAGCTTTGATACCATGTGGAGAACTTGAGAGAGAAATATAATTCTTAATCTTTGAATCAAAGAGAATACATACGGGGGCAAACCTAGAGCTAATCCTAAAATCTAATCAAATCAATATAAATCAAAACGGTTAAGATATAATATCCTAAGATATAATATATCTATATCTAATCCTAAGATATAATATAATATATCTATATCTATATCTAATATAATAATAAGATAATGACTTAATAAATAATCCATAATAAATGTATAATATTCCCACAATACTCTACTTCCTTCTGTCCCAATCATAGGACATCATTTGAGAGTTGGTTTTTGTCCTAATTATAGGACAAAATTCTATTTTTTGTCAATGTCTTCCTAAAATACCCTTATTGATACTTTCTCAACAATAATAATTTAATAATGTGCTTGTAACTCATTAATGTCATATACACCTCAATTCTACTGTTTTTTTTTTTAAAATAAAATAATTGAGCAATTTTTATCATATATTTCCCATATTACCCCTACTAATACTTCCTCCACAATAATTAATTTAATAATATGCTTACCGTCTATCAAGTGAGAGATTCTACTTTCTTTTTTATTTTTAATAAAATAATTTAATTAGGTGGATTAATTAGTAGCTTAAGATTGGCCAGCCGCCAGAAGCCCAGAAAGAGGCAATGCTGCAGACTACAGTCTATAGAGCTTGCGAGGGATAAAACAACAGGAGTGGGTAGCGTGAGAGGCGGGGCAGGGCTGTTTGAAGTCAAACGTATATAAGGGCATTTTAGGAAAATGAATATAATTAACTAATTTAACTTTTATCCTTAATCTCTCCAAAATCTGGTAAATATGTCCTATAATTAGGACTTGAGGGAGTACTTTTCTGTTTTTCTTAAATTAGTAATAACCTATCACACTTAATTTGTTAATCACCAGGTTGAAAATTACAGGAACCCTTTATAATGCTATCTTATAATCATATATGGGTCTCTAGATAGTAACCATAGTCTCGTTCTTACAAGAGTGTTGAAAGCACGATTATTGTTACTTGTCCATAAATTGTGATTAAGCTTTTGCATTATGAGCTTCTTTACTCCGGATTCTGTCCCCAACTTCCCAAACTTTTATGGAGAAATATTTAATGATGTATGCATGTGTGCCTGGTGTGATGAAGATAGAAGCATGTCTCGTTGTTTAGAATTTCCAGTTGCAACAGTTGATGACTTTGGGACTTCATTATGGGATTATTCCGAACAGATTTTGTCTGTCTGTTATCTGTCAGCAAATGCCACCTTTGTTGTGTATAACCAAGTTTGTCTTGTATACGGACTTCCTAATGAAAGTTGTTCGAGTTGGTTTGAATGGGTACCAACATTGTATTTAAAAATATAGTTTTCTTAAAGGGACTTTGTACCTTTCAGAAATGGACAACTAGAGCACATATCATAATTTTTTTTCCTTGTTTGATAGCTAAAGACAAATTGACATGATTAGTTTCAGTAAGTTTGTGATGATTGAATTGCTTTCCACAGACTTCCAGTCACATGGCTTTAGTAAGATGTTTCCAACTGGCATTCTCCCTCAGGAGTGTCTCTTTGGACCAAGAAGGTAAGTTAAACATATAAATGGACTTCTTCCAGTCCTTTTCTGTTGTCATCTTGCTGCACTTCCTTTCTTTTTCTATTCTCTTCTTCCATCAAGTTGACTTTTGGAATTATGATTTATACCTGCATTTAAGGCTGAACTAGAAATTCTAAAATTAAGCATCAAATTACTTGTATGTAGTTTCTTAAGGTCCTTAGCTGCTCCAAATTATAACGAAGGTAGCTCACAGGCCTTCACTTAATAGCTTAAAATTGTGAATTGAAATGGCCTTAACGCGATGTTAGAGCCTCTAGAACCAAATGGTCAAGCAAGAGCTTGATCCTTGCCACTCCCCATTCTTTTAAGTTTCAGCACGAGGTATGATCTGCTGGTGTTTTATCCATACTTAAAGCACAAAGAACCATTGTCTACAGGTGAATGCTTGAGATTATAATTGAAATTACTCATAAGCCCTTCACTTATGAATTTAAGTTTTTGAATTAACATGGTCCTTGATGGTAACAAATCGACTGCGCCATATTAGTTTACAAAGGCACCATAGAATATTTGTTCTATCAAAGGCAAAAAAGTGTGCAGCTCTGAATATCCTGATTTTATCTGAATATCCAGTGTGCTCAGTTTGCCACCTTGGGAAAAGTTGACGGTAGTATTGCATTCTTTTCATGCTTAGTATAAATATATTTCTTGCTCAGTGTTCTTATAAATTTCTCTGGATGTTTCTTTAAGGAGGCTTACAACCATCACGTAGGAGGTCTCTCTTTACCTTGGCATCGTACATGCTTATATTTTCTGCCAGGGCAGGCGATTTCCCTGATCTGATTTCAATAGTTAAAGCATCCCTGACGGAGAACACTGTTAGTTTCTTCACTCAATTTCTTAAATTGAACCGTATTCAGTGTGTTTATTTAGCTTCCTTTTGAAATTGAGATTATCAATCAGTCCACATTATTTATTTTAGTTAGGTTAGTGAATTGGAGTCATAAATTTGCAGGTAGATCCTTTTCTTGAGTTGGTCGATGATGTTCAACTGCAGGCCATTTATGTAGAATCAGAGAAGATGTCTTATGGATCTCAGGAAGATGAATTCAATGCTATGAGGTCACTTTCTGCTGTAGAAGTGGATGATGGGCAGTTGAAAGAGACTGTAATATCATACTTCATGACTAAATTTTCAAAATTATCAGAGGTAAGATGAATGGTTTATCTCTCATTTGCTTGCTGTCAATTGGCAGTTTAGCTGGAGTAATACAAGAATCTGTTAATTTGTCTCCAGTTTTCTTTCTAGTTTCTATTGGGCAGGCTGAGGTGTTAAGGCTGCTGAATTTTTGTGTTCTTTAGAGATGTTAATAAAATCATTCATGCGGGTTCTTGTTAGAATATTAGGAAATAAATCTCTCATTTATTAGGATCCCTTGATTAGTGATATGATTATAGGACCATTATCATTGATTCATTAGTCTTAATTAGGCTTTATTGTATTCCCTTATTTATCTTCTATATTCTCCCTTGCTTCCCTTATAAGTAGGTTGTAATCCTCATTATCTAATACACAACAGAGAGTGTGATACCTTTGAGTTTAAACATGGTATCAGAGCAGGATTAATTCCTGAAGAAAATTAACAGTTTCGTTCTGGTTTTCCGGCGCTGGTGACTCACAGTGAGTTACACAGCGCCGGGAGACACACAACTCTGGTTAAACCAAAGAACACAAACAGAACCACCATAGTCAGATCCACAAATCACCAAAACATAGTCTCAGATTCTGGCGATATTCCTAGATTTGGGCGAGCGTTCCGGAAACAGGAAAAGAGAAGAGAGCACCGCGGAAGGAGAACTTAGGGCAACGTAGATTGCCGAGCAACACCGATTGCCACCTTCACCGTCGGACAGCCACGATCTCACGACCGGAAAAAGGAAAGAAGTCCAGATTCACCGAAGCCGAGCTAAAAATCGAACCGCACGCAGCCACCTCAAGCCACCGTCACACAAGAGAGAAGGAGAGAAAATCAGAACTTCCCATGATGGACTGAAAAACACCAGAGCACCTCCGACAAACAAAACCTTAGTCGCTGCAAATCAAAACGTTGAAGCTTTGACCAAGGACCTATCTTTAAATGTTTGTGGCAGGTTCAATATGTCATTTATCAAATTGAGGGACTTGAGATTCTTTCGGGTAAGTTCTGCTACTCAATATGGGACCTCTGAGACTCCAAAATGAGTACAAGCCCAAACAAAATATGGGACCTCTGAGACTTAAAAAGGAGTACAAGCCCAAACAAAATAAATGGGCCGCTGAGACTTAAGAAGAGTACAAGCCCAGAGAAAAATAAGTGGGCCGCTGAGACTCAAAAAGTACAAGTCTAAAGATTTTGAAGAGATTTTGAAGATTGAAGCAGGTAGAACAAAGTTTGAAGGATTTCGAGGCAAGCTGGATATGATTGACATATACTCTCCAGCTTGAGGGGGAGTGTTAGAATATTAGGAAATAAATCTCTCATTTATTAGGATCCCTTGATTAGTGATATGATTATAGGACCATTATCATTGATTCATTAGTCTTAATTAGGCTTTATTGTATTCCCTTATTTATCTTCTATATTCTCCCTTGCTTCCCTTATAAGTAGGTTGTAATCCTCATTATCTAATACACAACAGAGAGTGTGATACCTTTGAGTTTAAACAGTTCTTCTGGTAGCTTTAGCATTTAAGTCGATCGATTCTTGATATGTTTTCTAAGTTTAATGATTAAGTGATCAGGAGCTCGATCATTTACACCCAATCTTTATACATAAATTTCAGCTCAGGGAATAGTTGGCAAATGCTTCCATCTGGAAGTGTTTTTGCGCAAGGGGCATATCTTATAGATATCAATAAAACCTTTCATAGGCCTTCTCCCATTAGTTTAAGCCTTTAAGATGGCCTGGTAGCAGTGCGCACACTTGGAAAAATGAAATTGCCTCCCTCCTTTTGGTTGTATTACGAATTGAATAACGAACCTTCTGATCAGAATGACACACACAGAATCTGCAAAGGCAGCACCATGTCACCAGAGTGACTTTCATAAGCAATTATTACATTTTTAATGGAGTAGCTAATCTCATTGCAGAATAAAAACCATATAAATCTCGCGTGGGTTGTCAACAAATATTCTTATATCCCTTGAGCAATCAGTAATGGTATTTCAGGCACAGATGGTTGATTATAAATATAGGGAAGCTCTATCTGTGCGAGTACAATCGGCAACAGAAAAGTAAGAATGAGGTGAGGGGTCTGTATTATGGTGTACTTGACTAATAAAATGCTCTTACTAGAATGATGTGATATTTGTTACACCATTGGACTTTTGAAGCTAGAGAGATTAGGATTATGATAGAATGAATTCAATGTCCGATCAAGTGTTTAATACATGAAGCAGTTAAATGGTTTCTCTTAGGGCACATTTGTTATGAATTAATATTCTGCCGATGTACCATATACTTTTTTTAATTTCTATTAAAAATAAAAAGATTTTGCCAATTTGTTCAAGTGACAAATGCGTACACTTTTTGTGGACAATTTGAGAGAGAAATATTATTCTTAATCTCTAAATCAAAGAGAGTACATACGGGCCGTTACATAAGCAAACCTAGAGCTAACCCTAGAATCTAATAAAATCTAATCAAATCAAAATAATTAAGATATAATATCCTAAGATATAATATATCCATATCTAATCCTAAGATATGATATATCTATATCTAATCCTAAAATATAATAAATATCAACCTTAATAGTAAGATCATAATTAATCTAAATAATCCATTATATTCCCACACTCCCCCTCAAGTTGGATCATGGATATTAATCATGTCCAACTTGCTTATACAACTTTCAACTTGAGTTAACTTGATATTGGGAAAGCTTGTTCCTTGAGGCAGCATGTTCTGAGTTGAAATACTATGAAACATATCTTGAAGTAACAACTCAGCTGACATTAGTAGGAAGCATAGACTGGTTTGATGGGAATCTAGAGGAAGCGGTAGGAGCACTCCCATCATGAGGCAAATTTACCACTACAAGACTGATTCAAATATTCTCAGATACATTTGGTTGTAATATGGAACCGGTTATTTTGCAACTGAGAATCAACCTAACCACTCCTGATGGTTGGATATCTGAAGGACACTTGATCTGCGAATTTGACAAATGACAATTTGGTCCTGCGCATTTAAAAAATGACAGTTTGGTCCCTATCAAAACTTGGACGAGATCAGTAATGAGATCATGACCTGAAGGCAATGCTGAGACTAATGTTGGAGAATGTCGACATTAGACAAGTCAAGACCGATTCGAGAAGGACTTGCCGAGACTAGTTTGGAGGCTGTTGATTAGCAGAAAGGAAGCCGCGAGAGGTGGCAAGATTGCACAATTCGGACGAGGAAGTTGCAGGATGTGAAGTCTAGAGAGTCAGATGGCGCCGATGTTGACCGAGAAACGGACGAGTTGAGGGTTTGTAGAGGCTTAAAAAGGAAGGGTAGATGCTCGACTGTAGACGGACTAGTCAAGGGTCTACAGAGGTTAAGAACAGGAAGGATCTCCAGAGACGCTCAAGAGGGGACCATGGGACTGGTCGTCGGACGAGTTGAGACTGGCCAAAGGTGAGTTTGGTTTGACGAGATTGACAATTCGAAGAGGTCAACAACGATGCGCTAGGCGTCACTGGCTACGATGACGAAGAGGTCAACGACGATGCTCCAGGCGTTACCGGCCGCAATGACGGAGAGGTTGATGACGATGCTCCAAGAGGTCAAAGGACAAGTCGAAGAAACATCTCTGATTATTTTTCTCATTTTTTTTCTTCTTCATCCTCCTCTTCTTCTTCACCATTAGCTCTAGTACCATGTGGACAATTTGAGAGAGAAATATTATTCTTAATCTCTTAATCAAAAAGAGTATATACGGGCTTTTATATAGGCATATCTAAAGCTAACCCTAGAATCTAATAAAATCAAAATAATTAAGATATAATATATCCATATCTAATTTTAAGATATGATATATCTATATCTAATCCTAAAATATAATAAATATCAAACTTAATAATAAGATCATAATACACTTTCGTTTCCTAGAAATTATCTGTTATAGCAATCTTTCCTTGTTGATCAGGAAGAGTTGTCCAGCATAAAGAAGCAACTTCTACAGTGCTTTTCTCCTGATGATGCATATCCATCGGGACCTCCTTTGTTCATGGAGACACCCCGGCCATGTTCTCCATTAGCTCAAATTGAGTTCTCAGACTTAGATGAGGTAAAATCTAGAAATTGCATTTCCATTTAAGTGCCGTGTAAAAGATTTTATTTCTGATCAGTTTGGTGATTGGTTTTCCAGATCATGGCTCCAGTGGCCTTGATGGATGAAGAGATGGAACCTGAACCAAGCAAAAGCCAGTCAGATCGCAAAACATCACTCTCTTTCAATAACCCTGATGTTCTAAGTGTTAATCAACTATTAGAATCGGTAATACTGATCTTTAATTTTAGAATTTGCTAGTTGCCATGATAGTGTTTTGAATCAATACATGATGCTTTGCCTGGAGACTGCATGCAATTTTCTTAGAAGTCCTATGGGGATTTTTGTATGTATAGGTTCTGGAGACTGCCCGTCAAGTTGCTAGTTTCCCCATGTCGTCGACCATTGTTCCTTATGACCAAATGAAGAATCAGTGCGAGGCGCTTGTGACAGGGAAACAGCAGAAGATGTCAATTCTCCACAGTTTCAAGCACCAAGAGACTAGGGCAATAGTTCTTTCGAGTGAAAATGAAACACAATTTCCATCCTTACCAACTAAGGTGATCACTTTCTTATCATAACTTTTGAAGTTTATTTAAAATGAAAATAGTTATCATGAAGGTATTTATTTTTCTCGAGGATCTATTAGACATTTAATTGGTTAAATGGTCAACAGATTATTTTAAGTGTTCGTGTAACACGACAGCTATTGTTGCTTTCAGTTGCCCAAATAGAAGGAGGATGGGGGAAGGTTGAGTGAACTTCCTTTTCATAAAGTACATTTTTGTTGGACCCCCAGACTTGTAAATAGGGCCATCTGATTTGAAATACCACAAATGATTTGAATTTAGTTTAGACTGTGGAAAGAATATAGAACCATAGAAAATCTATATTTGAACTACCGGACTTAATTGGGAGTGGGGCTTATGAATAATGGTAGTGAGTTTTTCTTAAGAAGAACAGAATCTTCTTGTCATTTCAAAATCTGTTCTTGATGTGGCTGTTTGACTCTTGGCCATATAAAAAGATATAGTTGTTTAACTATCCTAGTTTATTAATTCATGTTGTTTTGAAACTGTTATGAAGTTGTCGTTGATCAAGTTGTCATCAAAAGGAGAGAGAGGAAAAAATAAGAGTCTATCATAGACTTAAACTCAGCATATGTTCGTTCTCATAAACTCATAACATGGTGAGAAAATTTATCCTTGGATACGTTTCCAGCATGGCCTGCATACGTTGTTAACTGGCTCCAGAGTTATTGAGAAAATTTTATGCTTTTTTATTTAGCTCTCCTGGGAATTTTGCTATTTACTGCTTCACCTTAGGCTGCCTATGGTTCTCAACAATCAGGCCACTTGAGCAAGGCTCCGCATAGAATATACATTGATTGTAAATGATCTTGAAACGATTATTATTTGATGCATCTGCTATGTCGTGTAGACTCTGGAATATTCAAAAAGAGATATGGCATTGGCCACTCAGAAGCAAATTCAAGCGCAAGATAAGGTTGGCGTATCTGCACAATATGACCCTGGACAGCATCATACTTTGAGACTGCCACCTTCAAGCCCCTATGATAAGTTCCTGAAAGCTGCTGGGTGCTAATAAATTTTATTTCTCATAAATGTAACTATTCTTTTAGATATCACTTTCTCTGCATTTGTTTCATGTCCCAAGCAGTTGGCAATTTTTTCATTCTTTCCTTTGAGTGTTCATCATAATTCTTTATTTCGATGTTCTCTTCCCATTACCCATCAGTGCATATGATAGAGTCCTTACCCCCCCCCCCCCCCCCCCCAAAAAAAAAAAAAAAACAAAAAAAAAAAAAAAAAAAAAAAACAACAACAAACCAAAAAAAGGGGCGCTGTCTCTGTTGTGGGCATATTTTTCTCTCCAGCAGTGCATGATTATACATTGTAACATTCAATTTCTCCCTTACGTATATACTCTTTATATTTCAAATATGGAGAAATTCTTGTTGGCAAGTTGCTTCTTAATAATAATAGGCTTGTTTGGGACACCTTTAAGAAAAATGACTTGTAGAAAAGTCAAATTGTGAAATGTGATTCATATTTGAATTACCGGTAGTATAAGTAGCTTTTGTGATTTAATCGTAGCATTTGTGATTTAATAAATCTGAAATATTTTTGAAGATACTGATTAGTATTAAAAATATGCTTTAGGATACTAAAGATGCTAAAAAAATTCCCTATGATCTTAAAAAAATTATTTTTAATACCAATCAGTTAGTACCCTAAAATATTTTTTTAAGGTACTAAAGATAATGGTACTAAAAAATATACCTGGTGATCTTAAAAAAAATATTTTATAATGTTGAAGAAATTAATTTTAGTACTAATCAGTACCCTAAATTTTTTTAGCATGATGTTGTAGCATATTTTTTTTAGTAGCAAAAGTATTAGATAACTTGATTCCCTTGCTACTTGGATCCATTTGAGGTAGCACCACCTAACACATTCCTTAGCATTGCCTATCTTTTTCCCTGATTCCAAATTCTATAAAAGCAGTATTAGATGAAGATGCACCTAACTATTGTTGAATCAGTTTTTACTCGGGGTGATAAAAATTGACAAAGGGCTAAAAGGATGTCAGTTCCATTACCTTGAAGTCTAATCCGCGTTCAGTGTGCCAATAAAGCAATTAACTAAGATCTACTACATTAATGTTGGTTAGTTTAGTCAACAAGTCCCAGTTCTACATTGACATCAAAGGCAGGGTTCCTTCCATTTGAGAACATATTAGAGGCTGCGATCACTTGCAAAAGACGACTCACGTATGCCATGTTTATTATTCCAACAGAAACAGCCAAAACTAGTTTTGTGTTGATTTCGCCGTACTTCTCAATTCGGCCAATATCTGAGTAGCGGCTGATTCTCTTGCTTCACGAGGATTTAGACACAGGCTCCCCCCACATGAACACTCAAAGTCCGTTCCTTTAACAGTTACTTTAGCTTCAAAACCACCTTCAAAAGGCACAACCAATATATTTAAATTAGGCAACATTGAATCTCAATATGATAATACTTTTACACAGACATATCTATGTATACATGCAAACAGACACAAATACATATGAGTAAATTAGGTATTATGCAATGTGAATTAAAGAGTAACGCATCATTAATATTATGTCGTTAATGGTGCACTAACAGCATTGACGTTTCCAAGAGTAACACTCATTTGCCTCCACTTCTGGAGGGCCTGTTTGGTATTAGGGATTTGGGGAGGGGAGGGGAGGGAAAAATTTGGTGAGTTGGATTTAAAAAAATTGGAAAAGTTGGGTTGTAAAATTTTAATAAAGATAATATATAAGATAAAAGACTAACTAAAATCTTTTAACCCCACTTCTCCAATTTTTTAAAATATAACTAAAAAACTTTCCCTCCCCTTCCCTTCAAATCCCTTGTGCCAAACAGACCCGCCTAAATTAAACAGTCTTACCATCTAATGATGATACCCGGTAAGTTGGCAGGATCCAATTGTTCTCGTGACATATTCCATCTAGTTCCTACAAGATAATCAGATTTCTAAGTACTTGTACGGAAATATCAGTCCAAGTATTTGCATGAAAATTGTGGAAAAAGGTGGCAGGAACTGAAAGCAATATAACCCTACAAATATACGTACTAGGAGCATCACATATAAAAATTAAAAAGGACTACCAGGCTGTCTCGGTTTTTATTTCCTAATTAGATGAAACATTTATAGCTTAAAAAGGATTATCAGGTTGTCTCTGTTGCACTAATTTGATAAGTGATGTTTCTAATGCGCCCAAACAACAAATATCAATCACATAGACCTGATATGAAAGGTAAATAACCCAACACATAATTTTCAATAAAACCATCCATAACTTTTTTCAGCCTCACAATCATGGGAAATGGGATCAGGGATATTTAATCTTTC